>CM061533.1:53552628-53909041 GCA_030545055.2 Neoaliturus tenellus | reverse complement strand
GTATCTTTCATAAAAACTCCTCTGAAGAATGGTATTCTTAAACATTTCACATATTTTGACAATTGATAGTTTGTTAATGCTTCATTTGGAATTATCAATTTATTCTTCTCATTTAATACACACGGTACGGTCTTAAGTAAAGACCCGATCCGTTTTTTACCATTGACCATATGGATGTTTTCTTGACTTTCCTTTTAGGGTTAGTGCGACGTCTTCTTTTGATGTTCCCGCCCCTTTTTGCAGCTTCTTTTTTACTAGGTTTTCTCCCGCGTCGTCTTCCACCACCAAACTTAGCTTTCGTCTTCATGGCTGTTGTCACTGCCCAAGCTGCTGCTTTTTCCGCAATACTGGCGTCACTTGATTTAACCCTTTGCCAAGCTTTTTCCGCTAGCGCTCTATCCGCTATTGATCTATTTGTTGAATCTGCAAACTTGGAATACGCTATATCGTGTTCTTTGCAAGCTTGATCTAATTTATTAATTCCAGGATCTCCTCTTGCCAAACGTTTTGCCAACTTAGTTCCGGGTCCACAATATTGATAGCCTCCGGGCAGATGAAATTCGTATGGTAAAGCGTCTATTGCTCGATTTAGAACAGCACCAACAGGAATCCGTCTTAGAAGGGATAACGCAGCTGATGTTATACCACGTCCTTTCTTGTCGCTGTCTTGACGATGACTGAGAGGTGCGGTCTTCATTATGTTGTCTTATATAACCAGCGTGTTTACTCCACGAGCTGCTTTACATAAATGAATAACTCGTGCGCAATGTTTTATATTTAAATATTTAATTATTCAAATTAATTATATACTGATTTATGATTCTATTTTTAATCCAAGCTTCTCGTTCATCGGGTTGAATCATCACATGACTCGTTGTACTAGCTATATGATTGTGGGTATCGATAAGTAAGTTTCCCACTATTCTTATTAAACAATCTAAAGTTACAGCATCTTTCGGATGTTGAGGATCGTGTAACTGCATAATACGTTTATCATTACACGTGTAAGCGGTCGAATCACTTTTTGACGTTGTTATGACTTGTCCAATAGTAGCAGCATCATTTAAATCTTCTCCTGGTAAAATATTAATTATTTTCTTCATCTTTGCATCATATTTGGTCCCAAAGTGTTTATCCCAAGTTATTGTTTGTCTCAATGTAACACAATCATCATCTTCATAACCAGGATAAATATTTTTTATTCTTCTATTACGACCATCGTATGTACCTAATCTACCACCACTCGCAATTAATGTTTGTACCATCAAAGGTACATCCGAATCTTTTATACCAAATCTTCCATTTGTTATTGTTTTATGTCCTGCATCCCATTCATCATTTTTTCCTTGCATTAAATCAAACTTTTCATTTCCATGTATAAATGTATCTCCTCGCTTTAGCACGGCATCTTCATGTTTTACAAAATTCGATGTTCCCCTTTTTAATTCTTTAGATAGTTGTTCCATAGTAACAGCGTCTTTTGGTTGAGAACCAAACTTTACATTTGACAACACTTTCCCATGACAATCGATTTCATCACCATCTTGTAAAATACAGTTGTCCTTGATGTATTTCAGGTTTACAGCATCGCCGTCTTCCTTTGGGTATCCAATGTCATTTATAATAAATTTATAAAAAGAAAATCCGTGTTGAGTCTTTTCCGGTATAATAGAATGTAAATATTCTTTATTAACTGAATCTTTATCATTTTTTGGATTTGCCACGTTGGTTATTCTATGATTCCCAGCATCATATGTCTGTCCGTCTTTTAAATTATTACCCCATTGCAATTTTAAAGTATTTAAAAGTTCAGATGATAAATACTCTTTAGTAATTGCATCAGAACTGTCAGTTGGTTTACCAACATTAATTATTCTATGTGATTTAACATCATAAGTATTCTTGTTTAATTTCAATGATGTTGAAGTTGCTTCTTTTACTGTTTTAAAATTTGCTCCATCTGTATCTTCTTCTGGGTCTTTAACAAATTTTAGACGTTTGTTACTCATATCATAGTCACCTTCAGGTGTTTGCGGCAATCCACTTCTTTTTCTGTTTTCTCCTCCTTGTACTCCTACCCCGGAGTACCGTCCGAACTTGTCAACGCTCATGATTGAACTGATCCACTGTATGCTCACTGCTCTCTTATATATCCGTGATGATTTATACAATTATTCCACGATTTCGAAGTTCGTCAACTAAAGCCACCCATTCATTATTTAAACCTGTATGACCAGCTTCCATGGCTTCATGTAATAGTCTCATTCTATCAACCAATTTGTTTATATCATTATAGTAAATCACATTTGTATTATATAGGTTTTTCATTAAACCTTTACCAGATGTTGGAGTTTCTCCTTTTTTCTTTTTACCATATTCATCAATAAGTGATAAGTCCATAAGTGATAATGACTTCCTCTTAAGCGGTTTTTTCACAGCAGGTGCAGTTCGTAATGTTGGTAGTTTTTTCAGGGGAAACAATCTTTTTATTACAACTGTATATTTAGTTGCGCGTGTTCTATTTATCATTGAATCTTTGGAGTAATTCTTCTTATGAGCATTAGTATTTTGCAAAATTTCTTTAAAAGTATTTAAATCTTGAAGCGTATATCTTATAGGTATATTTTTGAAAATCAGTTCAAATAATCCTTTTGTTCCTTTATATTTATGCTCACCAATAACAATATCATCATCTTCAGTCAAATGTACTTTTGAATCTCCTATTTTTAATTCATTTCCATCAATTCTCGCACCATATACATGTGACTTGTGTAATTTTGGGTTATTTTTTATTTCATGTAACATTTTCATGATATACTTTCTTCCAAGAGGTCCTTGTTGCAATATATCACTACTTAATTTTGTTAGATTTGGAATTGATTGCTCTGCTTCAGGTATATGTTGTTCTTGTTCTTCTTCTTTTTCAACATTTATTTCTGGTTCTTCTTGTCTTGTTTCTTCTTCTTCTTTTTGAGAAACTTCAATATCACTTGTGTAAGAATCATCATCATCTTCTTCCTTTTTCAAACTCTTTACTTCAAATTTAGAAACAGGTAGCAAAACATCTCCTTCATAATGAGGTTTACCAATAGTTTCTGTTATCTGTTTTAAAGGTTCTGTAATAGGCTTAAATGTAGTCTCCAGGAATTCTTCTCTTTCATTCAAACCCATTCTTAATGCTCGATTTTTAAGTCTAATTGAGTCACTCAGTGATTTTATTTCTTTTAATAGTTTTTCTTGGTTCACCATGTTTACGCTGTGAAGACCAATCTATTACTAAACGTATCATCAATCGTTCAATGGATTAATACAAATTTATCCAACCCTATACGATATCTTCCATTTTTTATAGCTTCTTCTTTCATAATAACAAGAAATCCATATTTTTCAGCCCATGCTTTGCCACACATTTCTTTAAATTTATCAAATGACATGTCTGCATTTACATGATCATTATATATGTGCTTTAAATTTGTTTCATCCTGCTTGAAGATAATAAGTAGATTTGCATTATCTCTTATTAATTGTTTTGGAATTTTACTGTAAGTTTGACCAATATAAATGCTATCAATATTGTAATGTCTTCCCATGGCGAAATAACTTCTAATAGTGTCGTGATTTTCACAAGATACATCATCAAATATAAATATAGAAAATGGTTTAGCCTCATTTGGCTCCATTATAGTTTCACTAGCATTAAACTTGTAAAAATTAACTTCAGGCACACTTGCGAGTACCTTATCCAATAATTGATATTTGGGTTGTTGCAAAGATTTGGAAAAAATGTAAATGTTGTTGAAACGTAATCCTTTAGGATTTGTTATTAAATTAAAAACCACATTCGTCTTTCCACAATTTGACGGTCCAGTTATTAAACATCTTATTGTGTTTGGCAGTAGTTCACCATGTTTTCCATGGTTTAACTTGTCGTTGTCAACTGTTAATTCATCAATATTATTAATAAAAAATCGATCCTTTTGTTGCACAATCTCCATCTTGTGTAAAGGTTAAACACGTAATGAGTTCACAAATTACTACACCAAGTCTTTTGTAGGGATCCAAGAGTCTTCACTTTTATCAAATCCCAACCAACGTACTTTAACCTTATCCTTTTTTCTTTGTAAAATTTTTTCAACAAGATATACATCGCCGACTGATGATTTTAACAACTCGTGTCCGTAGAATCCACCTTCGAGTAATTCACCCTTGTTGTCCTTTAAGATGTAAGTTTCAGGTATTGTTGGTTGTACTTTATAGATTGTAAACACTTCATTAGTCCAGTTTGGCAGATATCTTTTACTAAATACTCCTTTGTACTTACTTATACGAACTTTATCATCAACTTTAAATGTTTTAGGCTGCATTTTTTCATGTTTAGGAGTTGTATTATTCCTAATACGTTTTAATACCATCTTAGCATTACCGCTATTTACTTGGTTAGGCTTCATACCAATGGTTCGATGATACTTGTTGTTATATTCTTTTATAAGTTGCGGTAAGATATCATACCAAACATATGATCCTCGTTTGGAAAATGTTTTATACATTGCTCCTTTTAATGTTCTATTGAATCTTTCTATTATTGAAGCTTTAACTTCAGAATTTGTAGAATAATGATTTATTTTATACTTCTTCATTAAAGCTGCAAAGTCTTTGTTAAAATACTCTTTCCCATCATCAGTTTGTAGATGTTTGATGTTGAATTTATTTCTTTGTATAGCCGTTTCCATAGCTTTCGTAACACTTTTACCAGTCTTGTCCTTTAGCGGTAAGGCATCAGCCACTTTAGTAAAACAGTCTATAATCGCTAAAATGTATTTGAATCCTTTATTCAACTTACTATGTGGTATCATTTCAATGAGATCGGCTTGGAAAAGATCATTCATTCCTTTTATAACTGTTCTTCTTCTAGGAAATTTTCTTCTTGCCGGCTTATGAAGTTCGTTTACAATTTTATTTTTTAAGTCTTCCATCTTCAGTTGTGTCTTCCACATCGCTTGTAAAGGTACTAATCTCTAGAATGGTTTATCCTCTTTTATATACGGTTAGGATATAGGTCAAGGCCATTTTACGTTTGTGTAAAAAAGAGGGAACATGACATTGGGCTTGTCATGTCCCCTCTTCTTTACGAAAGGAAAAAGGAAGAAGGTAAAGGACGAAGAAAAGGTTTACTGATCAATAGGGATTAGGGAATAGTGGCCGAATGGCAATGTGTTGATGTTATTTTCAAGAATGTGGCGTTTATCATCCTTATAACTTAATGCCCACTTTGTTTGCTTTACACTATACAGTATATGGTTGTAGCTTCTGATGGTGTTAAATGTTGCGGTTGTTTCCACATTTTCAAATAAACATCTTTTATAATGTTCAAACTGCACTTTCTTCTTTAGATATGAAGTCTTGATGCCTTTGGCTTTCTTCACCACTTGATGTTCATCCTTTTCACTGATGTACAGTTGGAATGAGTACAGTTTGGACATTAAAGCGACAACTTCTTCCATTGGTACACCATTTGTTTCGTCTTTAAACTTGCCCAACACCTTTTTATTTCTATCGTAGTCATAGTTGGGATGATCTTTAGGATAATCTGAAAAGTCAAAGTCAGTAGTATATACAAAAGTACGTAGATCTTCATACATGTCTTCTGTTCTTATCCAATAAATGAAAGCATCTGTATCCATATATGCTATCCCGATGTTTTCTCTTCCATAAAACTTCACCATCTTGTTGTAATGAAAGTCATACATGTGGGTTTTAGAAATATCCAAGATAGACATTCCCACATATAGAGGACGATCCATTGTAACTGAGATTTTGTCCATTGTAACAGCTACAAGATTCTCGTTAATAATTACACTTGTTCCAAAGTTTGGTTTTTGTACTAATTTTTGCAATTTCGCCGGATCGCTAACTAATTTTACATCTTTATGTTTTCTTTTGTTTTCCAATGTTTTGCCAAATATTGAATTATTCATTAATTTGAAAAAGTCCTTTTGAAAAGCGGATGTTGCTGCACTCCTTCTTTTTGTGTTGTTGTCGATGTATGGTTTTAACCAACAAGATTGATTGAATTGTATTGCTCTATTGATTCTTATTATTTTTAATCCCATTTCTATTGCTTGCTGTATTGTCCAATAATGAGCTACATATCTCGACTTGTTGGTTAACGTCATCATTAATTTGGGCCATCTACCAGTTGGAGATATTTCCGTCTTTGGCAATAGTGGTAAATCGTAGTGGTGATCATGCAGCTGTTCAGGATATTGAAAGTCGACGTCCAAAATGTATCCAGTATCTCCGTATTTGGGTATGTCCATTATATTGCCGATCGAATCAGGGTTCGCCCACTTGAAATTACCATATGGAAGAGGATTTGACATAGCCCATCCATATAGGTTATTTGCGTCAAAATAACCTAAGAATGTTGTTGGTTGTGATGTATCAAAGTTTGGGAGATATTTGTTGTTAGCTTTTACATGTCTGGTTACACTTTGCGTCAATCCTCCACGAACACCTGACTCTATCATCAAAACCATATCTATATCTGTAATAAGTTCAAGTCTACAGTTTGTTTCTTTCAACATAGCTTGCCATGCTAGTCCAGGCGATGTATAAGAATGAAGTGGGTCCAATCCATATGCTTCAAAACAGGTATCTCTAAATTCTTCCATTATATCACAAAGTAAAGTCACATCTAATTTCACATAAAAGTCGGAATATTCTCCCAATGTTGTCATTCCTAGTTCATTCCACACTTTACAAGCATGTTGATAGTCCTCTTCACTGATGTCCTCTTCATACAACTTACTCTTGAAGGCTTCTCTTGGCGGAAGTGATGTTTCTTCAAATTTTTCCAAACAATCGATGTAATCATAGGGAAAAACACCTTTGCGGAGAACCAAATCCAATTTATCTCTACTTACAATCTTCATTGTTTCTATAAAATTTTCTTTTTTCAAGTTTTCAGTGAGTTTACTTAAGCTAGATGACATAAAACGGTAAGAGTCCAGAAAACGTAACTTCATTTTTCCAACCGTTTTACTAAAACTAATAAACTTTTCAGTGGTTTCCGCTATCACATCAATTTTTCCATCATCTCGTCCCAATTCTGGTATAATAAAATGTGAATCATAACCACTTAGGTTATGCAAAATTACGGGTATGAAGTTGCGAATTTGATAGTTAATATTACATCTGTTACATGCGGCACCTCTATAATATCCTGTTAGATGGTCGTGATCACGTACCTTGTGATTTTCCATAGTATATTCATTTTTACATAAATAACAATTGGTTGAATTTTCATATTGAATCTCTTCTTCTTCATCCATGGGTATCATTGGTACAATATCACTGTACATTCTTTGTACATTTTCTGCTATGGCATATAAGCGGTCAAGAAATATTTTTGAAGCACTTTCCCCATGATATATGACAGGTTTTGATGTTAGATCATATTTATTTAAATGATCTTCTGACAGTGTAGATTTAATTAATAAACAAAAACTGTTAGGATCATGTACTTGATACTTAACACTTTTCTTGGCTCCATCATTATTATTTTCAATAGGAACAAGTGTAGATTCAAAATCTGCATATACAACGATAGGGATACGGTACTGATGAGATATCTTCTCAAATTTTAGCTCAGCCTTATCTGGTGATGGTAACATTATTTTGGCTTCATAGTTGTTGTTACATAGCTTCTGATGTTCTTGTAACCATCCACGGTGTGCATTTCTTTCTTCTTTAAAATTAAAACATCGTTTGCAGATTATTTTTTTATGTTCATGTTTGGATAGTTGTTTACTAACAAGCTTTTCAAATTGTTTAATCCATACATAGTGTGACACATCACCATTCGTAATTAGCAATAAATCCGTGTGATCTGCCAGCTCATTCTTTACAACCTTCAGAGGATATACTTTATTTGAACTATCCAAACCAAACACATTGACAGATGTTCCACAGTTTTGTTTTTCAAATTTTGTAATATCCTTCAATGCTACTGGGTACGACAACCCTTGGAAATTGTACCTATATCTTTGGTTCTCATATTCTTGGCTAGGTCTTTCTGCATGTATAGGTGGTACAAATTTTGACGTCATTGCATATCGAAAACATTCTGTATCTTCATTTTTTACATTTATACACGATTTTGTATCCCGTATTTTCTTTGGCAGCTGAATGTAACTGCTGCCCATTAGCCCATATCCATGTTTGTGAACTCTTAAATCCATGCCCTCAATACTAAACAAACTCCAACCTGATCCTCTCCCTTCATGTTCTTGAATTTTAGTTAAAATTTCATCAAAACTCTTTTCAACTATTGACTCAATATTTGAAGTAGCCATAATTGTCTGGTTTTTTGTTATAAATCCTCTGGGTGACATTTCTTCTTCTACATTAATAAACAACGCTTTTAATAATATGCCAAATTTAATAAAGTTTAATCTTTGTAGTTCTTCTTTTATAGTTTTACTGACAATTTTTCTTGCTTCTTTAAGAAACTGCTCTAATTCCAATTTTTCTTCATTTTGAATTTTGTGATGCATTACTACTCTACCTGCTAAAGCAAATACTTTTACACTCGGTATAGCATTAGATGGTCCTGCTAATGGTTCTTCTTCTTGTTCTTCTTCTTTTTCTTCTTCTTGTTCTTCTTCTTGATGTTCTTCTTGTTGTTCTTCTCCATATAGTTTTAAATCTTCATATTTGGTTTCTGTTACATCTTCATTATTATTATGGGATAACTCTTTGTGTATTTCTAGTAGAATATTATCATGAAAAGTTTCTAAGCAAATTTCACATTGATACATCTTGTTGATGTTTACTCTTTGAAATTTAGCAGCGAAATGAAATGCTTCTCTACTGCTCCCTTTTTATAGCCTCCCAGTTGTAGTGGGGGACGGTAAGATTTTTAGTGAGATGTTAAAAATAGTAGGTTAAGACTAAAGCTGAAAAGTAATGATTAAAGCCTATATTTTTTCTTCCAATTGCAAATACTCCACATATACCTCCGCCCATAGCCATAACAGATCACTGTTACACCAATATACACCAAAGGTGGGTCTATCATCAACTAAAATTGGAGATGCTATGTTTACTAATCTTTCAATTTCTATCCATGCCATAACTTCAATTACAAACCTTCCTATAAATTTTTATTAAAACAAAATAATTTAATTCTGTCTTTATCACAATATTACTCTTAATTAGAGCTTTCCAATGATGTATCGCTTGCCCTATTCCGGCAAACCGTTCTCAAGTTATAAGAAAATTTGTTAGCACTTGGCTGGCGGGGGGGGGGGCGGGGGCGGGGGCGGGGGCGGGGGCGGGGGCGGGGGCGGGGGGGGGGGGCGGGGGGGGCGGGGGCGGGGGGGGGCGGGGGCGGGGGGGGGGTTATGCATGAGTGAATTGAGGTCAAGGTCACCAAAAAATAATAATGATCCAAGGTGATGGAGGCGGCCAGAACCGTCTCCACCACCCTGTGTTCCTCAAACACTCCCAATCCCAACCCAAAAAGTTACGTCTTGCTAGGGATCCCGATTTTTGGCCCGCACGCACGTGGCGATCCAGTTTGGTAGTCTGTGATACGGGCGGCCAGCCTCGGGCCTGGGCACTGGACTTGACCATTCCAATTTTACAATGGGGACTCTGGAACAGGTAATGCAAGACGCAACTCTAACCTCCCACCCTTAATCTAAACCCACCCAATCATATTTTTGCCTGACCAAAATTAAAAACAAAAATCAAAAACAATAAAAATATGCGCTACCTAAGGCACAACGCGCATGTCCCACCCATATTTAATGAAGTTCAATCGAACTTCTTAAAGTTACATTTAAATTTAAATTTAATCTACCCATCCTAACAGCTAGCTGTGAAATGTAAAAAATTATTAGTACACAGATAAACAAACACAGACATAGATACACACACACACACACACACACACACACACACACACACACACACACAGCATAAACCAATACTTAAAATTAAAAACACATTTTTTAAACATAAATAATACCATAACACACCTTAATGCTAACATCGCAATGCGCAAGTTAAACCTTAAAACTAACACATCTTAAGACTAAAACCAAATAACACTTTACATAAAACCATAGACACACACACACACACACACACACACACAACTAATATTAAATAATAATAGCCTAACAACAAGAGTAACTCAAATATATATCGGCCGCTTATACATTTGAGTTGCCCTCTGAGTTCGGAACAACCATCGCGTCCGACGAATTGTTCCGAACTAACTCAGCAATAGTCGCCAAAGAGGTTCTCGGCTCACAAAGTGGTGGGGGGACGGTAGGGGTTTGAGGGGCGCGGAACTTTCCAGTAAGGTCAGTGGAAAATCCCCAACGGATGTACTTTGTTACATGTGGGTCGCCCCTAACGCAGGTGGAGCCTTGTGCCTCTTAATTAGCATTAGATAACATCTAATTACATCCGCTGACAAGTACATCCGCTGACAGCTACATGCGCAGCTTTCCCCGTCTCGTGCGTGACAGCATAACTATCGCAGTTTGTTATCTGCCCTCTTCCGCCGCTTAATTATAGTTCCAACAGAAATTAATCGCCGGTACACGCAGCCTGTGGGAGGGGGCGGGGGCGGGGGGGGGGCTTCCGGTTTCCGGTCCGGTCGGGGGGGGGGGGGTCATGCATGAGTAACCATCCGCATGTATATAAACGACGGGAAGCTCGCGCGCATCCCATATAGGGAGCTGACACCCCAACGGTAAACAACCAATCCGTGAGTTCATACCACATAGTACTTTAACACACTATTTATTTTAACATTTTTATTATGTTTACACTATTTCTTAACACTACATCATTTATTTTATATATCTTAATTTTATTTTCCTGTCGAGTTTTTTTTTTTTTTTTAACTAAAATATGCTAATTAACATCGTGTGCAGGAAACTGACACTGATTAATTGCAGGTTCCATTCTTACACACCTGTTTCCTCCTTAATATGCAAATTACTCTCTTACTTTAACAACACTTAAACTCTAACCGCTACTTCTCGGTCATATTAATATAATTAGTGCTACACTACGGGATTTACCTGTGCAATAGTGCACGCTATGTTTCCTGCACGTCTGCAGGTAATACACCTTACAATCATATACTTATTGCTACATTACACAAGACATTTCTTGCACACCTGCAGGTAATACACTTGCTGACCGTCTACTATTATAATTATTGCTACAATACGAGAGACATTTCTTGCACACCTGCAGCTTATACACTTTACAACCGTTTAATATAAAATTATTGCTATACTACAATGGTTACCTGTTCAATCACAGTTGTGGTCCCCCCACTTGATTATCCACAGAGCAATACTTGCAATCCTACAACTGAATAATTAATTACTTCCGCGATCACCAGTACTTTTTTAAACTATCCGTCTCTTCCTCTGACTCTTGTGACCGTAGCCGCAGCCGACTGACAAATAACCGAGCTCTCCCGAACCTCGCTCTTTTATGCGTTTTCTCGGGGAGGGGGTTGGAGGGGCGTCGCACGTGACTCATCGATCGCATAAAAAGGGGGGTTGCTGCCGCGCGCGCGCCATTTCGGTGGCGGAATCGGTCGGGTGAGCAACTATCCGTAAGTCTCTGGCGCTTTTACAACTAACGCTTGTTACTCTAAAATGTGTTTGCACTTAATATGCTAATTAGTCTCTATATTTATGCACGGGACATTTCCTGCACACCTGCAGGTGATGCACCTTACAACGGTCTACTATTATACTTGTTGCTACAATACAAGATTTACCTGTCCAATTGGCAATTGTGATCCCACTTAGTCGTGCACGGGATATTTCTTGCACATTAGCAGGTCATACACTTTACAACCGTCTAATTTTATAGTTATTGCTACAGTACAAGATTTACCTGTACAATTAACAATTCTATTCTACTTATTCGTGCACGGAACATTACTTGCAATCCTGCACCTGAATAATTAATTAACTTCTGCGGCTACCAGTACTTTTCTTTGCCTATATGTTTCCCCCTGCTACAACCTTTCGCGGCGCCGCCCGACAAATAACTGAGCTCTCCGAAGTTCTGTTCTTTTATGTCATCCTCTCAGGGGGAGGGTTGGGGGGGGGCCACACAACCCCCCATAAAACGGGCATCGGTACCGCGCGCGCGTCATTATAGTGGCGATAGGGCAACAGTGAACAACTATCCGCAAGTCTCTAACACCTAGGTCTAACACTTTTTTTTTTACTTACGCTTTTTTACTCTAACATATGTTTGCACTTATTATGCTAATTAGTCTCTATATATTCAGACACACTCGCGGGCGCCGGTCATATACTCGCCGATTGTCGGAGAGTACACATCTCCCCTCCGTGTATTATCATGGCTTCGCACTCTTTACAACTAAAACTTTTACGCACAAAACATATTTTACAGAAACAATCTAACTCCACAGTTTCTAAACCGCGTACTACATTGGCTAAGCTTAAGAAATACTACAGTTTTCACCCGTTGTACTTTGCAAAACCTGGCCTGTGCAACACTGCATACTGTACTGATACTGTTTTGCACGCTGTCTTAACTGACATGCTGCAGTATCAACATTTCAATCTTGTTACACCTATTGACGACGCTGTCCAATTATTCTTATTCACTATATTACCGGATTTATATGATCGTTCTTCCTTGGACACATGTCTCATTCTACTATATCGACTCGCACTGTAAACACCTAGGAGCTCTCCTATCATGCAACTATTATTTTAATTTAATTTAAAAATAAACGAAAACCTCCCGCGGCCCGGCGCCGCCCCACCCCCCTCCGCACCGAGCCCCTGCGGCTCCCACTTTTTTAAAACTCCCTCCGAATGACCTTGACCCACTTCCCAAACCATCCATCACTGTCACCCCCACCCCCCAATTACTACCCACACCTGCCAGTTCGAACCGCATGACCTTGACTTGTCCCAGCACCGGCAAAACCACACTACTTTCACGCCATATCAGTGGCGACGAGAAATTTTATGAACCAACGAAATGCCTAAGAGACACCAGCACAGTCCGGACGAAGGGCGGGAGCAGCAGCCTGCACTCCCGAGGTTCAATTGTGAACAGTTCGACCCGGAGAAAATGGATATTGAGGTTTGGCACATCAAACTCGTGACTAGTCTTACTCTATCTCAGATTAAAGATGATGTTACAAAAGGTTGCTTTTATCAGTTGTCTAAGTCCAAAAGTTTTAGAGACCCTCATAAACTTATGTAAACCAAACTGTATTAATGACTTTTCTTTTGAGACATTATACGAGAAATTGTCCTCCAATTATAAAGTAAAAACAATTGCTGTCGCTGAGAGAGTAAAATTTTTTTCTCTTAAGCAGAATTCTGAATCATTAACAGAGTTTGCTAACGATCTCAGACGAATGATCAACAAATGTAATTTCCCAAACGAATTTTATCAACAGGCATTAATAACATCTTTTGTTATGGAATAACTAATCAAGTATTAAAGAAAATCTTCTTAAAAGAGATTATGATTCATTTACTGAGGTATTAGAGTTAGCAAAAACCCTCTCCTGCGTTCAGGCTGCTTCAACAAGTAACTTCACTGTCAATAAAACAACAGAGAGTGTAATGCAATTTCCGCAGGCCCTTGTTTCATCTGTGGAGGAAAGCATCTGAAAAGTAACTGTAGAATAAAAAATCCCGTTTGCTACAAGTGTGGAAGTAAAACACACATCACAAGGGTTTGTAAAAGTAAGAAGTCTGTTAAATCCGTAAACCTCAATGATTCCGAATTGGATCAGAATTTACCTGTTGACACATTTAACTCAGTAGGTGTGTTCTTGATGTCATGTCGGTCAATAACTCCTCTAAGAATTTTCAAAGCTTATTCCTTAAACTAATGATCAATGAGCGCCCGGTATCAATGCAGTTCGATACTGGCAGTTGTGTGACTATAGTCTCTGAAAAAACCTGGGTATGTATAGGTAAACCCACCCTTCATACAAGCTCAAAATGTTTTACATCATTTACAGGACAGACAGTAAAGTTATTAGGCAAAGTAAGTGTACAAGTAACACTTGGGGGAATCAGGCGTATACTTAATCTCTATGTTGCATCTGGAGTTCGGCACAACATATTAGGAATGGACTGGATATTTCAACTTAACTTACAAAACCAGTCACTTCTAAGTTTGCATGATTTGTCCTCAAATCAAACTCAGTCTGCTTTACTGGTTCAAAGCCCTGAAAAAGAATTGATTGAGATATGTAATGAGTACTCAGATGTTTTCACACCGGGGGACGATAAGTGTTCAAAACTACCTGCTCAGCTCTACTTAAAGAAGGATGCCGTCCCAGTTTTTAAGAAGGCTAGACCTATTCCGTTAGCTCTTAGAGATAAGGTTAGGGAAGAACTAGACCGTCTGATTAACAATGGTGCGCTCGAAGAAATCGATCATTCTGAATGGGCCGCTCCGTGTGTTTTAGTTAGAAAACCTAATGGAAAAATAAGAATTTGCGCAGATTTTTCTACAGGTTTAAACCAATCATTGGAGATACAAACTTTTCCTTTACCCACTCATGACGAGCTATTCACAAAAATAGGAGGTGGTGACAAATTCACTACCCTAGATCTTACTGATGCCTACTTGACTATTCCCATGGAAGACGAATCAAAGAAACTTCTCGTAATCAACACACCGTTCGGGCTGATGCGGTACAACCGACTTCCTTTTGGTATTGCTCCAGCGACTGCTTTTTTTCAAAGGAGAATGCATGCCATGTTGGAAGGTCTGCAAGGTGTCGCTTTTCTACTAGATGATGTAATTGTGACTGGAAAGAATAATGAAGAACATCTCAAGACCTTGAGAGAGGTATTAAAACGAATCAAGGCTAATGGATTTTGTTTGAATCGATCTAAGTGTAAGTTCATGCAAGATAAAGTGAACTATTTGGGCCTGAGTGTATCCAAAGAAGGCATATCAACTAATGTTGATAAAATTCAATCTGTCCTCAATATGCCGGAACCCAAGGATGTCAAACAATTGGAAACCTTCATTGGCATGGCAAATTTTTATTCAAGGTTTATTTGCGGGTTTTCTGACATCTGTGCTCCCCTTAATGCTCTGCGCAAGAAAGACGTTGCATGGAATTGGACAGATAAGTGCTCTGAAGCTGTGACTAAAATCAAACAAGCTTTAGTATCTGCCCCAGTATTAGTACCTTTTGACAGCACTCTGCCTATCGTAGTAGCAGCAGATGCGTCATCTGTAGGCATCGGCGGAGCAATCTTTCACCGATATCCTGATGGTAAGGATAAGCCAATTGCTTATTGTTCCAAGACCTTGACATCCACAGAAAGAAATTATTCCCAAATAGAAAGAGAAGCATTGGCTATAATCTACGCTTTGAAAAAGTTTCGAATCTATTTGTGGGGAACTGAATTCCTTCTCCAAACTGATCATCGTCCTCTCCTATCTATTTTTGGCTCGTCAAAAGGAATTCCTTCTGTTACCTCATGCAGGCTGCAAAGGTGGGCCCTATATCTCACACAATTCACATTCAAAATAGAATATGTGTCCACTACGAAGTTCTCCAAAGTAGACTGTTTAAGTCGCATTCCACTAAGAGAAGATCAAACTTTCGATCAAGCTGGTGAAAGCTATGATACTGTGGTAAACCTCATATTTTCAGGGAGCATGTCTTCCCTCCCAATAACATGTGCGGAAGTGAGTAAAGAAACTGATAATGATATTGTTCTAAAGGAGGTTAAGAATTACATTGTAAATGGATGGCCGAACAACACTGATCCTAAGTTGAAAGCATATAAAGCAAAGAAGCACGAATTGACACTTCACAACGGCTCTATAATGTGGGGTATACGAGTCGTCATACCAACCATATTAAGAAGTAAGGTCTTGGAGAATCTACACGACACTCACATGGGAATGATGAAAATGAAATCCTTAGCTCGTGAGTACATGTGGTGGAAAGATATCGACAAATCTATTGAGCTTATTTCACAATCTTGCTCTCTATGCAACACGTTTGCACCTAAACAACCGCAAAAGAAGTTTCTCGTCTCTTGGCCACACTGTAAAACACCTTGGGACCGCATACATGTTGATTTTGCTGGCCCATTTCTTGGCAAAACATTTCTGTTGGTGGTGGATGCTTTATCGGGCTGGGCAGAAATAATAGTTATGAACTCCATGACCTCTGCAGCAACTATCAAACAGCTTAAGCTATTGATTTGTCGTTATGGAATACCAACTACAATTGTGTCCGTCAATGGAACATGTTTTACCTCTTCAGACTTTTCCGATTTCTGTAAGCAGTTCGATATAAAACACTTGACTACACCAGTGAATCACCCATCATCAAACGGACAAGTTGAGAAGTATGTTGGAACTATGAAAATTGCTCTTAAAAAGCCGAATCATGAAGTTTCACCGAAGGGTTTGGAGGCCGATTTGAATAACTTTTTGTTCAAATACAGGTTGACGCCTCATGCAACAACTGGGGTATCTCCCGCAGAACTTTTTTTGGGCAGGAAATTAAGGTGTCAATTTGATTCAATGCGGCCGAAACAGCAAGAAACGGAATGTTCAAGAAACCACGCCAAAAAATCTGAAACAGGAAGACCCACTCACGTTAAAGATTTAATTGTGGGGCAACTTATTTATTGGTCTGAAGTGAGGAACGGCAAGGTTCGCTGGAACGCTGGCAAAGTCGTTAAAAGACTAGGAACGAACATTTGGCAAATTGAAGCCGGGGGGCAAGTGTTTAAAAAACACGCTGACCAGCTCCGAAAGAGAACTTAAAGTTTTTGGGGTTGTAACCAATCTCAGCGGGGAGATGTCATATGGTCTTTCAACCATATGGTAAATTATTATATTTTTGTTTTTTGAATGTTTACTTACTCTGTTTTGGTTATGTATTTTTGTGCTCATTTATAAAAATAAATTATTCACTTTTTAAGTGTATTTCCTTTTGTTCACGCCATATCAGATTACTTCCATACTTAACTCTGTTGGTATGGATTAACAACAAAAACTTTAAGCTAAAACAAAGACTTTTTTGAATGGTCAGAAACCATAATAAATTTAGATAATATAATGTTCGTTAACCAGATTTGGAACACCGCATGGTTTCAATTGAATTGATTTACTTTAAAAATCCTATTTAAATAAACAGTAAAAAATAATAGGTAAATAACAATAATTATGGATCTTTTTTGCATTCAAACTACTGGAAGTCTGATGGATTAACACTAGACATATTTATGCAAACAAAAGAAGAACGCAGTTTAAAGTCAAATATTTTTATGAGAGTATCGAGGATATAGAACAAGAAGAGACTCACTGGACCCCGGGGGTTTCCGGGGGAACGTGACTGACATAACCTACGCTTATCTAAGCTCCCGCTACCCCACGCCTTAACAGCACCTGATGGCAACAATTGTAAAACACTGCACAGCACACCCCTACAGTGAATACACTTTATACCACCCTCTCAACGCTATGCAACCTGTTATCCTTTTCAGTCTATAGGGGAAACTGTTTGATTAGAAGTATTTATTTTCATCGTAAGATGTGGATGAGTAAGAAAAATTATAACGCTGCAGTTTAAAACTTGTAGGTAATTAATTCCTTATTTCATTGATTTATTTATCTTTTAAATGTGGCTTATTTGTTTTCACTGTGATATCTTCCAATAAAGATTAAAATAATTGAAAGTGAGTTGCACTAAAATACATGATTTATTTATTAATCATGTTTGATACTCCCTAAAACTAATAACGAGCACAAGATTCCCAACTTTTGGATTTAGTGGTTGGTATGAATATGCGGTTTATTCCTTACTATGTTAGGTATTGAATTATTTTACAGTCACAAGTATTCATAGTTTTGAATAGTAGATACTGTTAAATTATGTAAACAATCTCAATCATTCTAAAAAAATATCATTGCCAAAAAGATGCTATTTGAACTTAAATGTTCTTAAATGGTATTGGTTTCTTAATAAGTGCATTATATAAATCCTGATTTGAAAAAAGGAATTTCTTAAATTAAATAATATAACCCATGCATTTTCATAAATCCAATCAACAAATGACTTATGGCGTTGGAGACAATCCCGTTTCCCCATAAGAGCAATGTAAAATGGGAAACCCAATGACTCGTTTAATTTTAATCATAAAACTTTTGTTTGTACCTCTAAACCAAGGAATATTGTTTGGGAGGGATATTTTAGATTACAATTAGGCCGTATATTATTTTTACAAAATTGGAAAGAACGTGTATTTTACTACCTTGAAAATACTTTTTTTGTATATAACGTTTTCTTACCATCACGACCAGCCCCACTGATGACTAAAATCTGTCATCGTTCACTGAGTGGTTCCTGGAATCTGGAACCTACTTTCAGCTGTCACTCGCGACATTCTAGAATTTCGATAAGACTAGTCAAAGTAAATTCACATCAATTAATTGAGGTATTACTGATGATTACATTTCTAAAGTAATAAATTTTATTGATTAATTTTAGACAGATTTCAGTCATCAGTGGGGCCCGAAGTGGAGGTAAAACAAAAGTTAAATAACGATTCCGTCCACAATAATTAACAAAAACACCATGGGTACTTTTTATGGGGTTTTATAAGAACTTTACAAAGAATAAATCTAGCAAAATGAATGGTTAAATTTATCAAAGTACACCTCATTCTAAACTAATCGGACAAAAAACCAAGAAATTATTAGTTACATGCACTAAGGAGAATTTTGAAAATTTCTCTTACAAGAAATACATCCAACATTGCGACACTCCAACGCCCTCGCACGCAGGGTAAAGATCGATAAAGGAATAAAGAAAAATATTTGGAAAGACACCATGTAGTATTTTATGTTTACCTATTTATTTACTGGAAGAGAAGAGACTACACATGCGCATTCTTTACACTTAAAGGTAGCATTTTACTTCCTTTTAGCTCAAAGAAGTAGTAAACACCTCAGCCACACCCCCTATCACAACCCCTTACCCCCTCCCTCGTTCCCCACACCAAATTGTGGCTATTTACCCCCAAACTCCCCCTTTGCCACTTCACACCACCCTTGTCGATACAACCCTTCTTTGTAGGGCCTTTATATTACCTTTCATAAAAAGTGAATCTTCCATGACGGTATAACATCTTTCATCGGCTTGACTCAGTAAACTTTCATAGCAGGTTTTAAGTCCAAAAAGCGGCAAGTTTACTTATATTTATTATTTACATAAAAATATTTATAAGGTATTTTGTATCTTATTTAACTTTTGTTGTTCAGCAATGTACTAAAAAATCGAATCAAATAGTTGTAAATTTAAATTGACACAATTTTTGTATGCAAATTTTGAACTTTGGGCCTTTATGTTTATGAAATAAAATAATACATTAGGTCTCGACCACGTTATATTTCATTTATCTTATGAACTTCTTCAAATATCAGGATTAACACGAAATATTTAAATGAATATTGAATTTATTCAAACATAAACTGCATGAAGCCTAGGCCTATACCAAGGAGAACGGAAGTATGTAGTTGACAAGGTTAGGATAGGTCAGGATGGCGAGCACGTCCAATGTTTGACATAACGCTATGGATGAACTTGCTCGGTCGGGGGTGGTGAACAGACGCAGCATGTAACCACCGGTGAACATCAAAAAGCATGTGGTGTCCAGGCAGAAGAACACTTAGGAAGAACACTTAATCTCGTCGCAGATGAGGGTGCCCGATCGGCCTGACCGTTTACCACAGCGATGAAGAAACCCATCACATAGTAGAAGACAAATGCCAGATGTTAGTCACCTTGGGCAGGTTCTGGTCACCTTGGGCTGGTTCTGGTCACCGTTCTCCGAGAGTTTATAATCCATCAGTAACTTAGGGTCAGTGGCCCTCCTAAAATCCCCTATCATGTCCGGAAGGATGCCGAAGAACACCAGCTCCTCAGTGTAGCTTTTCAACTTTCGTGTTTCGGGCAGCGAAAGTTTCCCGTCCTGTAATACTTGAGAATGTGTCAAAAAATGTCCGGAATACGATCGAAAAAGTACTCCTTTATTCCTCGAAGGAGATGATGAATTCACGATCATTGGAGCTGAGGAGCGTGTTGAGGTATTTCTTTCAGGCCTCGAAATGTAGGCCGAAAGATCAACAGCTTCTCGTTGTTGGCCTTCCGCCCGTTCTTGGGTACCGGCGGCGAGGGGAGCGGGTATGTGGCAATCAGTAGCCAACCGATTGCCACCGACCACGCGAAAGGCAACCAAGCGGCCATTAGTAATGAAAAGTATACATTATTTAAATACATCACTGGATTATGATAATTTTAGGGATACTCTTATAAACAATGCTAAATAATATGAACGAAATGAACCAAAGGAAAACCTGTACTACAAAAGACAAGCAAATTAAAAATAATAACTAATTCCTAGACTATTTTTAAGATTTCGTTTTGTATTAACTATAATGTATCATGATTGGTCAAGTTTTTCTCATAATAGTTAACTTTCTTGGTTTTATACACACTAATTTTATTCAAAGATTAATAAATGAGAAAACTACAGGTGAATTCAAATACATTAAATACCAACAGGCAGAAAAAATGTACTTACGTACCTTAGGAGACTAAGTTGCCGATTTACGTACCTGGAATCAAACATGAATGTATTATTATGTTATTTGTAATGAAATTCGATTATGAAATCAAATATTTACGTGAACGTTATTGATCTACCCTTATACGTAGTCTACTCGTACACCATTTGACCATAGAATATTCACAGAATTACACGTAAAGAAATCTAAAAAAAAGTTTTTGTTAAAGAAATCTTATTTTAAATTTAAAATAGTTAAATAAATAATGTAGACCTTCGATGTGGCCATCTATGAATTTATAGAACAATAATATTTAATTAACTTTATAGAAAATTAACATTATTTACCGCAGTCCCCATTTCTTCAAACCCATGTTCTTGTTACCTCATGTAAAATGGATGTTAGGTTAGTAAACAAATTAAAATACAGTGATCAAAGACTGGGGACTACCTTTACAGGGAGATGGTCACACATGCTGACCATCTGCATGCTAATAGTCTCATAATACGACCACATTTATTATTCTAGTTAACGTATTCATTGACTGTATAGATTTACGAAATTTAAACTTTGGTTTGAAAGATTATGTTTACTAATCCTCATAAAAGGCCAAAATTCTACATTTAATCTAAAAATATCATACTAAACTTCATTTTTATCGTACAAGAAGGTGGTTATACATTGAGAAAAAATATTACAGACCATTAAGTAACACTATTAAAGCCAAAAGCAAACGATTAAATGGGGGACAAGAATTAAATTGAAAGATGTGAGTGGGAACGACAGCTGAAAGTAAACTATTCCCCGGCCATAACAGTCCCCGGTTGAGAAATATTCCACATTAGATTTGTGACCTCAAGCGTTTATTTATCATCATCATTTCTGATATCATTAAAAATGTCATTGCAAAAAAAAATGCAACGAACACTAGCCATGTTGCTTTGAAAAACTATAACAATGGAGAACATTTTTACCTTATATAGCAAGTGGCTTAGTTGATTGTACTTTATGCAACACTTGAAGTTTATGTAACACAATGTCCAAAGAACATGGACTGATATTCATGACACGCTTTGCCCATTTACATGTATATTATATTTTAAATGTTACGAAAGCTATTTGCGTTCTTAAAATGATTTGTTTTATTTAATTTTGTATAGACATATAAAACGTGCTAATGTGTTTTTACACTGGAAAAGTATTACTCCTACAATCGGTTATCCTCCAACTAATTTTTCCAAAGTTGTGTTCATATCCATGCCGCACCACACTTTGGACACCTAGAGGCAACCACGTAAGTAGTTTTTATTAATTACTAAGGAGTCAAGGTTGTAAAATTAACTAAAATTAAATAATATTCACTAACCCAAAACATTCGATAATTTTATGAATTCCGTTCTTAGTTCAATTTTGTTAGATGCAAAAGGTCGCAAACAAACAAAGTCTTAAAGTCTTAAAATATATATTCTAAAATAGATATATTCTCTTTCACCCCCGTGAAATTTATTCAACTCGCTAAAAGTTAGTAACATCTAAAACAATATCACTTTACTCTATACGAACAGAACATAAGTTTCTTTAACATTTTTATTTTTTATTACTTTTTAGTCAACCATAGAAATACCTACATTAGTCAAAATGTATTGAACGCCACCAGCAAAATAATTAATAGTTATAGTTATATTAACTTTTAAGAGCTAAGTACTATTTTTTTTCAATTTATAATATTGATCTAATTAGAGTTACTATTACACATATACTACTCCACTGCATATTTACACATTTTTCTTTTCGAAAATATATTGAATTAATAAAAAAAAATAATAAATACATATGCTAAAAATTATAAAGCTTTAAAGTATAAATAGAACTTATTTAAAGTATTTAAAGTATAAATAGACTTGTGATGAAAAACCTATTTTTATTTAAATCCCTACAAAATAGCTAAGAATTTATTGACTTTTGTTACACATTCAGCAATCCCGTGCATAATAATAAATGCTAATTAAATAATTTTATATTAAAAAGGTATTAGAATTATAGTTTTCATAACAATCAAGAGATTCCACCATAAAATAATGTTAGTCCAATTTATTACAAGCTTGACTTAGGCCTATATTACTCACGATTAGATGGTCAATGTTTAAAAATATTCTATTAAATACAGCTTTTATTCATTCCACATAGAATGGCCATCTTGTATAAATCATGTGTCTGAGGGTGTACTTCAAATCAAACAGAATAAAAATATAATTTCAAATACTCTTTTCAAAAGTTCTCTACCCTTAAATTATATTTTGACAGCTTAACAGTTAAAATAGATTAAGAACAGGTAACCCATACAAGCTTTCGAGTCAGGAGCCGTTCCGCAGGGGACGAGGTGGAATGCATCGCCATCTTTCCTTTAGCAATCGCCGCACGAGGCCGTGTGTCACTGAAGCAATTTGTGCAGACGCATTTCTCAACCGGCGAAAACATTCCTTCCAATGGCGCCGAAACTCTTGTCTCATCGTTACCGTTACACCGGCCCGATTCTGGCTGTCTCTCTTGAATTGTCTCTTTCCATGGTGAGGATCGTAAATGTTTAGTAGGAATGCTTAACCTATTTATGACTGACAGTTATTAAAATAAATCATGTAGGCTTTGCCCATATGACATCGCGTTACCGGTAGTTGAAAATTGTATACTAATTGAATCACTGAGTGCCCTTAAATTGATAGTCAGCATCATAACGGGGTTTCTTGGTTTTTATTCTAAGAAAGAGACTTTGTTAAGGAATATTCCAGTATTTTGTAGTACAGTAAGTTACCTACAAAACAATAAAAATATAGTCTGATTTGAGAATAATAAAACTTGCTCTATGTCACGGTTGGTGTTAAAAAAAATTACAAATTAAATCTTTTGTTATGTGAATAGCAAACTTTAGTTTTTGTGCACTTTGTAAGTTAGGCCAAAATTTTATATCTTGTACTCATACACACTGGTGTCTAATAGTGGAAAGGAAGAAGACACCAAGAAGTGGAGTACTATGAGATCCGTTTTTTTCTGGGCACGGTTACTTTCGAAAGGTCTTTCGTATGATATTTAACGCCTAAGCCCGTATACAGTTCAAATTTCAAATGAACCGCAGTGCACACCATCTTCGCTGTGACAAGGGACACGGTGGTACCGGAACTCACTGGTTTCCCAGATCGGTCCACTTAGAAACGTGTTTCAATTTCTTCTCATCGAGACAATATACTAATGACAAAGAAGGCTGATCTTGATCGGTTTCCCTGATTTCCATTTTGTGTGGACAACAAAAGGTTAACTACCTAACCTAGTATCTGCTAAATATGTTCAGACTATACCTTTTGAGCTGATGAGAAGTTTTTAGTGTACACGAGTCCTTCACTTATAGCTGAAGGTGCTACTTCGTTGCGTATTACTTTTTCAAATAAAAATAACATTCCCAAATAAACAAATCTTATATCAAAAGTCACAAGTGCATCGATAACTTCAACATTGCAGAAATGCATGAGCATATTCAAATCTGGCTCACCATATGGGTCCTTTGAAAGTACAAATATTGTGAAATTTTAAAATCCATCAGTTTTCTCGAGTGGATGAATCATACTGATCTCCTACTCGTAATACTACTTTAGGAATACAGTAGACTGAAGCTGAATGAGAAGTGTTTGACTTTGCCAAACACGGTCATACACACCACCACCACCACCGATTTACATACAAAAAGTTAAGTGTTTTGTAGTAAGCTAAGTGATGGTAAATATTGCTACCTTTGGAAAGTCAAATGATTTAAAAGTATAATATTATATAAAGATACCTTCATTTTCTGGTTATGTAGACCAATTCTTGGGTTTTTAGTTATGTGTCCATCCCATTTTATTGTTCTTAATGGTTTCCTGACATTAAAGATTTTTTCAAAAACAAAAAATTAACAAATTTAGGAGTTAAAGTAATGAAAATATAATCTTAGCATTCAGTTTAGAACTTTTAAAGTATCTTAACATTATTTAAAATGTTCATTTTTAAACCGACGTTCATTTTTATAAATCCTTTGAAAAGATCAGCACTTGAGCTCTCACAAACACACTGGATCCATTACAAAACCTAAACATTTTCTAGCAACTGCAAACAGCTTTAAGTCAGCTTTCAAAGAGAAGATAGTTACTTGGAGATGTATTTTCAGAACTGTTCAAAGAAAGTATATCTGAGAACTTGTCCTGTGATACTTAAGACACGTTCGGTGAACCTCACAGCTTCAATTACAGGAACACAAAGATATATTTTATACGCGGTGTCCCTGAACTCTCTACGACCTCTTTAGGTATTATTCCTGACCTAAAGGCAAGTCAAAATATCATGTTTAAAATTTCCAAAACTCTATGGTTAACAGCCGGGTCTTATTGTATTTTTTTATAGAATAGTCTTTAGTTTAAGCACGGTTTGTTGTGATAGGTTGAAACTAGGTATATATTTTTTTAAGATAAATAATCAATTTTTTACTATTCATGTTTATAAAACGTCGGTGGTTTAAAATCTTTAACCTTAAAATACATATAAACTACATAAGATAGCAAAGTTTATTTTCTTATGTTTTTATATTTAATTTAAATTAACAATCTAAATACTATTGAAATGTTATCATAAATGAGCAAGATTTTACGGAGGCTAGTTACGGTCGTACCGCTTTCCTGAGAGCAGTTTTGGTTTCAGATCCATTGTTGAGCTGACAGCGCTTTTCGCACGGCAACCCGATCAGATGCGTGACTATTTGAAATAAAATCACTCTTGTCTATGAAAATATTTCTCATAATCTTTACATCATCTTTAGTCAAATCTTTACATCATTACATCATCATTGGATTTAGAATTAAATAGTGCAAAATAGAATAGGGACATGATCTTTGATATCAGTAGTTAGATTTGGCCACTTCTGGCACAGGCCAGCTGCCCCGGAAGCCACGTGCCGGGGCACATAGCTTCCGGTCGTATATTAAATGAGGGGTGAGGAGGTGGGGTGAGCGTTTGAAGTAGATTTGCGCATAAATTAAAAGTTAGTTCAAGACTGAAATTCAACAATTTGGGGTTGAACAAAATGTGCGCATAAAATAACCGGGTTCAACTAAAACTTCGCATAAATTAAAAGTTAGTTCAAAACTGAAATTCAACTTGATAATTGGGTTACGGAAAGTATGTCAAGGTCATCCCGAGTAAGTTTTAAAAAAGCCTATCCCGCTAGCACAGGAAATAGTTCTGAGAGTTGAACTACCCGGTGATAGCGGGATAGGTAGATTTAAGTTTTGAACTTTATTCGTAAAAACAAATACAATCAATGTGCAAAAACAAATACAATCAATGTGCAATACAAGTTGAATTTTTGTGATGAAATACGGAGTTGTAAAAGCAAACGCCGACGACGAGGATAAGGTACAGGCAGAGTCCCCAGATGACATACTTGACAAGTTTGAAGAAACGTAATATTTCGAGTTGGTTTTCCCGTTCCAATTGCAAACGTTTAATTTCCAATTTCAATTTTTCTTCTTTCATCTTTTCCTCTTCCATCCTTGTGACGAAGGAAACTTCATCCATCATATCCATCTTTAGTGTTGTTTTTTGGTGTTTGAAATTTTGAAACAAGTGATGTCGATAGTTCAAATGTTGGAGACGGAATGAGAAGTGAAAGCGAGGAACGTTAGTTAAACGAAGAAGTGGTGGGGGGAAGTTGAATTACAAAGAGGTGGTGGGGGAAGTTGAATCACAATGAAGTGGTGGGGGAAGGAGGTTGCTCACCATTTGCTTCCGTACTTGTTGTTGTCGTGTCTGATTGTAGAGGTGTAAGTGGAGTAAGATTCAGCAAACTATCTTCATCAGAACTTTCAACCTTATCACAAATAGGACAGGCGTAAGTTATTTCCAGATTCATTTTAACAGTGTTGAATTTACTAACAATTTCATGTAAAGTATTAAATATTTCTTGCAAATCTTCTTTGGAATTTACTTCGAAACTAGAATTCATTCGTGCCAACGGAGAGTTGTTCATCGTGCGAGAGTCGGTGATTGAATGAAGATCGATGTTTAAGAAGGAGGCTTATTTGTCGGTGAGCATGAGCTTGTTATTAAATAAATAGCCAAGTTCCTCTTCTTCGTCTTTCAATTCAAATATTTTAGCTGAAGTAGTAGGCGTTGTTTCGTCTTCACTCGATGATGAAGAAAATTGAAATATCCTAGCTGAAGTAGTAGTCGTTGTTTCGTCTTCACTAGATGATGAAGAATCACGAGGACGTAAATAGTGAACATCAAGTCTGATCCATCTCATAGGATATCTATCCATGACAGAGAGCAAATTTTGAAATATTTCCTCCAATTCTTCTCTGTCAGTTATTATATGTTGAAACTTGACGAAAGGCGATCCCATGTTGTTAGTTAGAGTGTTGGAAGTGAAATAATACAAAGGCGGATTCAATAAGATACAAAACTTAAATTAATGGTGGGGGGAAGTCTAAAAACCAATGGTGGGGGAAATCCCAAGGTCATCCAATTGAAGTTTTAAAAAAGAGTGTAAAACTAAAATTACACATTCGATTGTTCTACAGGATCGGAATACCAATCTGACCTGTATTTACATCTTTTTATCATATGTGTACAAAAATCATCTTGATGAGACTTGGTGCGTTGACAATGAGCTAAATCGAGAGGATGAAATTTGAAACATCTTTGAGGACAGCATGTATGAAAATATCTTGATTTGTAAAATTTGAAAGTTCGCAATTCCGGCGGCGGTAGTTGTTTTGTTTTGCACTTGCAGTAACAAGATCCAAAAAATTCACATTTAGTGCAAGCTAACCCGTCCACCATCATTGGTCCTAAATCTGTACATTGTTGTTCACAACAGTAACGAGGTTCGTACTTGTACTTTTGTTCTTCCATGTTGACGCTGCTGAGTCCAGTGAAAGAATAAGAGTGTATAGTGTTGAATAGTCAGTTTTATGTATTACAAAAAGTGGTGGGGGTAATTTCAAGGTCATCCAAACGAAGTTTTAAAAAATTATACCTTACTAATGTAAGGAATGTTTATACTTAAGAAGTTCATTTCTGTTTATCTTCTTCAGACTTTGTCTGTTTCTGTTTGTTTTCTTCAGCCTTTTTCTCTCTCTCCGCTTTAGCCATAGCGATAAGTTCTTCAGTCGATAGTGGATGTACTTCAGGAAATTTTAAAATTAATTTAGCTTGATATCCTTCTTTAGTTAATATATTTAAATCTTCGGTCATTTGTTCAACAGTGTTGTAATCTTTTCCATAGATCTTTCCATCAAGTTCAATCATCATTCTGTATAACATCTTTAAAATTAGGTGTTCACGCAGCGAGAGTCGGGAAGCGAATGATTATTTATACAAGTATCATTCCCTTTTTATCAACTTGACATTGATCACGTGATTCTTTAATTTTACTTGTTAAAAGTTATTTAACATTGGTAATACTTGTGAAACTTGATGTTATGTTGACCAGTCGGCGATGAAGATGTTGTAGGTTGTGTAGAAAGAAATACTTCATCATCGCAGTATTTTGTTTTAGTAAACATCCTTATATTAGTAGCACTAACATCAACAGTTAAGTGATAACCACCGGTAAGTAAAACTCGCATTTCGTTGGTTAAATCTTCAAGTTGTTCAAAACTCGTAATGGTGTTGGTATCGTAAGATGCACACTTGACCTTTAGGGACATGTTGAAGTTTTGTATTTAGTTATAGAGAGCGAGATGTGTACGGTACGAAAGCTAGTCGTAGACTGATGAATTTCACAAGTTGATTTTCACTTTTATTATCACACAAAATTGGGTCAAGGTCATCCCGTGGAATTTTTAAAAAAA
The DNA here is from genome assembly GCA_030545055.2 of Neoaliturus tenellus. Taxonomy (NCBI): domain Eukaryota; kingdom Metazoa; phylum Arthropoda; class Insecta; order Hemiptera; family Cicadellidae; genus Neoaliturus; species Neoaliturus tenellus. The sequence goes on along the minus strand of CM061533.1, from coordinate 53,880,509 downwards.
GCAACATATTGCTATGTACAAAGACATAACAATATGTTGCTTCTTTTATCTTTTTTTTTTTGTTTTATATCATCTTTATTGAGAAACCATTACAAACACATATATTTACAATGCTATGTACAAACTAGTTAGTAGAAGGTGTTACATGAATAGTTAGTTCAGTTGAGTTGTTTCCACTCGGTCCGTGTGAAACCAAATAGAGTGCGCCGGGTTGAATAACACGAAGATCTTCATTCTGTAAAAGTTGTACAAATCGTTTCGGTAGGAATATCTGAAACTTCGGTTCGTCACCAACTGTATACGGCGCCTCGCTCAATGTGCAATTAATAGCATCACCAACTGAAGTGTCCATCTTCTTGATTGTATGTATGATGTAATGTTTTTCTTCTTTTAGTTCAGAACATCTCTTCGTCGGTAAGATTGTTGATTTTGAATGAGCGTTGAATTGATCAACCAAATTTTGAAGAAAGTTCTGCGATGCCATCTTGATGTTATTGTTAATCTTCTTGTTAATCTTCTTGTTAATAATAATGTCCGTCGGAGATGTTGTCTCTTCGGAGGTTCGAGTAATACTCATGCTGCGTCATGGTAGCGCTCTCACTTTTATTACCGACATTACCCCCACCATTCTGTTGAAGGAAATTATTCAAGCGGTAGGCATTCTTCAAAGCGCACTGTGACCTTCGATGTTTAAAACTCTTTGATGAAATACAAAGTTCATTGAAATAGCATTGGAAATCTCTATCTATTATTGCATTTATCACTTCGTTGCTTGTAAATGATTGTATCCAATTAGCTTTTTCCAATCCTCTTGTGTAGATAGTTTTGAACTCTTTGCAGTAATGATTCATAATGTGCGGCATCATGTTATAATTAATAAAACCTTCATCCCATCTTAAGTTGTGAAAATGTTTGTACAACCATTTGTTTGTAACTTTCGCTTTAGTTGTTAGTCTATTGAATGGTAATGGAGGTTTGAATAAGTAATGATAAACTACAGATGTGTTCATATCCAAAATTACTAATTCTTTTATAATAAAATTTCCATCATTTCCTCGAAAAGCTTGAAATTCAATTATACCTTTTTTAACTTCCATTATATGTGGCGCATTAGAAAACGAAACCCGTTTGTTCATGATGAAGTCTCGTCAGCAACTGACTTGTATTACAAACACGATTGTTCTTCTTTAACTTCTTGCGCTTCTTCGTCGATATTAAAGTTGGTGTGATAGTTGTTCAATTGTCTCCACATATCCACTTCTTGAGGTATTCGATTAAAAATTGAAGTATCCACGGGACCGTATAAAATTGGAACAAAAGGTTGTCTGTCCAATGTATCGATTAGATAGTCTTTGATTATTGCACTTGAAAATATTAGTTGTTTCAAATATCTGGTGACGGGACCGGTAGTACAACTTAAAGTGTAAAATTCTTCTTTAGTCAAATGTAATTTTACATCATGTCTAGTTAAATCTCTGAAGCGAACCATTTGTCCCCCACGATGTTTCACTATATCAACTTCAATATTTGATTCCAATAAACTTAATCTTGTTCTTCTTCCAAATGTGTTGTTACTCAAATAACATTCCAAAAGATGTAAATGTTTCATAAATGATTCCCAAGAAGTTTCAGTGAATGTAACCATTTTATTTCCATGATTTAAAATAACAATCGGTGAATAATCCAATGATTTTAAAATTCCAACTGAAATACTTTTCGTCATGCATGATGAAATGGGATAGAAAATCCGAAGAAATACTTCTGTTAAAATATTAGTTGTAATGTTAACTTCAACCTTTTTTCTTTTTACTTCTTTTTCAGCTTCTCCTTCTTCTTTTTCTTCTTCTCTCTTCTTATGTTTGTTAAACTTGAGGAACTCGTCCATTTCTCGTTCAACTTGTTTTTCTATATCTGAACTATTCTCATCCATTAGAGGTGTATTTTCTTCTCCGTTAGTAGAACTCATCTTGCGAACGATGTTTCCCATACGACGGTCGAATATAAAATGAACTTTCCACTCATGATTTTCTCTCTTTTATGTTTTTCGTGAAATCCTTGAAATTTTTACAATCACATAAATGTTTGTTTTCAACTTGTTTTTCACAAACGAAATTCTAACCTCAAAAATTGAAGCAGATAATTCTAACCTCAAAAATCTGCAGTCGTTGTACTAATTCTTTTTAAAGTACATTCTTCACAATTCCGGTCAGCGGTGTGTAAGTAACTATTTTATCATGTAGAATTAGACAGTATGCTGAAGTTCCATCTGCTACTGGTTCTTCAAATTCCATTTCAATTTTTATATCCACACTTGATGATTTTACCGATTCATTTTGTTTTGAACAATCGATTACAATTATCGGAGCCTTGGAATAATACTGGTCAGGCGATAATAGTGGTGTATTAGTCTTTCCATAATATGACGATTGAAATCTTGCATACATATCGTATAAAATGGAAAAACGTTTTTTGCTGAACATGACATTCAAATTGTCATACGGAAAGAATTGAGAGTTTAAGAAAACTTTACAATTCTTTATTTTACAGTGATCAAATTGACCGGCATTTGCAGTGATAACATCTTTTCGCTTAGTTTGAAAACCGAGTATTATGTACCTTGCCCGTTCCAAATAAGTTGATGTCTTGACGGTCCATGTTTGTCGTTCTGTCTGAGGTAGTGTAGGATATTCATGGAATTCCCAACTTCGGAATGGCATCACAATATCACGGTCAGACTTTAACTTTCTCAATAATACGATTCTATGTTCATCGGCCAATCTTACATGAGGTACTCTCCAAACAACTTTATCCAATTGTAGTTGCCATTCCAGTTTATCTTCCGTAGTTGCAGGGTCTGCAAGTATCAAGTCCTTGTTAGTTGAAGATCTGAGTAATACCAATTCTTGTTTGACATTTATTATTATTCGTTTGTAATCTTCAGCGAATCCCAAAAGCAATCGTAAGGGTACATGAAAATCAAAGTGACCGTTGGAATCCGGTGTTATAGTGTCTTTATCAGGGGCAACCCATCCGGCGGTGACTATTGAATTCTTCTCATGCGGTGTTAATGATGTTAATCCTTTCAATGTCGTTGTTATACCAACCTTTTTTGTCGAATCAACTGTCACCCCTGATATCTCATATCTTATTTCATCAAAAAGATATGCCATCGGGTTATTTATAAAAGGAACTGTTGAAGCAGTTTTTCCATCCAATTTTAATACCCGTCCTTCAATGTACAAATAACTTTCACACGGTAATGTGTAAATATCTTGTTGTTGAATGGGAATCCTTATTTCATCGTTATTGTTTAATTTTGATGAAGTGTAAGGGTTGTGCGTGTGATATTCCTTCTCCCATAGTGTTTCGTCGAATGTCGGTCCTTGAGATATATCCAGGATATCCATCGTTGTTAAGTTTCAATCCAATCTTCTGTAGAAAACGAATGTTGTCCGATGTTAACTCTTCCAATGTCGAGGAGCTACTGAGCTCCCGACTCTTCCGTTGCGGTTTAAATGATAATCCCATGTTGACCTTTATGTTGCCGCTCTGATGTGTATCCGTATAGTTATCGTTTCTCCTCTAAAGTCAACACTAACACCGTCTTGATCCAATATGTTCAGTACGATGTCTGAAATGAAACTGGTGTTTAACGGTAGGTATATCAAGTTTTGTGGCTTCTCAACAATTTTAAAACCAGGAGCCACTGTTGGATAAAATGTATGTAAAATATGCTGATTCACTCCTTCTCTATACGATCCGTGTATAATATTACACGTTACATCGATGCTATTGACTTTCAATATTGTGACAGTTGTATCACCTGAATGAGTAGTTCCAGGAGTTAATATATTCTTTTTTGTATCTGTAAATCCAAGTAAACTGCCAATGGAGTTTTTGAAACTGACATCGATATAATATTTTGAAGTTATTTCTGCTTTTAAAGTATTATTGTTTCCTTTAACGGTGATATTTTCTTCTCCGAGTTGTTTTTGTAGTAATTGGTTTATATCATCGATTTCATAAGCTCCAGTAGGAAATGTAATTATTTTCAATTCTGAGTATTTTCCTGAAGCATCCTTAGTTTCATAATAATGTAGTAAATTGTTCTTTCCTTCCGTAACATTGGGAATTGAGTTGTAGGTAGTTAAATCAAGTAATGCCGCTTCCCATAATCTTTCCTTGGATAGACGCAATGCTGGGAACAGCGTACTTTTCAATGTGGATGAATTTCCACTCAGTGACACTGTATACGATGACATCTTAAAGCTGACTGACACTCTTCGCTAGAAACTCCAAACATAAATGCCCACATATTTCAGTATTGTTTTGTTGTTTTTTTTTGTAATTGTAAAAAATGTTTTTGGAGTTTCGAAAATAATGTTGCAGTTCTTTCGGCGGTGGTAGATTGCCAAAACTGTCAAAGTAGTAAACGGTTTGTCCGAGCTTTTTATAGCATACCCAATGAGTGCCTGGACCATAGGTGGAATCCAAATTTACTATTCCAGTTTCATTTTCCCATATTTTAGTTGGTAATGCATCTTTCATAAAAACTCCTCGAAAAAATGGTATTTTCAAACATTTTACATAATCATTTAACTGATGATTTGTTAAGGCTTTATTTGGAATTATCAATTGATTCTTCTTATTTAGTACACACGGTACGGTCTTAGGTATAAACCTGCTCCGTTTTTTACCATTGACCAAATAGAAGCTTTCTTTACTGTTGCTTTACGAGTTCTACGACGTCTCTTCTTAATGTTTCCACCTCTTTTGGGAGCTCTTCTCTTTGCAGGTCTTCCTCTGCGACGTCGTCTTCCAGCACCAAATTTAGCTTTCGTCTTCATGGCTGTAGTTACTGCCCAAGCCGCTGCTTTTTCTGCAATACTTGCGTCACTTGATTTTACTCTTTGCCAAGCTCTTTCCGCTAGAATTTTATCCGCTATTGATCTATTTGTTGAATCTTTATACTTTGAATATGCTATATCGTGTTCTTTGCAAGCTTGATCTAATTTATTAATTCCAGGATCTCCTCTTGCTAAACGTTTTGACAACTTAGTTCCAGGTCCACAATATTGATAACCTCCGGGCAGATGTAATTCGTATGGTAAAGCGTCTATCGCTCGATTCACAACAGCACCAATTGGAATCCGTCTGAGCAGGGATAATGCAGCTGATGTTAAACCACGTCCTCTCTTGCCGCTGTCTTGACGACGACTGAGCGATACGGTCTTCATTATGCTGTTTTATGTAACCAACGTCTTCACTCTATGAAATACTTTATGATAATGAATCCTTTTTTTGTGTATTCCATACTTAAATATTCATAAGTTTTACTAGTATCTATCAATGATTTCATCTTTAATCCATTGGTTTCTCTGAGAATCTTCGATTTTATTGTGTTTCATCGATGCATTAATCAAATGATTATGCATATCAATAACTACATTACCTACAAGATTCATTACATACTCTACATTAGTAGCATCTTTGTTACGTGTAGGATTATCAAGATTTGTGATACGTTTACCATTACATGTATACACAGATGGATCGTTATTAGAGGTTGCTATAACTTGATTAATAGTAGCAACATCATTCGGAGCTATTCCTGCTGATATGTTAGATATTCTTTTATTTTTTCCATCATATACGTTATTTATTTTATCTCTAACTATAGTTTGTTTTACAACAACACAATCCTGATCATCTTTACCAGATTTAACTTCGGTTAATCGTCTGCCTCCACATATAAAGTTAACACCAGTAGCTGATAGTTGTGGCACTTGTGTTAAAATAACAGCATCATGTTCTTCCGTGCCTAAACTTATATTTGACAATCTTTTATTTTTTCCATCCCACTTGTTATTTTGTAGTTGTAGTAAGGTAAACTTTTCACTTCCTTGCACAAACTCATCACCTTTCTTTGACACCACCTGATTTTGTTTAACAAAAGCGGATGTTCCTTTCTTCAAGCTTTCATTCATTTGTCTCACAGTAGCAGCATCCGATGGAGTTGAACCATCTTTCAGATTGGACAACACTTTTCCATGACAATCAATAACAGCACCATTATATAAAATACAATTATCTTTAATGTATTTAATATTAACACCATCACTTTCTTCTTTAGGATATCCAATATCGTTTATAGTATATTTATAGAAGGAAAATCCATCTTTTTTCTTTTCTGGTATTACAGAATGCAAATAACGCTTATTGATTGTATCTGTATCCTCGGTTGGATCTGCAACATTAGTTATTTTATAATTTAAAGCATTGTACTTTTTTCCACTTTTAGTCTTTTCCAACAGTAAAGCGTATTCCATCGCAGATAGAAAATAACCTTTATTAACAACATCTCCATTGTTGACTGGTTTTGCAACATTAATAACCCTGTGAGATTTTGCATCATACAGTTGGTTGTTGTCGAGTTTTAAACTTGTAGATGTTTCCTCCTTTACTGTTTTTAAATTTGTTGCATCTCCATCTTCTTCTGGATCCTTAACAAACTTTAAACGTTTATTATTTATGTTATAGTCACCTTCGGGTGTTTGCGGTAATCCACTTCTTTTTCTGTTTTCTCCAACTTGCACTCCTAACGCGGAGTATCGTCCGAACTTGTCGACGCTCATGTTAGAACTGACACATTATACGCCTGCAACTCTTATATATCCGCGGACAATTATACGATTATGCCGCGATTCCTGAGTTCGTCAATCAGAGCTACCCATTCATTATTTAAACCTGTATGACCGGCTTCCATGGCTTCATGCAATAGTCTCATTCTATCAACCAATTTATTGATGTCGTTGTAGTAAATCACATTCGTATTGTATAGATTTTTCATCAATCCTTTGCCAGATGTTGAAGTATCTCCTTTACTCTTTTTACCATGTTGTTCAAGAAGTGATAAATCCATAAGTGATAAAGATTTTCTTTTCAGTGGTTGTCTCACCGCTGGTGCAGTACGTAATGTTGGCAATTTTCGTGGAGGAAACAACTTTTTTATAACAATGTTATATTTTGTTGCACGTGAACGATTAATCATTGCATCCTTTAAGTAGTTTCTTTTATGAGCGTTAGTATTTTGTAGAATTTCCTTAAAAACACTTAAATCTTTGGATGAATATCTTAATGGTATGTTTTTAAAAATTAATTCATAAAGTCCTTTTGTTCCTTTATATTTATGCTCACCAATAATGATGTAATCGTCTTGTGTTATTTCAAGCTTTGAATCGCCGATCTTTAATTCATTCCCATCAATTCTTGCTCCGTATACGTGTGATCTACTCAAATTCGGGTTTGATTTCATGTCATGTAGCATTTTCATTATATATTTTCTTCCAAGAGGTCCATGTTGTAATATATCGCTACTCAATTGAGTTAAATTTGGAATAGATTGTTCAGCTTCAGGTATTGGCTGTTCTTCTTCCTTTTCAACAATTGGTTCTTCTTCTTCTTTTGTTTCTTCTTGCTCACTAGCACTGGTATATGAATCATCATCTTCTTCTTTTTTTAATGCTTGTACTTCTTGTTTAGAAACTGGTAGTAAAACATCTCCTTCATAACGAGGTTTACCAATAGTTTCTGATATCTGTTTTAAAGGTTCCGTAATAGGTTTAAATGTAGTCTCTAGAAATTCTTCTCTTTCACTTAAACCCATCCTCAATGCACGATTCTTCATCCTAATAGAATCACTGAGTGATTTTATTTCTTTTAATAGTTTTTCTTGATTCACCATGTTTACACTGTGAAGTTCAACGTGTAACTAGATGTAGCATCGGTAGTTCAACGCATAAATACAAATTTATCCAACCCTATACGATATCTACCATTTTTAATATCTTCTTCCTTCATAATAACGAGAAAGCCATATTTCTCATTCCATGCTTTGCCACACATTTCTTTAAATTTCTCAAATGGCATATCCGCATTTACATGATCATTGTATATATGCTTTAAATTTGTTTCATCTTGCTTGAAGATGATCAACATATTTGCATTGTCTCTTATGAGTTGTTTTGGAATCTTACTGTATGTTTGACCAATATAAATGCTATCGATATTATGATGTCTTCCCATAGCGAAGTAATTCCTTATAGTGTCGTGATTTTCACAAGAAACATCGTCAAAAATAAAAATAGAAAATGGTTTTGCTTCATTTGGTTGCATAATTGTTTCACTGGCATTAAACTTGTAGAAATGCACTTCAGGTACACTTGCAAGTACTTTATCCAATAATTGATATTTTGGTTGTTGCAATGATTTTGAAAAAATGTATATATTGTTAAAGCGCAATCCTTTAGGATTAGTTATAAGGTTAAAAACAACATTTGTTTTTCCACAATTTGAAGGACCAGTTATTAAACATCTTATTGTATTTGGTAGTAATTCACCATGTTTACCATGATTTAACTTATCATTGTCAACCGTCAATTCATCAATATTATTGATATTAAATCGATCTTTTTGTTGTACAATCTCCATCTTGTGTCAAGGTTAAACACACAATGAGCTATTAAGTTACTATACCAGGTCTTTTGAAGGAATCCAAGAGTCTTCACTTTTATCGAATCCTAACCACCGGACTTTAACCATATCCTTTTTCCTTTGTAAAACCTTCTCAACAAGATATACATCACCGACTGTTGATTTTAACAATTCATGTCCGTAGAATCCACCTTGAAGTAATTCACCCTTGTTATCCTTTAATAAGTAGGTTTCAGGTATAGTTGGTTGCACTTTATAAACTGTAAATACTTCATTAGTCCAATTTGGTAGATATCTTTTACTAAATACACCTTTGTATTTGCTTATACGAACTTTATCGTTGACTTTAAACTTTTTTGGTTGTAACTTTTCCAATTTAGGTGTTGTATTATTTCTGATGCGTTGTAATACAACCTTAGCATTAGCGCTGTTTACCTGGATAGGTTTCATTCCGATGGTACGATGATATTTGTTGTTATACTCTTTTATAAGTTGTGGTAATATGTCATACCACACGTATGATCCTCGTTTTGAAAATTGTTTGTACATCGCTCCTTTTAATGTTCTATTGAATCTTTCAATTATTGAAGCTTTAACTTCAGAATTTGTAGAATAATGATTTATTTGATATTTCTTCATTAAAGCTCCAAAGTCTTTATTAAAATATTCTTTTCCATCATCGGTCTGTAGATGTTTGATTTTGAATTTATTTCTTTGTATCGTTGTTTCCATAGCTTTTGTAACACTTTTACCAGTCTTATCCTTCAATGGTAAAGCGTCAGCTATTTTAGTAAAACAGTCTATAATTGTTAAAATATATTTGAAACCTTTGTTTAATTTACTGTGCGGTATCATTTCAATGAGATCAGCTTGATACAGATCATTCATTCCCTTAATAATTGTACTTCTTCTTGGAAATCTTCTTCTTGCTGGTTTATGTAGTTCATTTACAATCTTGTCCTTCACACTTTCCATCTTCAGGTGTTGCTTGCACATCGCTTGTAAAAATACTGATCCGTACAACAGTTCTTTCTCTTTTATATAGTTTGAATATAGGTCAAGGCCATTTCATATTAGTGTAAAAAAGAGGGAACATGGCATTGGGCTTGCCATGTCCCCTCTTCTTTACGGAAAGGAAAAAAGGAAGAAGGTAGAGGACGAAGAATAGGTTTACTGGTCGATAGGGTTTAGAGAGTAATGTCCAAATGGCAGAGTTCTTATGTTGTCTTCAAGGATGTATCTCTTGTCATCCTTATAGCTCAATGCCGATTTGGTTTGCTTCACACTGAAAAGACGATGGTTGAAGCTTCTTATGGTGTTAAATGTTGCAGTTGTTTCAACATTTTCAAACAAACATCTTTTATAATGTTCAAACTGTACGTTCTTCTTCAGGAAAGAGGTTTTTATTCCTTTGGCTTTCTTCGTGACTTGATATTCGTTCCTTTCGCTTATGTACAGTTGAAATGAATATAGTTTGGACATTAATGCTACAATTTCCATCATCGGCACACCATTTGTTTCATCTTTAAATTTTCCCAATACTTTTTTGTTTCTGTCGTAGTCGTAATTTGGATGGTCCTTGGGATAATCGGAAAAGTCGAAATCATCTTTATACATAAAAGTGCGTAGATCTTCGTACATGTCATTTGTTTTAATCCAGTAAATTAGAGCATCCGTATCCATATATGCAATACCAATGTTCTCTCTTCCATAATAGTTAACCATCTTCTTATAATGAAACTCGTACATGTGTGTTTTGGAAATATCCAAGATTGACATTCCTAGATACAAAGGACGATCCATTAGAACTGACTTCTTGTTCATGGAAATAACAACTAGATTTTCATTAATAATTACAGATGAACCAAAGTTTGGTTGTTGCACTAATTTCTGTAGTTTTACTGGATCAGTTACCAATTTGATGTCCTTATGTTTCCTTTTGTTTTCCAAAGTCTTGCCAAATATTGCGTTGTTCATTAGTTTGAAGAAATCTTTTTGAAAACTTGATGTAGCGGCGGCTCTTCTTCTTGTGTTGTTGTCAATGTACGGTTTTAACCAACAAGATTGAGAGAATTGTAGTACTCGATTAATTTTTGTAATTCTCAATCCCAAGTCTAAGGCCTGTTGTATCATCCAGTAGTGTCCAACATACCGAGACTTGTTAGTTAAAGTCATCAATAATTTTGGCCATCTTCCAGTTGGAGAAATTTCAGTCTTCGGAAGAAGTGGTAAATCATAATGTTCGTCGTGAAGATGTTCGGGATATTCAAAATCGACGTCGAATATGTAACCAGTTTCTCCATATTTCGGTATATCCATTATGTTTCCAATTGATTCTGGGTCTATCCATTTGAAATTATCATATGGAAGGGGATTCGACATTGCCCATCCGTACAAGTTATTTGCATCAAAATAACCCAGGAATGTTGTTGGTTTTGATGCATCATAATCGGGCAAATATTTATTGTTCGCCTTGACATGACGTGTTACACTTTGCGTCAATCCTCCTCGAACTCCTGATTCTAACATCAACACCATATCTATATCTGTAAGAAGTTGTATTTTACAATTTGTTTCTTTTAACATGGCTTGCCACGCTAGTCCAGGCGAAGTGTACGAATGAAGAGGGTCTAATCCATATGACGCAAAACATGTATTTCTAAATTCTTCCATCACATCACATAATAAAGTCACATCTAATTTAACGTAGAAATCTGAATATTCCCCCAATGTTCTAAATCCTAATTCGTTCCATACTTTGCATGCATGATCATAATCCTCTTGAGATATATCCATGTCGTACAGTTTACTTTTAAATTCTTCTTTTGGAGGTAGTGATGTTTCATTAAATCTTTCTAAACTGTCTATGTAATCATATGGGAAAACACCTTTTCGAAGTACCAGATCCAGTTTGTCGCTATTTACAATCTTCTTTGTTTCGATTAAATCTTGTTTCCTTAGGTTTTCAGAAAGTTTAGACAAACTCGACGGCAAAAATCGGTAGGAGTCCAAGAATCTTAGTTTGACATTTCCAACTTCTTTGGAAAAACTTATGAACTTCTCTGAAGTTTCAGCTAACACATCGATTTTACCGTCGTCTCTTCCTAATTCAGGTATTATAAAATGAGCGTCGTACCCACTAAGATTATGCAGAACCACAGGGATAAATAGTGGTAAACGATAGCTCAAGTTGCATTTATTACAAGCAGCACCCCTGTAATATCCTGTGAGGTGGTCGTGATCTTTAACTTTATAATTCTCAATAGTAAAATCATTTTTGCACAAGAAACAGTGAGTCGCATTTTCATGTTGAATTTCTTCTTCTTCGTCCATCGGTTTCATTGGTACAATATTTGTATATAATCTTTGTGTATTTCCAGCTATTGAATATAGGTGATCAAGAAATATTTTTTCCGCATTTTCACCACGATATACTAGAGGTTCTGAAGTTAATCCATATCTGTTTAAATGTTCTTCTGATAATGTTGATTTGACCATTAAACAAAAACTGTTTGGTTTGTGCATTTGATACTTTACACTTTTTCTTGCTTCACAATTTTCATCTTCAACTGGAACAAGTGTTGATTCAAAATCCGCATACACAACTAAAGGGATACGGTATTGATGATGAACCTTTTCAAATGTAACGAATGCTCTGTTTTCCGAAGGTAAATTAATCTTTGCTTCATAATTATTGTTACATAATCTTTTGTGTTCTTGTAACCATTCTCTTCCTTGTCTTCCTTCTCGTTGAAAATTTAAACATCTCTTGCAAATTATCTTTCTGTGTCGATCTTTAGAAAGTTGCTTGTTAACAAGACGATCGAATTGCTTTATGTACACATAGTGAGACACATCTCCTCGCGTTAGTAGTAGTAAATCCGTATGATCTGGTAGCTCTTCTTTTGCAATACGTAAAGGATACACTTTGTTTGAACTATCTAATGCAAAAACATTAATAGACGTGCCGGGATTTTTCTTTTCAAATTTCGATATATCTTTCGTAGAAACGGGATATGTTATTCCTTGAAAATTGTACCTGTGTCTTGCGTCTTTATATTCTTGGTTGGGTCGTTGTGGATTTATTAATACAAACTTTGACGTCATAGCATAGCGAAAACATTCATTATCTTCATTTTGAACATTAATACAAGATTTTGTATTTTCAATTATTTTTGGCAAAGGAATGTAACTAGATCCCATTAGTCCATATCCGTGTTTGTGAACTCTTATATCTAATACTTCAATACTTGTAAGACTCCATCCGGATCCTCTTCCTTCGTGTTCCTGAAGTTTAGTTAATATTTCTTCTATACAATTCTCGACTATTGAATCAATGTTTGAACTTTCCATGATAGTTCGGTTTTTTGTTATGAATCCTCTTGGTGATAATTCTTCTTGTGCATTTATAAACATAGCTTCTAGTAGTAAACCAAATTTAAGAAAGTTCAATCTTTTCAATTCTTCTTTTAAAGTTTTACTTACGATTGGTTTTGCTTCTCTAATAAATTCTTCTAAGTTCAAGTTTTCATTTTGAATCTTATGATGCATTACTACTTTACCGGGTAAAGCAAATACTTGTAGATTCGGTAAAGTAGTTGAAGATGTTGCTGTTATTTCTTCTTGTTCTTCTTGTTCTTCTTGTTCTTCTTGTTGTTCTTGATCTTCTTCTGTGTTGTTGTGAATTAGTTCTTTATGTATATCTAGTAGAATTTCATCGTGAAACGATTCCGAACATTTATCGCAATGATACATGTTGACGATGTTTACTCTTCGAAATTTCGCCGAGAAATGAAATGGGCTCTGACGGTCCCGCTTTTATAACGGTTCCCCCACCACTATTTCATCATCATCATCCTCTTCTTCTTCTTCACTATCCGAGGAAAACAAACGTCTTGGACGAAACATTAATCTTCTACTAACTGATTGTTCATTTGTGTTCTCTATTCCAGTTGGGGTTTCAGTATGTACTTCTTCATATTCAAACGATGATGAAGATTCTGACATTACTACATCCATATCCAAATTTTCATTCTCCACATCATTTACACTTCCTACTTCTGATGTTGTTAGATCTACATCCATATCATTTACACTTTCTACTTCTGATGTTTCACTGTTATTATCATCTTCTTCCATATTAAAATCGTCTAGTTGAATTTTATACAATATTTCAATAAGAGGTTTCCTTGGATAATCGGTGTTGTCCACAGGAGCCATTTCAAGTAAATGAGGAATAACTCTTTGTGATTCGGCTTATATGATATTTTGATAAGTATGTCAAGGTCATTTTTGATTAAGCGAGAACTGGGAATAGATCACTAAGCGGCATGTTATTTCATTACCACAAAGTGATCTATTCCCCATTCTCTAAGAAGTGTTCAATCAATAACCAAAGTCCAAATCCATTTCCTTTTTTTTTAATTTGAATCTTTTGTTACATAGTTTATTGGTTGACTGTTTGAAATTTCAATGTGTCGTCTTATTATTTGTTCCAATTCTTCTATTTTTGCTTGTTTTATCATTAGTTCTGTATGTAACTCATTAATGTAATCAGCTGCTTTATCCACCGTTCTTGTTCGTATTTCACCTAACATAACACCAGGAATCAATCTCTGTAGTCTGTAAAACTTAAACTTTATTCTAGACTCTCTTGCCTTAGCCATTTCCCGAAGCCTTTGTTTCTTATTGTCTTTACTTGTAGTCAAGTCCATACTCGTGACAAGTTCGCTTTCAGAATAATTCGACTATAGTACACTCGTCTTTTATACACTTTCCCCCACCACTTTGAATTTCCCCCACCCTACTAATATAGGTCAAGGTCATATGGTATTAACGCGAGAACGAGGAATAGAGCACTAAGTGGCATGTTAGTCCATTACCACAAAGTGATCTATTCCTCGCTCTCTATTCTACATCTAATTTTTTTGGGTTTTTGTTATTTTTATCTTTTTTTTTTTTTGGTTTTTCTGGGGGAATGAGTGTTTGAATATTACTTGGTAGAATGTCCATTTTTCTTCTTCAAATCTTCAATAGTTTCCAACAATTGTAACAAATATGCGTTAGTTTTTTCTAAAGTTTTCAGTCTGCTACATCCAACTTGAATGGAAGGCACTATTAGTTGCAATTTTGCAAATTCTATCTTTTCTTTCTTGCACCTTTCTCTCATTTTTAGGTTTTTCCTTAGTCTTGCCGAAGATGGTGTTATAGGCTCGTACATACAATCTGGATATGGTTTTGACATTTTTAACACTGATGTTGAAGTACAATGAGATACTTGCGGCCGTTGAGCTTGATAATAATTTGTTGTTGGAGTATTGCAATACATCTTCGGTTCTAAGTTTTGGTGGCAATCTGTAGTTGAAAGTACTGGTGTTGCAGAAGGATCAGTCATCTTTCACTGTTGTCGTACAGAGTGAACTCTTTTTTTAAGTTTTACTTCTTTTATCACATTTCCCCACCACCGACTTATAAATTCTTCCCCCCACCATAATTATTTATACTTGTTTTTCCACATTTCAAATTTTATACCATACTTCCAATGTGACATCTGCGTCTTCCTCTTTCAAGTATTTGACAAATTCAGGACTCCTCGACGATACATTCGGTCTGTTTAGATAGCTCATCACCTTGTGATGGCTTTCCTCATTTTCTATGTAACAATAAACTTGCATTAACTTGTTTTCTTCTTCTTTCGATGATATGAAATTTGCAACAGAGGTCCACTCTTCATATTTAATCTTGAAATGACGCACTTCGAATTCCATGATGTTTCTTACAATGCCGCAACAATAATAAAACTCTCTTCAAACAACCTGCATTTATACACGTTCCCCCACCTAGTTATAACCCCCCACTCTTTTCTCCCTCTCCTTTATATGTGGAAGGGGTATTATGGTTTGAATGCACGATACTTAATAAATTCAAACAAACACTGTGCACAAATGTCGCAGGTGTTATTACATGTTTCGAATTTCATTATTTGACCTTTTACAAGATGAACTAACCTACCTCCATCATCTTGGAATTGTTCAAAATCTAAAACAGACGCTTTTCCACAATCATGACACATTTTTGTACCATCTTTAAAAGTATAAGCAAGATAGATAGCAAATCCATAATTGTCTCTTTTAAATTCAATGAGCATTTCACGAATTGCTTTAGGTATTTTACACTCATTTGATCTCATAATATAATGGTAAAGAAACCCATTATTGATAATTTCTTGTAAACACAGAACCAACAACCTATCCATCGTGTTAGACTTATACTGATAGTTACATCTAAAACCTCTTTCTTATATGATTTTCCCCCCCCCCCCCCCACCACTTTTATATAGGTCAAGGTCATTGTATATCAAGCGAGAACTGGGAATAGATCACTAAGTGGCATGTTATTCCATTACCACAAAGTGATCTATTCCCCATTCTCTAAGAAGATTGTTGATAATTTAGATTCCTAATATTTCTTTTCCTTCTTCTTCACCTTTTTGAACTGTAGTATTACCAGACATGTGTGATATTAGTTTCTTCATTTCTCGATTTTCCATTTCCACTTTCTTCAATTTTAAATCTCTTGCTTCAATTTGTAGTTTTAAATACTTGATGTAACTTCCAGCCCAGTGTAGGGTTTTCAATTTTGGTGCTCCCATTGCAATTCCAGGTATTTGAAATTGTAGTCGATTGAACTCCATGTTCATATCTTGTCGGTCTTGTTTTTCCTTTTCTAGTCTTTTCAATCTTTGATTCTCCCTTAACAAAGAAGTTCGATCACAAGGAATATGACGAAACATTTTGGTTAACGATATCTCGAAGAATAAGCTTCTACGCAGAAAACCAACACATTTATGCACTCCCCCCTCCAATTTTAGGCTAGTGGTGGGGAGAATTACATTAATTTAATACTTATTTCCACCGTTACACTTGCTCCATTTTCAAAAAGGTATCTGTAAAATGGTTCTGGATACTGGTATATTTCACGTCCTATATTTTCCTTAAGAAAGTTGAAAGCTATTCTTTTCGAATAGTCATTATGATATACTTCTCTTAAATTAACAAGAATTCCATCTTCCAGAAATTTCACTTGAATCATTGGTATTTTGCTTACATCATCTTTGTCTATCAGAGGTAGCCTGTAGGTGAACGTATTTGGTGGTAAACGTAAGGTTCTATCAAGTCGAGAACAGAATATTTTGAACAGTTTTTGATCATTGATTGCAATCTCATGAATACCTATCATTTTATAGTACGAAGGTTCAAAAGGTACAGCACGAAACGTTTTTACTAGACAGTTACTCGAAGAAGGTTCTGTAGGTGCGTTAGGATTGAACATTTTTAGTCGACAGTTTCCTGACGAATAAGCTTCTACGCAAATAACCAACACATTTATGAACATTCCCCCACCAACTTTAAGCTAGTGGTGGGGAGAATTTTCCCCCACCACTTCTTCAGAATTAATAGCTTCAATTTGAATTACAACAAATATATTTGACGCAAATTCCCAAAAAACTGAATATGAAACAGTTTCTTCCACATCTTGAGATTCATTTTGTGTTTCAACCATTTCCATCATTGAAGGTTCTTGATCAATTTCTGTTACTTCCATCGCTTCTTCTACAGGATTTTGTATTGTGTCGGTTGTTTCAACTTCATCTTCTTCTTGAACTAACGTAATATTTCGTTGTCTCACAATTTCAATTAATTGTATAAAAGAATTATCTCTAGGAGACATTATTAACCATACATGTAGCTCCAACAAATGCTGACTTACTAATGACAAAACTCTCAATTTATAAGACTTGTTTGAATAATAAAGTGGGGGAACTACCTTAGTCCAATTCGGATTCGGATTCAGAAGACAATAAAGGTGATATGGGTGAATCCAACGATGAATCTAATATAAATGTATCAATAGCTTCCTTAACTATATCTTCGTCACTATCGTTTATCATTTCTTCAAAAAGTTCTTGTTCAAACTGTACCATTTCTTCTTCCATCGTGGAATCATTATCAGTTTCGTTATAATTTTCCTCTATATTGTCTTCTTCCATTTCATTTGTATTAATATAAACATTTTTAACTTCAAAATAATTAACAAATGGAGTATCTTTAGACAACATATTTGTTCACCACTTCTTTTACCTCGAATAACAAACTATGTATCGCTTACTTAGTCTTATATACTTCTACCCCCACTTTTTTTGCACAACGTGAAGGAAGGTGGGGAGAGGATTTTGTAGCTATTCTTCTCTATCTAGGTTATATTTCATTGCTAGCACATCTACTATAATTTTCTGCTTTTCAACTTCATCACGAATAAATATTGTCCAGGGAAATAGTTCATTAATATTGTTGATTGTTACTTTTATATCATACAAAAAATCAATATGTCTTAGTAATGAAACAATAACAATAACTCCTATCCCATTGTTTGCCATAATTGTTTCTTCAATTTTAATACGCAAGTTTGTTATCAAACTCCATATATTAATATCATTGGCTATAAAACCATCAAGTCTAGTACTCATCTTGACGGTGCAAGTACAGACTAAAAACCTGGAGGTTCATAGTCCGCCTTTTATTAGTTTTAAAAATGGGGAAGGGGAAGGAATAAGGATTGGGAGGGGATAGGGTGGGGGTGAGGGAAGGGTAATGTGGTTATTAGACCACTTGTGCGACAAAGTAGCCACCAATGCTAACTTCGAGCTCATAACACTTCATAACATCATCCTGCCAAGTCAACATACGTTCTCTAGTATTTGGTGTTACACAGAAGAACCTACTGTCATTATACACAATAGCTGAACCAATTATAACATTGAATCCTAAATTTAGCCATTTGTGTGCTTCCGTAGTAAATCTTTCTATTGTATCAAAAGGAAATTGTTCATCGATGTAGATTGGTCTCATTTGTTCATCAAGTTCAATTACATCTTCATCTTCACTGTCACTGCTACTATCATTTTCATTGTCACTGCTACTATCATAATAATCTATCACATCTTCTTCAGGCTGTTGGAAAACATCAGCAATTTCGGAAGGATTGAAGTTTTCACTATGGTGAGGAAGCATTTTTAAAGCAAATAATAACGGCAGAGACGAAACAACAAGTGTGGCGCGTGAAAGCAGAATGAAGGAGTGAACAATGCTTGCTTCGCTTTTATAACGATATGCTAATGAGAGGGGTAAGAGATGGTCGTGACCAATTATTGACCCGGGAGGTGGGGGGAAAGGAAGGAGAAGGGATATTTATTTTAAATAATTTGCATAACTTTTGACTAAAATAAGATAACCAAATTCTTCTTTTACTAAAATGTTCGTCTTACATAGACCTTTTCAATGATGTATCGCTTGTCGTAATCGATCAAACCATTATCGAGTTATAACCATTTTTAATTCTCGGGGGGGGGGGGGGGGTTCCGCTTGAGTGAACACGGGGGGGGGGGGGGGTTCCACTTGGGTGCTCATGCGGAACTGATCTTCTCACGAGATAGTCGTTGCGTGATAATGAAGACAAATGTTCATCGCGCCGCGACCACTAATTAACTCGCATTTGCCGTGTTCATATCTTTCCTACTCATTATATATACGTTTCCTACTTCATTATTTCAAGACTAATTAACTTGCGAAACAACAGTCTCTGTCTTTGAATGCTGATGAGATTTCATTAGGAACCATTCTTTGCACGCTATATGAAGCTACACTGGCTATGCAAGTCAGAGCGGTCATATAACTGTACAACGACCTCTGAAAAGTAGGTCACGAGACTTAGAGTGTTAAAAAATAATGGGGGAGAAACACAACGCTATAACGCATTGTGTTTCTCCCCCATTATTTTTAGCAAAATTTGGAAAATCTATGTGAATTTACTTTGTACGCCCCCACCTTGTAATACCATCCATTTTATGCCTGAGGAGATAGTCTTTAGAGTCTAACTCATAAACAGATTTTTCTTTACGCAAGGATTCAATAACTTTAATATTATATTTTTTGCCGTTACAATTTGCTAAAATGTGTTCGTTGTCAATAACACTTTCAAAAAAATATAGACAACCTCTCTTAATCCTATTTCCTTTCACAGCAATAATTTCGGATTGGTATTCAACAGTGGGGGTTTCTGTCAGTTGTGGTTCGGAAAGATGTTTCACAACATGTACACGGCAGAAATGTTCGTTCTTAACACATTTCCTCCCACAAGCTGATCCTTTCTTAATTCCCCTAGTGAGCACTTCAGGGCAAGTAGTGGGACGGCTAAATGCCCTACGACGCTCTTCTTTTAATAATTGAAAGCGCTCTGAAGGAGCAGGTTTAGGAGCAGGTTTAGGAGCAGGTTTAAAGGATTTATTTTTTGGATAGGCGTGGTCTTTATGCATAATAAGTGGTGGAGTAGGAGGTATTGGTGACAGTGGAGTGATAGGTGTACTTAGTTCATGAACAAAAGCTTCAAATGAAGTGGTATTAAAACGATGAACTGTTTGTGGCGGCGGCATGTTGTTTGATGGCGGCGGTGATTGTTGTTGAGATGGTGTGGAGTCGTTTGAAGATAGAGGCGGTGAAAATATGCTGCCAAGTATAGTAGTCATAGTGAGTGGAAGAAGAGCTCCAGAAGTTGAAGGTTTCGAGTCTTGTTGCTTCTTATACCAGTCGGGAGCATTTTTCAATCGAAGAGTTTTCTTGACTGGAGTCGAAGCCGTAGTAGAAGTAGAAGTAGAAGTTGAACTTGTAATAGAAGAGCGGGTTGTAGTGGAAGTTGTAGTCGGCAGGGATGACATCGTGGTAGTTCTGTTTGCAGCGTAACGTCTGGAATCAGAATGAAACTCTAGCCGTGGTCGTCGCGTCTTTTATAACGGTATGCTAATGAGAGAAAGGTTAGCGACAAGCCGTGACCGGTCATTGGACCCGGGAGGTGGAAGGGGAGATGGAAGGGGAAAGATAGATGGAGGGGGGGGGGGACAAATCGACTCCATTTTTTTGGGGGGGGGGGGGGGTTCCGCTTGAGTGAACACGGGGGGGGGGGGGTCATTGACCCTTCCAAAAGTGGGTCAAGGTCATTCAAGACTTATAATGAACCAAGGTGATGGGAACAGTAGTAACTGTTCCCACCACCCTGTTTGCCTAACGGTTCCCACTCCCAACCCACTAGTTGCGTTCTGCGAGGGACATCGACGCAATTTTGTTTGGTCCGTCCGCATCAAAGCGTAACGTCCCGGCCCGCATTAAAGCGTAACCACTAATTACAAGGGAAACTGGAACAGCTGATGCAGACACGCAACTCTAACACCCACCCAAGCTAATCCCACCCATCATATTCCTAAACAAAATTCAAAAACCTAGTCCGCTAGTGCGGATGTCCCACCCCTTCTAAGTGAAGTTCAACAGAACTTCTGAATTTACAGTTAATCTACCCCCTATCATCTAGCTGAAAGGCAAAACAACAACATTAATTATTAATACCAACACTTAAAACTAACAACACATCATTATTAAATATCAAATAATTCAACACAACCAAATACCATCATTATTCTTAAAATTAATACACCTTAACGCTAAACACAACTTATAACTAACATCGCAATGCGCAAATTAATTCTTAAATTAAGTGCAACTTACAACTAATATTAACACACACACACACACATACCACATTGCATTAAAGAACGCAACGTAGTATAAGAAGTTCAAATATATATAGGCCTACTATATATTTGAACCTCTTACCGAGTCGCCAACGACTTTTCGCTATGAAAACTCGTTGACGACTGACGCGAAAATCGGGCTCGTATCGCTCCTCGGGTTTTTGAGTGGTGGGGGTAATTAATGCAGTGGTGGGGAAATTGTTTCACTCCAGTACGGTCTTCAATCCACTCCAGTTCGCAGCAGTGTAAAAATGAAACGAAGGAGTGGGGGTGGCGCATGCGCAGCGACGTAAAATCCAATGTTTGAGGTTAGAACTTTCCGTGCACAGTAGAGCTAAATTGAGTAATACAGGACTCGGCGCATGCGCAATAGCGAGGAGTGATTCCGATCCGGAGAACTCGTTGCATTCGCAGCAGCGCTAAAGTGAGTAATACAGACTAGGCGCATTCGCAGTAGCGCTAAAGTGAGTAATACATGACTAGGCGCCGTAGCGTGAAGTTGGCTCACTCCAGTACAAGTTATAGCAGCATAAAAATGAAACGAAGGAGTGGGAGCGGCGCATGCGCAGTGACGTAAAAAACCAAGGTTTGAGGTTAGAATTTTCCATGGTGGCTGCCATGTTTAATTCTGTTTCATTCAAACAATAGTAGTTGATGGCTGGCATGGGATGTGAAGTGTGGTAATTAGATGGGGTTAGCAACCGGTCGTGACCGGCCATTGACCGATCATCGACCCGGCGGGGTTCCGCTTGAGTGAACACGGGGGGGGGGATTTAATCTCCATTTTTTATGGGGGGGGGGGGTTCCGCTTGATTAGTCACGGGGGGGGGGGGGTTCCGCTTGATTAGTCACGGGGGGGGGGGGGGGGGTTCCGCTTGATTAGTCACCGGGGGGGGGGGGGGGGGTTCCGCTTGAGTGAACACGGGAGGTTCCACTTGGACGCTCATGCGGAACTGATCTTCCCACGCGATAGCCGTTATAAATAGGAGATTGTTCATCGCGCCGCGACCATTAATTAACTCGCATTTGAGTTGTTCGCATCCTTCCTACTCATTACATATACGTTTCGCCAACTTCATTATACAAGTCTAATTGCTACTAACCTGGAGTTTCATTTACATTAGCACATGTCGTCCTGTTTGAATCACCTTCGCGTGTTTGACGTTATATCTCATTCATTTGTCTTGTTCTCACTTCTACACGTCTGACATACTTCTTGTGATGGATACGCAATGTTTGAAATTGAAACTTTTGCGGACACAACATATATTACGAAATAATTACAAACCATCGGTTTCAAAGACTAAAACAAATTTAACAAAAGTGAGGAAGAAATTAAGTTTTAACCCGTTATACTCTGTTAGAACTTCGCAGGTTCACGTTGATGATAATGTTATTCACAACATTTTGCGTTCGATGTTACGTTTCCACAACTTCGAACTTGTTACACCTATCGACTGTGTTCAACAGGTTTTTCTATTTCATCCCCACCATTCTTTATATAAGTGCGCTCACGACAATTCCTGTTTCATTCTTCTATACGCTCTTCGACCGACAACTACTCCGCTCTAAATTACACACTACAAGAAGATGGATACAAACCAAGAACAAGTACAAGTTCACGAAATATCGTCTACTACCCACCCGAGGGAGAATCCTCCGAGAACTTCGCCTTCACCGAATCCACAGGACCCTGTCCAAGTTTCGGATGTGTCTTCGACGGCGAGGAATGATCTTGAAGCTATTCTTCGGTCGCTCGTCGGTTTCGACTGACCTGTACGACGATCGCCGTTAAACTGAACTCTTAGAAGTTCAGTCTTTTTTAAAACTTCCTCCGGATGACCTTGAAGCAATTATCCCCTCTCCTTTTCAACTAACTTCTACTTTTGTTCAACTGTTGAATTTCAGTTTTGAACTAACTTTTAATTTATGCGAAGTTTTAGTTGAACCCGGTTATTTTATGCGCACATTTTGTTCAACCCCAAATTGTTGAATTTCAGTCTTGAACTAACTTTTAATTTATGCGCAAATCTACTTCAAACGCTCACCCCACCTCCTCACCCCTCATTTAATATACGACCGGAAGCTATGTGCCCCGGCACGTGGCTTCCGGGGCAGCTGGCCTGTGCCAGAAGTGGCCAAATCTAACTACTGATATCTTATATAGTTTTTAGGCAGTTTAAGATTAAATATTTTAAATAGCTGCCATTTTGAGAATATGAGTTGTAAAACCTGTTTTCAATTAGATCTTGTCTCAAAAAGTCGTATAACAATTTTCAACGTATTACAACGAAACGTTCTTAAATTACAAATTATTCTTTACATAATACAAAATGGTGGTTGTATGGTTAATTATGGAGTTTTGGAAAATTTAAATATAATATTTTGGCCTTTACTTATGTCAAGAATAATACTCAAGAGGTCGATAGTGAGTTCAGGGATACCCTGTCTTATACGGTATATATTTGTATATATTAGTATTCAAATCAGTTAAACAGTGTAACGGTTTGAAAAAGAACTGTGTGTTGGGAGTCTCGTTGTTGAACTATAGAAGTCCGAATATTATGTGGGAAGTGAAGTATTGGGATGGCGATGGATGCGCCCTTGTCTGTCCGGCCATCTGTCCGTGCCAGCTAGATTGCAGGCAAGGATTTCACTCCACTGTTTAAGCCAACAACTAACAGGAAAACTAATAATTTTAAATGGATGAAATATTATTTTTCTACATAATTTTCAAGTAAGCACGCTTGAACGGTTATGCTTCCATAAATATGTTACATATATATGTTTGCTATATATTTTATCTTTGTGAAATACTATATTGCAAAACTTAGTTTACGTCAACAGGGTTTTTCGGAACTCTCTGGAAACCTTTTTTATATTTGTTCCTTGCGTTAAGAAAAATATATTTTACAATATAGTCATGGGTCTCCAGTACCTATTTTCTGTTTTACATCTGCAAGTAATTTTGGACTAACACATGAGATCTTTAAGCCACTGGAGGTATTGAGTTGAAACTTCGCATGCCTATTACGTTCGTCAAGACTTTATCCCTTATAGGTTTTCAATCAGCTACCTTCTTCTATTCCAAAATGTCAGACATTTTAAATTTAATAGTTAAATACTGTATCTCAAAAATGTTAAATATGATCAGAATAATTAATTTTAAATTAATTTTCATCAAAATATCCAATAAATCAAAATTTTATTTGGTAAGGCCTTTTATATTCAAAGAATACATCGTCAGACCATTATCAACTGATACAAAAATAGTAATTTAAAAATATAGTTTACAAAACATATGCTTCTAATATTATGGTACATCTGGAGATTTGTTTGAAAAGAAAGTTTATAAGTTATGATAATGTGTACTATAAAAAATTTTGCATATTCATGAATTGAAGTTATTTTATGTTTAGGACCATCAATGGAGAATTTTGAATTGGTCAATGATCGTTGTTTACTATTTGTAGTCTTCGTTTATTAATTTCTAAAGTTTCTTGGGCATCCAAATATTGATTGTTGTTAACTTCTTTGATTAATTTTATTTTTGAGAAAGAGTGCCCGGTATCCAAAGCGTGTCTTGCAATCGCGGATTTTTCTGGGCGATTAAATTTCACATGGCTTATATGTTCTTTCAAACGGGTTTCTAATTTTCGACGTGTTTGTCCAACATATAATTTGTCACAGTTATCACATTCCACTTGATATATTCCTGACTTTAATTCTTCATTTATTTTACTTTTTGTACTTCCAAGAATATTTTTGAGCTTGAATTTTGTTGAGAAACCAATGTTGATATTCCCATGTCTTTTAAACGATTTCTGAATTATTCTATTATACGAGGTAAACGTTACTGATCGCCAGTTATCTCCTTTTTTGTTGTTATTGAAAAACGTTGTTCTTGATGTTTTTGCCATTTGTTTTTTCTTTTTGTTTATAATTTGGTCAATCATATTTGTACTGTATCCATTGAAATGAGCAATATTTTTGATCTTTTTAACCTCTTCCTCGTATCTTTCGTTACTAAGAGGGGTGTTTAGTAGTCTGTGTACTAGACTATTATACGCTGCTCTTTTGTGTGAGTATGGAGCAAATGCATCTTTGGTTATGCATAATTCAAGTGTCTTATACTATTTTGATCGTATGTCACAATTTTGAGATATTTAACTATGAAAATTTAAAATTACCACCATTTTTAAAAATTAACATTTGTCCAAATTTATAAGTGAAACAGTTTGAGTTATGTGGGCCTAATAGTCATGCGAAGATTCAACTTAATATCTCTAGTGGTTTTAAAGATCTCAAGTGTTAAGCCAAAATTACTTACTGACGTACAGATAGAAAAGTAGGCACAGGAGACTCGTGGTCATATTGTAAAATATATTATTCTCGATGCAATGAACAAATATACAAACTTATGTTAGAGAGTTTCGGGACACCATATTTAAATACTAATTAAAATTAAATCCTTGAATCAAATACTTTACAGCTATTTTATATTTGTGCTATTAAGAATAGCTAAGTAATTTCAGAAAAAAATACTTAAATAATACCAGCTTGTCCAAAATAGTCGTACTATTTTGGACAACTAAGCTAATTGTTTTGTATACTGCAATAATTTAATGGATTTCATACTTGTAGAGGTTTTATTTTCATGTCTACGCTTATTTTTAAGTTATAAGCTCCTCTACTGATCTCACTCATTCCCATTAGAACCTTTGAGTTTCACTTAGCCTCTGATGAAAAAAGGATTAATAGTTTAAGATGCCAAAAAATAAAAATTAAAAATTAAAATAAAAATATGAATTGATTTTTTATTTAATATGATGAAATTTTAAGATTTCTCTAAAGCATACTAAATTGTAAATACCATTAAAACTGATTAAAATGCTGAATTTAATAAAATAGTAAAATTAACGAGATTGGTTAAGACTGTTCAACCCGACTTCAACTAGATTGGCATATGGCATCATTCTTCTGCTAGAAAAAAAATAACTCCATAGGAGCAACTGAAAACAAATAGTATTAGATAATTAGATATTTGGTAATATCTTTAAACTCACCTTAATCTATTTTCGAAATTGTCACTTGCATTAACTTAAGCCTGTGAGAGTATTTCTTAAATGTATGGTAATCATTCCAGGGCTTTAACATATGTAGCCTTGATTGAGAATCCAAGACAATTACTAAGGGATTGAGCCCCGCGGTATATTGAGCATAGTGGTTTGTCTGACAGTTTTATTAAATATAAAAAATAAACAAACTCATAAAAAATAATAAAATGATTTGTAATATTTTATTATTTTACTGCAATACTTTAATGGATTGCATACTTGTTGAGGTTTTATTTTCATGCCCATGTTCATTTTTCTGTTATAAGCTCCGGTACTAATTTTACTCGTTCCCATTAGAACTTTTGAGCCAATTCAGAACTTCACCCAAGTCAGGGTGAAATAGCCAGGTTATTCAACTGACGAACAGATGCTGCAAATAAAGACTGATAAGGGAGGCAATCAACAGAAGAGAAGCTATCGCAAGAGGCGTGGAATGCTGGTAGACGTTCATCACAATTTATCTCTTTTATGAAAACAAATGCGAAAGGAAATCGTTGCTTCAAGGGCTTTCTTTAGTCCTCAACAAAATCTTACATCGCATTTTTACCTAAAGTAACTTTCATTTTGGATAGTTTAATTATTTAGCAATCAAAACACGTTTTTGTTTGCCTAAGTTAGTTATTATAATAATGAAGGTAGTAATGGAAATTCATATTCGTCCAAATATATGTTATTTAAAAATTTATTTTAATATATATTTAATATATATCCATTGAAATTTTTCCAAAATTAAAATTTCCAATCATATATGGTGATAATTTTCCTATAACATCATAATTTTAGTCATTCAATAGATAAAATCCAAGCGAACTTTCACTGGGTTTTATGTTTTCAATTTAAATGTTCATTAAAAACGCCTTTAAATACTTTTTTATGACTGAAAAATTTGTTATCTGAACGAAAAAAATACGTTATGATTTGTGAAAAATTCACTACCAAACTACTACAAAATTATTTGACAGATAGGCTTATCTTAAAACTGTAAAATCTTTATGACAGTAAAAAAATTCAATTTCAAAAATTTAAACATTGTAACAGTTTTAACGCAAAACCATTGGTTGGGAATCTCGTTGTTGAACCGTAGATTGCCGAATACTGTGAGAGGAGTGAAGTATTGGGATGGCGATGGATGCGCCCTCCCTTGTCTGTCCGGCCATCTGTCCGTGCCAGCTAGATTGCAGGCGAGGATTTCACTCCACTGTTTAAGTGAAAAAGTGACAGGAAAACTAATTAGGCATATGATAAATTTATGTAATACTATTTTTTTCTACGTCATTTTCAAATAACTAATTGTAATCTGTTAAGCCTCCAAATTAAATTGATAAGCAATAGCTTGTGAGAATGAATTGCCTAAAATCATCAGTGCGGTAATACAATTTGGTGTTAACTTTTGTTAAATAATTATTGGAAACAATCCGCTGAGGTAAAAAAAGTTTATAATTCAGTTGTTGAAATATTTTAGAGTTTAATCATGTAGGCGTATTTTTAACATTATTAATCTACCATTTATGTTACTACCAAAATCGATTAAAAATATGCTGTCTTTAAAATCACTCGAAAAGAAAAGTGAATATATAAAACAAAATTTATAAAATAATCGAACATGGTTTAATTTGAAAATGTATACGTATTGTTTAGGTGTATAATGTGTGGAATCAATTTTTCATTAAATGTTTTATAGGCCTATTCTTTTATATTTTGAAATATAAAACTGCTTAAGTTCTGCAGGTTTATTACAGGTAAATCTGTATAGACGTTGATTTGATTTGGAGCCTTTTGAAAAGTCTAAATAAGTTACATTTTTACATACATATAAAAACGCATAAAAAAGTGGAAGTAAGGTTGAAAATCCGAGGGTGTAAACCGGCGGGAAAATTGGAGAGTAATTGATAAAGGCAGACCGGCCTCTAATTCAGTTAGTAGGACTTTCGTTAGTGTAATGGCCATCCATACAAAGGCGCACCTGGCTTAACAAGTTCCCCGAGATCATTACGATGTTCTACAAAGTGCATTATATTTCGCTGTGAATTTTCTAAATTACTTCCTGTTGCATGGTCATTTCGAAATTGGCTGAAATGTTAAAACAATTTGTTTCAAAACATTGTTTCGATGTAGCGGTGTCATGTTACCTATAAAAATATAAAAGATAAGTTAAACCTCGGATTGAACTAAGCGTTCCTTGCAGATCCTGCGACAATATTGTGGACCTTTGTCTCGAGTGGGTGTCAATACGACTCTCTAATGAAACTCTCTGTCAAGCCTTTCCAAATTGTCTCTTAAGTGGAATTCTTTTTTCCTAAGAATAAAGGTTAAAAGCACTTACAATTTAAATGTTTTATTCAATATTGTCACTAATATCAAATTTTAATTTTTTTGTAATATACTCATAATACTAATGTATATTTTAAATTTACAAAAAAATTTACTATTAAAAAGTTTAATGATTTTTTCATAGAGAATACATAAAACAAACAAATTACATATAATTTATCAGCGTCCATATCCTATTAAGTCATTGAATATACCCTTTCAGTATTGAATATTGCCCTTGGATTACTTCTTCTAATGACTACGGAAAGTGCTCCTTCTACCTTTTAAATAAAAAAATTAGCATACCTCTTCAAGGTTGTCCCCAAAGTACTTATTTGTTTCTGTAGTATGCATTGCTTATTATATTGCTAGCTCCTTAGGATCAAGTGAAGGCTGCTATTTCAAAATAATTTCTACTAGCACTCGTTTCGGCGAGATTTGAAAATAGCAAATTATGTGTGTAAAAGATTAGAGAAAATTCTCTTCAACAAGGCACTAAAATCAACATTCCAAGTCTCATAATAGTTTTATAGGACGTAAAATCCTTTTTAAATAGCTTGTATTTAAAGAAGCTAAGATGAAAGCCTATATCCCTCATAAGAAAGTAATCTGACCATTCATAAAAAATTGGTAAAAATATGTGTAGTAAAAATGTTACCAGAAATTCATAGTGAAAAATATTGCATACAAGAACGTGGATGCACGGTATCCTGATGTAGGTAGGTATGAGGGATTTAGCGGGACGATGGAGTTTCAATGATGGAGTGCGGATTATTGATTGGTTTCCGGGCTTGGTTGACGCGTTGAGTCCGGCATCTGCCCAATAGCATGATGCCAATCAAACAGGGGATGGACACACAGGAGGAAACAATCGGACACTCAGATATCTTATCAATTAACTTATTTTCAAGTTACACTTAACGAATAATACTGCCTATGGAAAACGTAATATAAATCAATATAAATGTATTTTATTCTTGCAAACTAAATAGTTCTATAATCTTTTGAAGTCTGACCAAATGACGTTAACGAATATCCAAACTCCTTGGTTACAACAATATTACTTACAAAATCGTTTGTACATAACATAATTAAATGCATGGTTGATAACGAATAATAACTAATGTTATTGAAATAAAAAGAGTTTGCAAGGATTAATTTATTCAATGGGTACTTTGACGAAAGAATATTCGAATTCATGGTCCATAAAATTATCTGTTAAACAATCATTGTGATATAAAGATTTTAAAAAACGACAGTTGCTTAAGAGTTAAGTTATCAAAGGTGTGTTAAAGGTGCTTTCGATTTTTCAAGACATTAGCCAATTGAGGTTCAGCTTTTAGCGGCACATCCATCGTCACCTCGATACATCACTCTGGCCCCTCCCCCCCCCCCCCTACGAAACGACCCACCATTACACCTCGATAGCTTTAACATCATGGATTTCTTTAACAAAATACTTGTTAAAATACATAAAAGGTATACTGTTGAATTTGTTACTGATCTATTTTAATAGCTATAATAGCATACATAATACACTGTATTCAAAATATATTTTCAATATAGCGTTAAAAATAAATAACTGTATCATACAACAACGTTATCAAAATTTACTATATAAAAAATAGAGGAAAAAGATTGCTTATATGTCCAAACCTTGCAAATTTTCATCGGTAAGCGATGCACTACTAGGATCGTGAAGTCTCGTGAAACGCCTTTTATTGTTTCCGTCGTTTGCTGATATTAACAATCATAGAAAATAATATATATTAGCATTTTAAAGTAAACTATGAGAATTATGTCCATTACGTTTGGGCTTGGAATCAAACTGAACTTAAATATAAGTGGTAAATAATTTCCTATCCCAATAAACAATTATCAAATTTTATATTATCAAACTGACTTGCATACAACAGGAAAATAATTAATTGTTTTGTTGTTTCTTTTGTTGCAAATAGACGATAATTCCTTCCCAGCGCAGGTAGCCTACATGCTAAACTGTATCAAATTCTAATAGGCCTATTTATTAATTTACCCATAAACCCCACGGGGTGAGTATGTAGGTTTGCCGTTATATGGTTGTTGTAAGCAAATATATTTTACACTCTATCAAATGAATATGCATACAAAGTTTTATCAAGTTATGTCAATTAATATTCTAGATATAGCGATTTGTTAATTTCCCATTAGAATAAAATTAAAAAGAGTTTTTTTTGGGGGATTTTATCTGTTAAGGTTGGTAAAATATTGAAAACACTAAATTGTTTTTAAGCTCTTTTTAATAGTTAAAAATTTTATTTTAGAAAATTGAACTACAAAATGCCTTGGTTTGATTCTTTTGGAACCCCATAAAACCCCATTCCCATGGTCCGGTAATGCTGGTTTCCGACTTTAACTTGATGAATGCTGCAATACACCTCTGTACTAAATTTCATGAAAATAGGAGTCCCGTTCGAGAGGTATCGGGTTAACAGACACATGTATATAAATGTACACACATATATAAATATTTCAAAGAAAGTTGTTTTTTTACTCCTACTGACCTCAAGACAAAAAAAGTATCATGGTCCCAAGCTTACGTCTTACCTTGACTACTACCGTAATAGTGTATTTTCTAAAGGGAAATTCGCTAAAGGTGATTAAGTTAGTTTTGCACAATTATTTTCACTCCTGCAATGGATTGTTGACACAAAGTCAATGGTTCTATAAAACTATCCTCTGATAATACGGGAATCGGAGTTATTCTTATATTGAAGGCTAAACAAATAATTTTTTGAAGGAGGGCAACAAAGGAAACGTTTGGAATAACATGGAGCTCAAGACCATGGTGGTATAGGGAGGGAGGTTTGTTTGTAGGGGGGGGGGGGGGTGGGGTTGGTGCTGCATGTCAGCAGTTTCATTGTAGTCCAAAATATCAGGAGATTACTCCCCGGGGTTAGCTGCAATTCTGAAAATAAACTTTCCATTTTAACTTCCTCAAATGTTGTTTTATTTTATAAACAAATTGATAGGAAAATATCTACAATATATACAAAGCATATTAGTGTACACACCTATATTATTCCCTCTTTTGAATTATTTCTAACAGGAAACATGCCTATTCTTTAAATTTCACTTTTAAGGCACAAGATGATTCTACTCTTATACATTTTCTAATGCTTATTCTACCAAACCCAATGACTAGTTAACTTTTTGGATAACAAAATCCAGATAATTACATATTTTTATAGATCTTTCTACGCTGTGAAAAACTTTTTGATAATATAATTCAAATATATGATTTTCTGCTGAGAAGTGAATTGTTTTCAATAGGTTAATAAAATCAATAGGTTGTCTTTATCGGTCTGGCATCTTGTATTCTTCTTTCATGTCTATCTATATCTTTATTTCTATGTTTATTGGTATAGTCAGACCGTCTAAAGATATCAAAGATCAGCAAAGATAGATCTCTGAGCAATTTTGTTGTTTGATTTTATCACTTGGATGTAATTGTTGTACCTTTTCTATAGCTTTGTACCTTTTTGACCTATATAACATTTTGTGCTCTCGTTGCAATTTGTCGGAATTTATAGTAAAATAGTATAGTAGCCCTTACATGTGAAGTTATTTTAATAATAATCCTTAAGTATTTGAATTAGTTCAATTACTTTATAAAATACAGGTAATGTAATATTTTTGGGTGTAATTTTTAAGTGAACAATATTGCATGTTACACACGCGCATCCAATTGACGTGTAAATAAGGGGTTTTGAAAATCCAGGGTTCTAAAGAAGATATATATATAAGGTATCTTTATTTTAGAATTTGAACGAATATAAGAATAATTTTAAACAGTATTAAGCGTTTTCAAGTTTGTGCTGCCACGAGCTTACTCGTGTGACGGGGAGGGGACAGTAGTTCCCTGGACGCCGCGCCCTCTATGCGCCGCTGCCGGGGTCGCGTTTTCATGCACTTTGTATTGGTTTAAGTGCGGGCTTTCCCAGACTTGTCGCGGAGGTATTTTACAACTTTTCGTGGTACGATTCTCCCGGAAAAGTTTATTGAATAAATCTGTAATTTTTGCGGATTTTTTCCCCTTATGTTGGTTGTTAAAATGGCACAATTTAATAATGAATTACATTTAATTCCAAGCAAATAAAAAATATATTTTGAATTACTTTTTAATTTTAGTGTTGTCAGTAATTAAATTCAAGTTCGGTTCTAAATATAAATTTATCCCATGAAATGGCTGAATTTAAGCACTGTAGATGAAATAGGTTTCTCGTGAGAATGGTATAAAAATACTCAGCTTCCAGCATTTCTGATCTTAATAGCCCTTAGAATAGATTTCTAAAATGAAAATTTTACTTCACATTTACAGCATAAGAAGTAGTTTGAGGAAATGATACAACACATTTCTTGGCTGCACAACCTCAATAATTTACCATTATTTTCAGGTACTTAGTCTTTCATCAACTTGAATCAGAGTTAATTTTTAGCTGCTTGTATTTTGGAACTTTGTAATGAATAAAATTAAATAAATATCCTTAATCAACTTAATAAATTTTTTGGTCGTAAAAGAGCCACTCAGACTAGTACTACAGTATCCTCAACGCTAATGAAGAAAATGTAAGCTTAATTTGTATTTCTATACTTGAGTTCTTTATTTTATCTTTGATTTAATTTTTAAATCTAAACTTCTGTTGTAGTAAGCAATTTTTTACTGTTTAATATTTGTTTTTCAATCAAATCATAAATAGCTAAACTGTTAGCAAATATCATACCTTGAGCCGTACCGTAACTAACCATATTTTTATTATGCCGAATTGTTTCAACACACGCTCTAATAATTTTAATGACAGTGAAAATATTTCAAAAAGAATATCCAGCTGATTTTTTATCGCATCTTAGTTGGTAAAAATATACCCACGTGGTTTAATTTTTAGAGAAAGTATTTTATGGTCATCCTTATCCAAGTCAATTGAATCTTTCCATCTCATAATTACTGTATTTTAAATCACTAAATCCCTTTTTTGAGACATTGGGTATGGTAATGGGGGTATTTTAACCAGACTATGAATGAGAAATGAGTGTAGGATGATAATAGCGCGATCTTGTAGTCTTGTTACTGACCAAGAACAACATTCTCCTTAGGCAGGACTGTTAATTAACAGCCCAACAGCCAATGGTATCTAGGGACCTACAGTTTAACGTGTGATCCGAACCCAGATTCAACCTCATATGCGAATATTATATACGAATAGGTCTAATTATGAGGATGGTCTTTTATGGATGAACTAGTGCGGAAGTTAACCTCTACTAGGGAATATCGCATCCAAAAGCCATCGCTTATAACTATCCACAATTCGTGACCTCCAAGTAGCTGGATTACAGGACGTCGCCACCGTCCCAGTCATCCTTATACGCTGTACCTGTGATATAACGAGGCGTGTTACAGAAAAACACCTGCCGACCTTTTACCGAACTCAAGTCGTGGATTTGTTTGATGTGAATCGTCTCCCTTGTTAGAATCCGACCTCTCTCATAATACTAAATTGGTCAAACTTTAATTTTAAACCCAATAAATTTTTGATAGTCAATAGTTAAATTAAGTAATTGAAAATTTTGCCATTAGTTTCTTAGCTCACTTTCAAACTTTCAACTATATAAATATAGTCAACTACCTTTGTATAACAATATAAATCAAAACACTTTACCTCCCCCCCCCTCCCACCTTACTAGGAGGCCGTATATTCCCCAAGGCGAACAGCCCTCAATGACATGATGGCGTCCCGCCAAAATATATGGGTGGGTGCCTGCCAGCCCCTCCATTACAAATAGAATTATTGTTTTCTGATATTTCTCCTATCATAACGTTCGCGATAACGTTTTGTTTTCCTCAAGTTGTTTCAACTAAAAATGTCTCCCGCTATATCCATACTTTTAGTAGGTACTTAAGAAGCTTTAGTTTCAATTAATCGTTTATGATAAATTTATGAATTACTTCAATTTGTGATTTTATGATAAACTATTTTATTCTTAGTTTAAATCGAGATTGATAATCAGTACATTATTTTATCTTTTTTTCCTCTCCACAGATACATCATCTACCTTAATTTGTTGTATTAAGAAGTAAAATATTACAAACAAATAATCGCAAGTTGTATTGGCAAGCATTGTTTTCAGCAGCACGGAATACAGCGCAATGTTTGTCGTGCTGGGCATGGGATAACGTGGTTTGGATTGATAACCAACTGTGGCAAGCATTAATGCCCTAATTATGGTGTTGGTCAAACAATATGTTCCAGTTTGTGGTTTAGCCAAATAATTGGTGCAGTCCTGTGCATTGAATCTAATGCTTGGGAAATTGTGAACTACAAATTTCTCTACTGATTTGACATCGCATTTTAAATGCGTTTACACATTTTAAGTTAAAATATTTTGGTTTAAAAAAGTTATTAAAAAGTTTAGTCTAAATTTATATTTTTATACGATTTTTTTTATTGATTATTCCATAGGCATTAAAAGCAAAACCTCCGCCTTCTGCCTGTTAAGGAAAATATACTCAATCTACCTAATAGAGACGCAGTATAATACAACTATAGTTCAAGGCAGCGCGAGCTCTTGGATGCCCCTGATTTCTCCCACATCAAGGGTAAACAGACACAATAGCTATTTGTGTAATAAGAGCGTAAAGTGCGTCATTACCACTCAAGAATTGTAGATGGCCGCACGAAGCGTCAGCTGAGTGCGGCCAAACAATTCGAGAGCGGCAATGACTATTTACGCTCGTAATACACACAGGATTTTTCCTACCAACATAATTGCTACAGAATACATGTTTTATTCTATACAAAATGTCATTTAGATTACTTTTGATTTGTTTCTGTTGGAACACACTGTTAACTATCAAACATAACCTCAAACTAAAAAAAGAAGCAATTACTAAACAACAACAATGAATAACAGCTGTAGCATGGCTTGTAATGACTGCTGATTTAAAATTGCTGTTTGATCTAACGTGCGGTAAAGAATCATTGCCGCTCTAGAGCGGAAACCGGATATGAACTGTTTTGCATAGGGGTTACAAGTGTGGCAATGCGATTATTTCCATGCAGTGGTAGGAAAACTCGTTTGCAGTTGGCCCCTTGAAATTCTTCAATAAGCTACCACTAGCTGTCAAGAACAATGACAAGAGAAATTCCAAACCACGCTTGTGGAATTCTGGATTGAAAAAATTATGGAGAATAGACCTAGAAGACGTTGTACGAGTAGATTGCCTAACCGCAGAATAGTTATAAGTATATATGTTTGTTTCTTTTTATTTAATTACTCTTGATGCTTTCAGTACCTCAAAGAAGACAAAAGATTAATAGAACAGTAATGGCAATTGTTACTGCAGTTGCTAATTGGTGAATTTTCATATAGTAAATGCGCTGTTAAGGTAATAGTCACGGTTATGCCTGGGCTCGGGACCATGATACTTTTGTTGTTTTGAGGTCCTTAGAATCCGGTATTATATCGTGTTAACAGACAAATATATGTACATGTGTTTGTCGTTTAACACGATAACGAAAACTCCGATTTTGATGAAATTTGGTGCAGAGGTGTAGGGCAGCTTTCATCACGTTATGTTCGACAACCAGAGAGATCGTACCATGGGAACGGGGTTTTATGGGGTTCCAAAAGGGTAAAATATGGGTTTTTGGCATTTTTGTCCTCAATTTTCTAAAGTTAACAATTTAACCGAAACATTCAAAAGTGATTGGAAAAATAATCATTTTAGTATTTTGAATAGTTACCTGGCTTAACAGATTATGGAAAAAATCCAAAAAATATGTTTTCCATGTTTCTTATGGAAAATCAACACCCTATATCTCACTTATTTATTGACATGTTAAAATTTGGTATATGTACGGTCAC
This sequence comes from Neoaliturus tenellus, assembly GCA_030545055.2. Taxonomy (NCBI): domain Eukaryota; kingdom Metazoa; phylum Arthropoda; class Insecta; order Hemiptera; family Cicadellidae; genus Neoaliturus; species Neoaliturus tenellus. The sequence goes on along the minus strand of CM061533.1, from coordinate 53,844,050 downwards.
TTGGTATGGTGTGACATATTTGCTTACAACCCCATGTGGTAGCAAACCTATATAATCACCCCCATGGGGTTTATGGGGGGAATAAATAATACTAGAATTTAGCATGTACCTGCACTGGGAAGAAATTATCGTATAGGCCCATTTACTTACAACACCCCAATGGCAGCAAACACACCTTCATCCTCAATAACCAAAGTATTTGGGGGAAATAAAAACACCAAATTACATTGAAAATTCACGAGTACACAGGTCTGATGCGCCGGTGTTGTTTTAAATCTTTTTATTTTATTAACATATGAATAAATTTTTTGACGATTTATTTTGTTTGTCAAAATAAAAAAGTAAAATTAGTAACGTTTTAAATGTAGTGTTCCCACTATTTGTCAATTAATTATATTTTTAGTAAACGTTAATAGTTGTAAGCCCCTTTATTTAAAAATATGCAAAAAAACTAATGAAAGTATTTATTTACGTGTAATATATGCATAGTATTCTATTTAATATAATTACTTTATCATACAAGTTATTTATAAATTTATACCACTCGCTTGAGGTAAAACTACAACATTTAGATGTCGTTGAACGATATACAATATTGAACGCGTTGCTGCGAACAACAAGATTTAATCTAACGGAAATTGTTGCCCTCGGGCAACCAGATTTTGGTGGAATACGAATTAAAGGAAAATATGTCTTTTACAGTATTTCAACAACAGAAATGTGTGCATTGCTCTATTCTATTACCGGTGTTATATTGTTTGAAAAATTTTAATATTTTTAAACATTAATCAATGCCACTACGATAAAATGTTGTAATTATTCGGGTGCTTCTGTTATGAAACAAAAGATTTTAAGATTTTTTGGGGTTGATTTTATACTGTGATTATAAATAATATTCCATGTTCAATTTAACCTGGTATCTAATGGATACTTTTAATCTATACGTTATCTAAGCGTGGTATCTGATCTTTATGTTTTAAGATATCGATAAAAATATGAGTTTTATTATACCAATTTATGTTTTTTGTTAATGCAAATAATTTTATTTCTTGAAAAAATATCCCACAGCCTTGCAATTTACAATGGATAAAACTTATATTTTGTTGTTCAGAACAATATGTTTTCAAGTGCCGGATAAAACCAAAGCATTTACATGGCATACACATGACTCTTTGGCCTTTGGCTTGGAAGAAGAATACCCACTTAGTACGCCCTGAATCCCGCAAAGTCCTAGTTGACGTACATTTTGTATAAAACGTTTCAGAAGAGAAATAAAGTTTAGGCAGTATTTTATAAGGTTTACTTTTCTGATAATTTACTTTAGTTTTTTATTTAATTTATTTCAAATAAGTAAAGATTATTTCATTACATTTCTTTGACATTTTATAACGTTCTATTCAAAGATATGTTTTGTTTAATTAAGTAAATGAAGGTATCTTTTGCTTAGCTTTCTACGAAAATATCCCATTATAGTAACGCTAAAATAATCAATAAATTAAATGTTGTATTATTGTGGTCAATAATTATTATGTAATGTGACACTATTTATGACAAATAATGTAGGTCTATTGTTTATTTCAAGTTTTTATGAGTCACTGTAATGCTGCAGTTTGTGTGAAATAAGTTAGGAAAGATCTAGTAACAGGTACCTCTAGAATGATTTCAACACAGTAAGCAATTTGGGATATTGCTGCTCTGACAAAAGAATTGCTGACATTGCTCTCTTTCCGAGCCCAATATTTTCTAAAAAGTATAAAATACTGTTAACATATAGTTGCATAAGTTGCATTTAGAATATGAACAAAAATGATTTTAATGCTAAACCGTAATTCGAAATAAAGCTAAAGAATTAAATTTTTTATTAGGGACGTCAAATATTGTTCATTTGTCAAATATTTGTTATTTGTCTGATATTTCCTATGATATAACAAATAAATATTGCATAAAAATATGATGTAATATAAAATCATTCTAAACATGTTTCATAGTTTTTGTACACAGATTGAAAGTTAATGCTTTTGAGTATTTCAATAAAGTTTTTTTTTTCTTGTTCATAAGACTCCAAAACTGCATCCAATGTATTACATTTCTGACATTTCGCTTGTCTTAATTTTCTTTAAGTAACTGGTGACTTGACATGGCCCTGAAAATTTTACTTCGTCACAAAAGCAATAATTTAATTACTTCCTCCTCTCAATATGACTAACTAACCAAAACGAAGGCCCAAAATTAAAATCCATTTACTAAAATGGTGCAATTTGATTTAACTGCACCTGATATCCAGTTTATGTGTGCATGCAACCGCTTTTATTTTGTTCAAGGTCAGATCGAGTAAAGGATGTTGATGAAAAACTATCGTGTCTATCCTCTAAATCGCTTATATTTTGATTTTAAGTCAACTGATTAAATCCGTATGATTTAATTCAAATGTACAACTGTTGGCTGTTCAAATTCTTTTCAAGCGATTTGACTGTAACAAATGGAAATGCGAAAACGTAACAAAAATATTTAAACTGAGCATCCCATCACAGTTTTATTTTATTTTAATAAGGTGGAAAAAATAAGTTGATTTATATGAAATTAAATTTTTCAACAAGATAACTGTATGCAATATTGAATATATTATACGTAAGCATATTATTGAACAATATATTAATATCATAAATGCAAGTTTAAGTGTCAAAATAATGAACGAGACCATTTTAAATTGTGTATTATATTACAAAACAGTGTACACTTATTAATTAAAAGTTTTGCTGTAGAATGACAACTAAGAAAACGATCAATAGATCATAAATAAATTGTCACAGAAGAGACAATTTATAAAGACTTTGACAAAGAATTTCATTAGAGAGTAGTATTGACATTCACTCAAGACCAAGTTCAGCAATATCGTCCTGGGATTGACGAAGTGCGCTTAGCTGAATCTTTTAAAGTCTCTCTTAAGACTTTTCATAGCACATTTTTCAATGTTTTCCTCTTTAAAAGGACATGCTAACTCATTTTACATTACGATATTTCTCCATTATTAAAACGATGTTATGTAATAGCAAGCTATTCAGCAAGCAACAGTAAAAACAGTTTCTAGTCTGAATTATATTTGTAGGTGACATCAAATCTAAAATAAAAGAAAAAGTGATGTATGCATGATTATGAGGTTGTCAACCTTTTTGCTTTAGTCTGCATCGGCCATATTGACTGTTGATTTGTTTCTGGATATTAGTACTCAAATTAAGGGGGTGAGCCCCTACAGTACAGGTGAAAGGTACTGATATAAACTTCCTGGCAAGAATTTGGATTCGAACCCGCGACATCGCTGCCATGTTCAAGAAGCGCTGCACGTCAAACACTAAGCCACCGACTCAACATACAGAGTATTATTTATATTTTTAGTTGACAGTGTTGTAATTCTTTTGTATTTTTTTATTTTTTTTTATACCTCAGTCATTAAAGAATAAGTAACATAAATTACAATTTAGTGACAGACTTAGTACTATTATTTTAACAAACAATGTGTTCGTGATATTTTTCGTGTTTTCTTTCACACATTATGGTCCACAAAATGGTCCTCCCTTGGGGCTGTTGAGTTATCACTTTTCACATTTTACTCTCCGTATTTATGATTCGTTTGGATTCACCTTAGATATATCACATCTCTTATAATTTATTTTAATATAAATCTGTCTCAGTTAACACATGAATATAATTTTACTCATATTGTTCACTTTTCTCTTAAGCAAAATTAATTTTGTAAATTCAGTTTATAACAGTTCAATTTTTATTGTTTAGTTTGGTTAATTATGTTCGTTAGATTCAAGCGATTTTTTTTTTTTTCTTTACAATAGGTATAGATATAATTAAGCATGCTAGTTCGGAACTCTTTCCCTGCACACGGATCAGCAGTCTTTGCAGGGAAATAATAATTCCATATAATGTATTATTTGTGCTATTGTATCTATATGTTGATATGGAATAAAGAATTTTGAATTTGAATTTTAATTTGAACATGTCATTACTGTCATCGTTGATGCTAATAAAGTCAACGGAATTCGTCACATATATAATTTTACCTGTGTATAAAGAGATATATAACGTTTGAAGCAGTGCATATAATTTCTTATGAAGGTGGGCAGCGTTAACGGGCTTGTATGGCTTGTTGGATGTTGTGCAAGCACTGTGTGAATTGTAACCGATCACGATCGCCAATGTTAACTAAGATGCGGCCAGGCGAGGGATTATAGTCCCATCAAACTCTCCCTCTAGGCCTGTTCCCTCAAGCCTCTCATTTAAAGTTTGGAAAGTAAGTTTTCCTGGAAATAAGTATTCCGATTGGATTTAGCGTAATTGTTTTTGGTTTCCTTCCTGTCGGTCGTAGAAGAAATTGAGTTAAGGAATTTTGACAAAGATAAAAATGTAGCAATGTAATGTATTTATCCATGGTATAAGTTATAATCAGTATTATTCATGTAAAATAATATAAATTATTACAAAAGTTGCCACAACATTAAAAATAAATCATAAATGATAAGTTATGGATTATTAAGTTTTTCTGAACAGGATAAATTTGTAGTTTATCTCAAATAACAATCTAAAATATTTTTTAAGTATATAAGTAAAGAATAAATAAACATGTGTGAAAACCATGCACGCGCAATTATAATACACACCTTTTATATATTATTTTAAAATGCCTGTATTGATAGGTTTGCCTCTGGGGACTATAGATAAAATTACTTTTTAACATTCAGATGAAAAACAATTTAGATTCATTGAAGAAATATGAAATGTGTCAATAGATCTCCAAAGAATCAAGCCCCAGTACAGGATGGCACTGGGGGAATAGCCATTCATGGAGCGAGTCCATAGCATATCCTTCCTCCAAGGACAACACTAAAGACCCAACACCAAAGACTAATTATAGAGTTAGCAAGGCAAAAAGCAGGGAATGGGAAACAAAAATGTCCAGGAAGGAAAAGTAAAAGAGAAGGTTGAAGGTATTAGCTGCGAAAAAGCAGCAGTCGAGGGAGTGGCAGGTTGCCTATAAGAAGGTGGATGCATTATTATCCCCAAGACTGCCTGGATCAGTGGTTAATGTGTTTGGCAAGAAGAAAAACGCCAAACCAAGGAATCACGTAACATTGATCAAAGCAACTAGGGGAATATTCTCCACCGAAGTCTTGGGCAACCTAGTCGAAGGCTAAGAATAACCATTGTCTTGTCAATCCGATGTACCAAGGCAGACCACGTTCTTCTCGAACTCTCATCGATAAACAATAGGGAAATGTAAACTGTGTTGGTGCACGTTGACGTAGGTTAGAAGGCCTCGGTCTCCAAACCAAAGCCAAGAGCCTCAGTCGAGATCCGGAATATTGATGGTTTGTCCATCCGGGACAGGTGGAAGCCTCTATAAGGTAAGCCATGTCGGGGCTGGACTGGATCTGAGTGATTTGAAAGTTTGGGTCAAGAAAGTGAACAGATTCCAGCAGAAGATAGCGTGGCCAAAAGGAGTGTGAGACTCACCATATATCTTCTTAAGAAGTAAAAAAATTCAATTTGGCTGGGTTCTTGTAGGATCCGTTGGTCCGTTGTGGTAAAGAGGCTCACAAGTTGGACACAAGTTGACTTGGCTGAAAACTAACTCTGTGTCCTCTGTGAAGCGAAGCGCTTGACCGTAGTAAAGCTTGAGCACCTGCCTGACAAGGGGAAGTGAGCAGTTTTTCGTGAGGCAAGAACTCCGCCAAGAAACTCAACTCATAGTAAGGAACATTCAGGCCAACCTTAGAATGTTCAGGACTGTGGACAGTTTACTTAATTAAGTCGCCCAAGAATACAGTATTGACTATCTCCTGACACACGAACAGTATCGAGATTGGGAACAGTCCCTTTGGTTTATGGATATCCAGTATACTGCCGCTTTCTGGGAAGAAGTCATAAGTGCGTGTGCGGAGTCATGTACGTGATCGAAGTTTTGTCCGGCTTGCTGTTTACATTGTACACTAGTTAAATAAAAATGCATGACGAAAATTCTACGTATTTTCTGCTTATCATCAAACATCAAGTAAGATGTTTAGGTTGGTATGTTATGATTGGAAGATAATAGTTCCCTGTCAGACATAAAATGAAATAACAGAGTTGTAACCTGTTTTGAATAAACTGTTTTGGCTAATTATTTTAAAATTAAAGAAATAGTTCTCAACAAAGAATAAGGAGGGCAACCTATTAAATTAGTCGCAATCACAAAAATAACAAATTACATGCATGCAGTCTTATTTTGTCCTTTCTCAAAATACCATTTATTGTTATTTTTACTTGGACTTAAAAGAAACAATTAATCAGATATTAACTAACCATACCATATTTTTAGCTCAGAAGACAGAAGCAATACCTGAAACAAAGAAAAATTTGTCATACAGTGGCATAGTGTATTTCTTTTGTATTTGTCAATCTATCATGAATTCGTCTTAAAATCCGAAAAATAATATTTAATTTAATAGCTAAATAACATGAAATAAAACGAATGTAACATACGACAGCTAAATGAAATATATTTTCATTATTTTATATTATAGTAGAATATTCTTCATGTTTGATCGATTTTCTTAAATTAATTGAGTTTTTTATAATAGATTTTTTCATATTCTTATTATTAACGGCGTACCACATTTATAACTAGTATGTAAAACGAAAGTATATCAAAATCCAATTGAACCAGAGACTTAACACCAAGAAGAAGCAACACACTAAAGAGTAAGTACAAAGTTTATGGAATGCAGTAGCAAAACTGGCACTGAGGTTGGGACCTGTAATCCTTTCAGCTTTGCTGCCATTATTTACGTTGCTCGTATTTATGGGAAGAAACGTGGATCTAAAGGCTACAGCGAGTTTAATTATGCTTCGTACTTATTCTCAGTAGTGTTCAACTTGGAAATGTGTATAGTGTATTACGATGAAAGATTATTTACTACCGTAACGTTGACCTGGTCGTTTTGTTTTTAAACTTTCATTCTGCTTTAATATAGTGTATTGAGCATTTTACTGAAAACTATGAAACAACACTTTAATTTAGCATTTTTGAAAATACGTCAATACCCTTAAAATTTAAAACAATTCCTAAGAAGGTAACTTAAAATTTCATGTTTAAAATATATGTTTCTGTGTATAATTTTTGTGTTTGTTTTTCACCTTTGGTTAGATGGCCAGATTTAGTGCAATAAAAGACATAGTTTTGTACAAATTTACCTTGATAATAGGTATAAATTTTTTTAAAGATGTCCTATAATTTTGACGAAGGTGATGTATGGTTCGGTGCGTACCCTGATTTTGTAAAATATTTCTTTCTATCGAAGGCTGCTGCCATAGAGATATCCCAGAGGAGTTGAAAGCATGAAAAGGAAGTAATTTTGAAAGGGGCGGAGAGCAAAAGTCGTCCACTGGTGGCATTAACAATGCACCACCTGCCCAAAGCCTCTTTAGTGCTAAACTTCTTTGGCACTTCTCACTTTATTTTTTCGGGCTCAAGTCACGTAAGACCATCCATCTCTTTCGTTCCCTTAGCTTAACGCTCTGCTTGAATAGTTTCCTTCTCTGTTATCAACCTCAGAAAATAACTGAGTCTCTGAAATTTGGATTCACAAATCGGCTATTTGGTAAAATTCAATCCACTAAAGTTGCAAGATTGTGTACAATATTTAGATAACTTACAAAAGTAAAGTTTCCTGCTAAAATGTGTACTGCCATTGTTGTGATATTATAACATTCATATAATAAATAATTTTGTAGTGAAAAATCCCGTAAACCAATTATCAAACAGAAGTTGTCACCTCTTTCAACGAACACATGATATAATAGTTTTAATAAACAATAAAAAATCAGATACAAAAGTTAATGCTAATTGACTCTACAATCAAATTATTTATTGATAGTTTTAATATAATAGTTAAAGAAAGTTTGTCAAAATACGACGAGAATATAAATCACCATAAATTATGTAACTAAAATCTGCAGTTTAAACATTCTGACGATGGAAATATTTGTTCTTGTTGTCGGAAATAATGGATCAACATACATGCCACTTATACAGGGTGTCCAGCTTCCACCTTTACAAACTTTTCCAGGTTATTAAGCATGCCAAAACAAACAGAAAAATCATATAAACATATGTCCGGAAATGCTTCGTTAAGCCGCTAGCCGCCATTTTGTTTTTTACACTTATGAATTTTTATTTCCGTAACGGATTGTTGTATAGAGTTCGTATTTGGCATATACCTTAATCACACCAATGCTCATTTTTAGAAAAAATATTAATTTTTTCCGATTAATATTTTAAAAATGGCGGCCATTTTAAATTTTTAAACTCAAATATCTTAAAAACCGTAAATTTTATAAAAATTTTATTAGACACAAAAAAGTTGACAAATTAAATTATCCAAACATTGATACCAAGTTCGTAAGGATCCGACAACAAATAACGGAGTTATTGAGATTTTTCTCTTAAAATAACCTAAATTGGCATTGATCATAGTGCAAAATCAGTGTTTTTCTACAAGAAAACCACCATAACTCCGTTATTTGTTGTCGGATCCTTACAAACTTGGTATCAATGTTTGGATAATTTAATTTGTCAACTTTTTTGTGTCTAATAAAATTTTTATAAAATTTACTATTTTTAGATATTTAAGTTTAAAAATTTAAAATGGCCGCCATTTTGAAAATATTGATCGGAAAAAATTAATATTTTTTCTAAAAAAGAGCATTGGTGTGAGTAAGGTATATGCCAAATATGAACTCCATACAACAACCCGTCACGGAAATAAAAATTCTTAAGTGTAAAAAACAAAATGGCGGCTAGCGGCTTAACGAAGCATTTCCGGACATATGTTTACATGATTTTTCTTCTTGTTTTGGAATGCTTAATAACCTGGAAAAGTTTGTAAAGGTGGAAGCTGGACACCCTGTATAAAGTGGCGAAAAAGTTTTATAATGACTAAATAATTATTTTACCGAAAAATACCAAGTAATAAATGAAATCAAGCAATTTACTTCTTCAATTATGTACCAGTTTTTAACTAATCAGGGGGGGAGTGATGTTGCTCGCGTCCGCAGCATTCCATTAAAGCTGCACGTACTCTCTGGGTGGTGCTAAACGAACAACAATTTTTGGCAGCTGAACTATCACGCGAGTGATCTCTCAGCTATGCCAGATGCCAGGACAAATTCAAACGGCCCTTTCCAGGGCCATTTTAGAAATGTAGGCTTCGTTTTAAATATATGTCATCTGAACGTAGAGGGTCTGAGCAAATCAAAAAGTGACTGCCTCAGCAAGGTGCTGCGAGAAAATAATGTCGATGTCCTCGCACTACAAGAAACACATGTAGAAGACCTAGAGAACAGTGCGAGGGGAAACATCACAGGATATAGGCTTGTGGAGGAAATAGGACACAGGGTCTATGGTGTGGCGACTTACGTGAGGCAAGACATAGACGACGTATCTCCCACAAAAGTTGTGTGAACAGCATATTTACTATTGCTGTTAAGGTATCTGAGACTACCATTGTCAATGTCTACAAACCACCGAACATCCAGTGGCCAGATACAGCTCTCCCATCTTTTGAACATCCTGTAGTATATGTAGGTGACTTTAACAGTCATCACACACATTGGGGATACTCGTCCGATGATGAAAATGGCACTCGTCTTACAAGCTGGGCTGAAAATAACAACCTTTTCTTGGTATTTAATGCCAAGGACCCACACACTTTCCATTCTGCCCGATGGCGTCGTGGGTACTCCCCAGACTTGTGCTTTTGTTCTCGTGACCGGTCAGCAACACCCATACCAACTTGCATGAGTTTCCTAGATGCTTTTCCTCACTCCTAGCATAGGCCTGTTCTGATATCAGTAGGAATCCAAATTCCTCTCGTAAGATCTTTTCCTCGGCCTAGGTGGAACTTCAACAAAGCTGAGTGGGAGGCCTTCTCTTCCAGGCTTGACAAAGGCATCAGGTTCATCCCCCCTAAAATAAAAAACTATGATCGGTTCACACAACTTGTTCTGTCTTGCGCTAAAGCGTCTATCCCAAGAGGTTTTAGGAAAGAGTACATACCAGGATGGAGTCAAGAGTGCGAAGACCTTTACAGTGAGTTCACTGACACTGCCGACAGAGATGTAGCGGACCAACTCCTTAACTCTCTGGACAACTCCAGGAGAGAGAAATGGGTGAAAACTGTTGAAAATCTGAACTTCACCCTCAGTAGTCGGAAAGCTTGGTCTCTACTCAGGAAGCTCTCCACTGGTAAGCCAAATGAAAAACCCTCAACCTTGCAACCTCACCCTTGTTTTATTGCAAAACGCCTCTCCTGTCTGTCTAAACCGGTGCGTACGTCAGGAAAATAAATTTTAAGCTTAATGAAATTAAGGAAAGTCGGCAAGCGCCATTGGAAGTCTCCAGACCTTTCACAGTAGATGAGCTGGATGTGGCGATTGATGCTATTCCAATTGGCAAAGCAGCAGGTATGGATGAAATATTCCCGGAGTTCATAAAACACTTGGGTAAAAAGGCTAGACAGTGGCTTCTTGCAGTTTTTAATTCCATAAGGGAAACCGGCGACTTGCCTGGTATATTTAGAAGATCGAAAATAATAGCTGTCTTGAAGCCAAATAAAGATCCACAACTGCCAGAAAGTTACCGACCCATAGCTCTTCTTAGTGTCTGTTATAAGCTGCTCGAGAGGTTGATATACAACAGAATCCTCCCTGTTCTGGATTCCAGCATCCCCGTCGAACAAGCTGGGTTTAGGCCTGGGCGCAACTGTTGTGACCAGGTTCTAGCTCTTACTTCCTTCATCGAGAATGGGTTTGAGCGAAAACTGAAAACCTCTGTTGCTGTCTTAGATCTTACTGCAGCTTATGACACTGTCTGGAGAAAAGGCCTTCTCATTAAATTTTATAACCTGATTCCTTGCCCTTTCTTGTTGCGTCTCCTCAACTCGATGCTCTCCAATAGGATGATTAAAATATATTTGGGACGCAAGGAAAGTACTTTTAGGCAATTAAAAGATGGCCTGCCACAGGGGTCAGTGCTTGCCCCACTGCTGTTTAATGTGTATACTGCCGACATGCCTGACACTTGCTCCTTAAAGTTTGCCTATGCGAATGATATTGCACTGGCTTATCAGCACAAGGAATTCCGACATGCTGAGGAAGTACTAACAAATGACCTCAAGACCCTCGGTGAATACTTTAAGGCCTGGAAGCTAAATCCAAACCCAACTAAAACTGAGGTATCTTACTTTCACTTGAACAATAGACTAGCCCACCAAAAGCTTAAAATCGTATTTGACGGTGTTGAGCTAAAGCACAATGATCACCCACAGTACCTGGGAGTCACTTTAGATCGGTCTCTCACATTCAAAAGCCACCTACAAAAGACAGCTGCCAAGGTGAGAGCTAGGACTAACATTGTCCATCACCTTGCTGGCTCCACATGGGGAGCTAATGCACAAGCTCTACAAACCACTGCTTTGTCCCTGGTTTACTCAACCGCAGAGTACTGTGCTCCCGTGTGGCTGGACAGTGTGCATGTCAGAGAGATCGACGTCCAACTGAACAGGACTATGAGAGCCATAAGTGGTACACTCATGGCAACACCTGTACCCTGGCTCCCAGTGCTGTGTAATATCGCTCCACCTGAAATAAGACGAAGGGAGACACTTACAAGGGAATATAATAAGATCGTATCCAATCCACAGCTACCCATCCATGATTACCTACCCCAGGAGACGGGCAGATTGAGGTCCCAAAGACCACCACTGCGGACAGCATCCCAGTTGACGGAGACAAACTTTTCTATCCATACCGACTCAACTTCCTCCTGGGACTCTTTCCAAGGCCGGAATCAATTTTTAATTGCTGACCCAACCTTAGCAGTAAGTGGTATGGATCCTCCTCGGAAGCAGTGGACTGTTCTCAATCGATTCCGCCCTGGTGTGGGAAGATGTAATTATTGGAAATACAAATGGGGAATGACAGAAGACCAGTCATGCCGCTCTGGAGCGGAGTTGCAGACTATGACTCACATAGTCAATGAGCGCCCTTTGAGTGCTTTCCCCGAAGGATTGATTGGGCTGTATTATGCAAGTGAAGCTGGGCTGCAATGGCTTAGCGCCCTGGATTTAGCTTTGTAAAGAGAGATCATAACTTTATGTTTTTAGTTTAGTGTTTAAATTTTTTGACGAAGGTGCTAAGCACCTCAGAGAAAGTATTATATTTTTCTGAAGTTGGTGGCTGGCTATTAATGCCATACGATATCTATACATATTTATTACGCGACATGGTTTTTTGTACAAGGAACTCCTCCCACAGTTTTTAACCGATTTTGACTATTTTTATGTCATTGGATAGAGCTCGGCGTGAAGTTGTTTTTAAAGTAAATTGGTAAATATCCATTTAAAAGGAAGAGCCCTACAAGCCCTTGAAGTTCGTAATTTTCCCATTTGATTAACATTGGTAGAAAATTAGTGATTTTAAAGTTAACAGCTGTTAAGTGTAAACACCGTACATCAGCAAAAGTACTATTCGCACGAAAGAGGTTATGTTAAACCACGGAGTGTACCTGGTTAACGAACTCGTGAAAATATAACATCACAATGCCTCTTTTGATTTGATTTTAAAACGGAAACTAGATGACGCTAATGAGTGAAGCCGATCTTTACATTAATTATAGCCTACTATATTAATTTTTTACGTTGCTATTGACAAGAAGTGCCTACTAGAAGTGCCACTGTATGTTAAATTATTGATTCATTATATTTATGATTGGATAATCTAGAAGAAATCTGTGTGGCTGTTCAAAATATATTCTCTAAGATATTTGAAATGGTTTTTTGAAGAGGTTATGACCCTATTTAGAAAATAAGAAACTACTGTTGAACAATAAACAATACAGTTTCAGGAGAAATATGTGTATACAACTGACGCAATCTGTGAAATATATTAATAAACTTATACGACAACCTTGATGTTGTGGGAGAGCAGTTATGTATATTTTATGAGATGATTAAAGCATTCGATCTTATCTCACATGACATACTTCTCAATAAATTATTAAATATGGGGATAAAGAATGGACCTCTAAGCTACATACCTAGGGGACAGAAAACAAATAGTTAGTATTAGACACTCAGTACAAGATGGTTTAAGTCGTCACTATCGTTCTGCCATTTCAAGTATGAAGAAAATTGAATAGTTTTAAAATTCATAGTGTAAACGTTGATGAACAGTATTGAAAGAAGTTAAATTAATCGTGACATATGGGTGCTGTTTTACAGACACGTTATCTATTTCATTGCAATTATAATTACGACATTAATGAATTATTCTTACACAAATAATGATACGATGATTTTTTTTAATATAAAATTTTTTTAACTTATGTTTTCACTTCGAGATACGAAGGTAAGAGGTTGAGGTCAATAATTACACAAAATGTTAAATAGAAATAAAAGTTATCACATTTAATTATCGGGCGAAACAAAGGCATTCATCTACAGTAGAATTCTTACTAATTGTATCAAATTGAATAATTTGTAAAGGCAGCTGACTACGGGCTTCGGCCCTTAAGCGGGAGGCATATTGAGCTACATGAAATACCAGGGTCATCTGGGTAAAAATGACAAAGTAACTTAGATTAACTACTCGACAAAGTAGATTATTGTACTCCGTTGTAGGCCTGAAAAAGAAGTTTACAAGAGTTGTTATAAAAAAAGAAAATATCTCTTGTAGTAAATGAAATTGTTTATCAATATAGAAACTAAATTGCTCGATTTCGAGCAACATGTACACTAGTATATACTAATCAGGGACAGCTCACAAGAAACAGGACGTTAATATTAAATGTTAGCATATTTTTATCTGCACATCAAAGTGATAGACTAATTCTGTAATAAAATTGGCACACGAGAAAGAATACTGTTCATAAAAGAATGACACGTTTGAGAATAGTATGTGCCCAAACTTAACTCAAAGCTAGTATGTTAATTACAAATATTACAAAATGCAGTAACTCCAGCACACTAAAAATTTTAACCCATTTGTGCCCACTGTTGACATTTGTTGACGCTGTATTTTAATTTATGAAAGCCCATGGAATTATAGGTTTTTAATGATTCAAATTGGCATTTTGGAGTGAAAATATAATTATCTTTCGTATTTAAAGGCCGTAGTGGCACACACACAGTAAACAAGAGTAAAAAGTATCAAAATCAGTGTTGACCAAGGTGCAACTTTTAAATAATTAACCGATCCTAAGTATCAAAGTAATAGACTAATTCTGTAATAATATTGGCACACGAGAAAGAAGACTGTTCATAAAAGAATGACACGGTTGAGAATAGTATGTATCCAAACTTAACTCAAAGATAGTATGTTAATTACAAATATTACAAAATGCAATAACTCCAGCACACTTAACATTTTAAGGTTTATGGCAAACTGAACGAAATGACGATCTTTGCTACAGGAGCACAAGGGGGTTTTGGCCCTATGGATGGGCGAACAGCCGTCTGATATCCCATCTCTCACCATTTCTCTTTCTTCAATATCCCATCCTTCCGGGGGCTAGCACAAAATGCCCATTAGATGCAGACAGTTATTTAAATAACGGTTTGGCTGGGGTCTCCCAATAAAAAAAACAACTAGAGACGTTTAATCTTATGTACATTTCAACCGATGCTTGAATTTTATATTTTCTGTACTTACTCCCAATGGACAGTCAAAATCGTAAGGATGATTAAAAAATTAATTATGACTTTGGATTTAATCTATAATGATAAAAAGTGTTAAACCTCTGTAAATTTCAAAATCGTAATGATGATTAAAAATTAATTATGACTTTGGATTTAGTCTATACTGATAAAAAGTGTTAAACCTTCCTATAATCATTGCCCAACAATCTATTTAATTATGCTGATTGGTGTTATATACTCCCATCAAGGAAAAGTTTAGAAGTTTAAAATGTGCTCAAAGACAAGGCTTTTACTTTTGCAGTTGAAAGCATTGGATTGAAATATTCTTGAAATGAAGTAAAAATGTGTTTAATATTTTACCAGGAAAAAATCCAACACACACTCCGCTTTTAAAATTAAAATAATTAAATTTTTTAAGTAATCCAACAAAATAAGTATGTTTAGTGTCCAGCCCCAGGAGATGGTAGTTGATGTCACAAACAGAGTAATTCAATGACCAGGACGTGGTGGTTGTAACGGGGGTGGGGCAGTGGGGGCCGTCAGACGTGGGGGGAGAGGGGTGTTGTGTTGGTGACGCACTGCAGCTATAGTGCTTTAGACTCCTGATTGTACGGGATGTCGTTCTTACTACCTGAACAGGCTTTAAACGTGGTCGAATGAAAAACAAACAATTGTAAACACCTTTTATTTCTTATTATAACTGTACCAAATATTTAGACTGATTTTGAATAGGTTGTTCTTTGCATTATAATATTTTTATTCGGTGTTTTATGTAATGTGGCTATCAAAGTTATGTGTTGCATGTGTGTTATATCAAACAGTTGTACAAGATATATAGGGGTATTGCTGTGATCAATAAGTTAAAAATTGTACGATTGGTTATTTGCAATAAAAAAACAAATATTAACACTCCATGAATGTCTAAAATAAAATCTAGAATCTTAGAAAAGTTACATTTATTAGTCCTACTCCTGTAGACTCCAGTCTAAGGATTCTTACATGTGACATGACAACCGCTGCAGGAAACTAGGTGATGACTGTCATGGCTTTACCTGCGATTGCGTCATATGTTGTTGATAATGAAATCTTTTGACCAATAGCTACTTTAACAAATCTAACGTGGATTTTAAATAAACTTGTTTATAACTCGTGAACGTCTGTGTCATATTTTAACCCTGTAGGAACAAGAGTTTAGAAAATTTGTTGTTTCCTATTAGAGGCATATACTTTTTTACTTTTCGAGCCCTGAAGTAATTTTCAAAACAGTTTCTTGGTGAGCATTTCTAAGCAAAGAAAAAAGTCCATTCTAAATTCCAACTACGTGACCCTATAGTTTTGAAAATACTTTGTTTTCTAGGATTAGTACAAAAATGTATTGAAAGTTGGAATTTTATATTGTAACTTTTAAGTGATGTGGGTAGTGCCTTGAAGAAATGTTTCAAAGCCATTTCATTTATAGCACATAATATGAGCAAATAAGAAAGTCCATTCCAAATTTCAAACTCATAGACCCTACAGTTTTGGAGATTATCAGATAAATGAGTGAGTGGTATTGTACAAATGTATAGTAAATAGTACGGAAAGTAATTCTTATGACGACTCTCCGATCTCTACGATTGTGAAGAGGATTACCGATGGTAAATGGTAAATGTTTCTCACTTTTTAAATATATATATACACATGTAAATCCTCTTCATTGTAATATATAATGATGTTATAAATATATATCATTATAATAAATCTATATATATAATTCCGTAAGCGAATCGGTCCCCACGAAATATCTCGAGTTAGGAGAAAGATAGGGTAACGTATTATGGCTCATTTTAAAGCTTGAGGGCCAAGGACGCAAGGAAAAATACCAGAATTATCAAAAGTTACCTGGGCTTTGCCCCATTGGTTCGTGAAGTGCCAATGTTAATCTTATGGGGAGGAGCTTTTTAGATCTACACGTGTGATTAAGCAGATGTTCCAGTGGATATTTTATATTAACTGAACAACTCAGCTGTTTACTTTGAGTTAAGATAACCTTAATTATAACTTTTTAAAATCGGCAATGCACTATAAAAAAGGAAAACACCAATAGTCATGGAAAAATTACGAATCCACAGTGTATTTCTTCTTCGTGGCCACATCTATGACATTTAGTATATAATCAGGACTGAGGACTAAAATGATTTTGTATGTTGAATAGACCACAATTAAAATATGCTTAACCTTGATACAGTTAGTATAATAGTTAATATATTGTCTTTACTCAGTGAATGACGTTTGGTTATTGTGTTACTATTCTACATTTTGGCTATATTTAGTGATTAGAGTTAAATCGTTTTAATAAAGTGTTTGTTTATTTTCGACTGAATATTGTAAACTACAAACATTGAATAACCTCTGCGTGAGGAATATTTTGTTTTATTCATTCTCTACTTCTTTCTTTACGTAAGGTAGTATGGAAACAACCAATGCCCGTTAACCCATACAGACGGGGAGCTTGGCCCTATTTATGTAAATGACAGTGTGCGAAAATAAACAATATATAAATCAATGTTTTTCGTTGAACAAACAGACTAAACGTACTACAATCATAGCACGAGGGACGTCGATGGAACGGGGGTTAAGAGGCATGGGGGTACATGTACATTGGGGGCATGTTGGGGAATGGGTGGATATAAAGGACATGGGGGGTACGTGGAAGAATGGGGGAGGCGTGGAGGGCAGGTGCAGGAGGGCTCGGGGAGGAACGGGGGTCATGGGGGTACAGTAGTATGGGGGAAACGGGGGCCAAGGGAGCATGGGAGGAGGGGGGCGCCGGAGCATGGGAGGGTACCAGGGGCAAGATGGGCTTTGGTGGTATATGGGTAGTTGGGCTTGGGGGGCATGGATGCACAGGGAAGAACGGCGGGCATGGGGGCACAGGAGAGTGGGGGACAGAGGAGACACGGGGCATTGGGGTACGTTTGTATGGGACGTGGTTAGGCGAGGGGTATGGGAGGGTCCCAGGGGCACGAAGGGCTTTGGTGGCACAGGGGTAGTTGGACTTGGGGGAGGCGTGGGAGTGAAAGGGGAGATGGGGGAGGCAAGGGAGACATAGGGGCACTGGGAAGAACGGCGGGCATGGTGGCACTGGAGCATGGGGGAAACGGGGGCCAAGGGGAGGCATGGGGACGCGGGGGCATAGGAGGGTACAATGGTCAAGAGAACCTTTGGTAGCATGGGGACACAGGGAAGAACGATTTTAAACACAGGGAGGATGGGGGCAGAGTGGAACGACGGGCATAGGGGTACGAGAGCATGGAGCGAACAGGAGCTTGGAGGTGAGGGGGCGGGAGGCATGGGGGCTTTGGTGGCACAGGGGTAGTTAGACAGGGGGGCACGGGGGAGACATGGAAAAGGCTTGCTGGACATAGGGGGCATTGGGAAGAACGGCGGACGATGGGGCACAGGAGCATAGAGGCGGGAGGGGCACTAGTAAGATGTACATCCTTTACTATAATATGAGCACTATCTGAAGCGATGCATTTTACGCGATCTCGAAATCAAGCGGATAAAAATTGCCAAACCTCGCACGTAAGAGTTTTTGGCCCAAAAATAAGTTAAGACACAGCCTCAACTCCAGGAAAAATATAATTCTGTTAAACATTAAGTTTAAAAATCGTATTTTTTTTAAACATTGGTCTAATGGGTCTACGTGATACAATAACAAATCAAACTAACAAGGTTCTGTTGTTTCGGTACTAATAATAATATTGAACAATTAAATATAATAATGCAAATTACATTCTAATTGAAAGTTATTGTATAATGCAATTCGTATGAAACAGCAACTTGATTTTTATATATATTTTTTTTTTTTTTTTTTTTTTTTTTTGAGGGAGAGGCAGGGAAAATGCATTACGCACACAGGTGGCCAGCCTGTAGTGTGGGACTCCCCTAAAAAACGGGTTTACCCACTAAAAAACCTCCTCTACTCTTTAGGATTCTAACCTGGAATTGTTTATCACATTACGTCAGGCTAGGCCTAAAATTGGCTTACGCCCATGGGGCTCGCTCCTTATCCAGCTGTTCGGTCAAGGGATCTGGGCCACTTCGTGGTCCAAATCGGTTTTCTTTTCCAGGAGGATACCCCGGACGAACTGTGACAAACAATCCCAGTTGCCCTCATCCTCCATAATCTTTTGGCAGACCGTGTCCACCGAAAAAACACCGAGTTTTCTTGTGGCCTCCAGGCGGGGCCTTTCCCAACGCGAACAGCGGAAGAAGGTGTGTTCCGCGTCATCGGGAACGCCCGGGCAGTAGATGCAATCCGGTGAACCGGTCTTGCCCATCCGGTTCAGGTACGACTTGAAGTAGCCGTGACCTGTCAGGAACTGCGTGAGGTAGTAGTCCACCTCGCCATGCCGCCTTTCCACCCATGGTTGGACCTGCACGATGAGTCGCGCAGTCCATCGTCCTCGGGTGTCGTGCTCCCAGCTGTGTTGCCACTGCTGGAAGGTTCGGGAGCGCTCTTCGGTTCTTGCCGTGTCTTTGCCGATCTCGCCTTGTCTCTGGTAAATCGCTTTCCTCTCCCCTGCCAAGAGCTTGACCGGGATGACTCCGGCGACCACCAGGACGGCAGGCTCGGACACTGTCCGGTAGGCGGAACACACCCGGAGCGCAGCTTGACGCTGAACCCGGGCGAGTCGCAACCTGTAGCACTCCTTATCTAGAGCGCCTGCCCACACCTCTGCCCCGTAAAGGAGCACGGACTGGACCGCGGACATCAACAGACGTCTTCTGCTGGATCGGGGACCCCCGACATTGGCCATCAGCCTACTAAGGTAAGTGACTACCTTAGCGGCCTTGTCCGCCGTACGAAAGATCTGATCCCTCCAGCTTAACTTGGTGTCCACCATAACCCCGAGGTATTTGGCGGCACGAGTTGATGTGACCACCTCCCTTCCCACTCGGAGTGGGACGACGGTGTCGATCCTCTTCTTCGTGAGGATCACAATCTCCGTCTTACTGAGAGCAAGCGAGAGACCGTGATCGGACATCCAGTTGTTGACCACCCGCATAACTCGGTTCAACTTCAGTTGGGCCAGCTCAACGTTGCGTGCAGCAATGAGAGCTGCAACGTCATCGGCGTACCCAACCAAAGTGGTTTCCTCAGGCATCTCGGACCTCAGGAGGCTGTCATAGGCAACGTTCCAGAGATCCGGGCCGAGTATTGAACCTTGTGCGGCACCAGAAGTGACTTCCATCGTCCGCGTTCCGTCCCTCGTATCATAAATCAGGCTTCGAGAGCGTAGATAATCCTCGATGAGCCGCAACAGATATGCAGGAATACGAAAGGTGTTGCGAAGCGCATCCAACATATCGACCCACCTTGCCGAGTTGAAGGCATTCTTGACATCAAGCGTAACAAGAAGCACTACTCGGCGGGAGAAATGGTTGTGGCTCTCGGCTCTCTCCACAGCTCTCTGAACTTCGGTGACAGCGTCGATCGTTGACCGTCCCTTTCTGAAGCCGTACTGACGGGGGCATAAGTCCCCGGCAGCTTCCACGGCAGAAGTCAGGCGGGAACGGATCAGCTTCTCGAACAGCTTCCCAGCCGTGTCCAACATGCAGAGAGGCCTGTGGGACGACGGCAGCTCGGGATCACCTTTGCCCTTGCTGATCAGTACAAGCCTGGCTGTTTTCCAGGGAGCCGGAAACACCCCTTCTACCAAACAGGCATTGTACATTCTCATCAACAAGTCAGCGTTGATTGAAAATACTTTCTTTAAAGCCTCACTGGGAATCCCGTCCGGGCCAGGAGCCTTGTTGCTCTTCAGGGAGAGAACGGAGGTTTCCAGCTCCTCGAAAGTGAAGAGTGGAACGTCCTCTACCCGTCTGAAGTCAACCGGCGGTCGCTGTGGATGTTCAGGAAACAACGCAGCGACGATCCTCCCCATGGTGGCGCCCTCCATGATGGAAGGTGGAGAGCGGGCGCCGAGTTTCTGCGTTACAAGTTTGTAACCCAGGCCCCACGGGTCGGAGTCAACGTCGTCACGAAGTCTCCTCCAGCTATTCGCCTTGCTCCTGTTGATCGCCTGGCGGAGAGATTTTCTCGCAGCTTTATAGGCCTCTGACTTACGAACTCTGTCTGCGGGAATTCTCGCTCTAGTGGCGGCTCGTCTAGTTCTTAAACATGTTCTTCTGAGTTCCGCAATCTCTTCAGTCCACCAGTAAACGGGTTGTTTGTCGCGTCGGGGTTTCCTTCGCGGCATAGACTGGTCGCAGGCCTAGACGATCAGTTCCATCGTGGATGTTACTAGTGCCTCGGCCCCAGCCTCACCAGGATTCCCCTGCGCTCCCCGAGAGATGACTTCGGTGAACTTAACCACGTCCAGTTTGTTGGTGTTCCACCGGCGTGGCCCTTCCCGAGATGCGGAAACTCGACGATTTTCCTGATCATGCAGATCAAACACGATGTATTGGTGGTCGCTACCCGTGTAGTCCTCCACAACCCTCCAGCCAGAGATCCTCGGAAGGAGCGACTCAGACGCAAAGGTGACATCGGGGATCGTGCCTCTCTGCCCGGGGCGCCGAAAAGTAGGTGTGTCGCCCTGGTTGAGGACGACAAGACCGGCCCTGGCGATGAAATCCAGGATGTATTTCCCCCGGGAGCTGGTAGAGGGCATTCCCCACTCGACGGCCCTGGCGTTGAAATCGCCACCAACGACGACATGCCCGGTGGTGCAAAGAACGCACTCCTCTAGGCTATCTATCTTGTCGCGGAAGTCCTGGACGGCCTCGTTGGGGGTGAGGTAGCAACTGAAGATTGTCACGTCCCTACACCTAACCCAGGCAAATCCTCGGCCGCGACCATGACTCCGCACCAAGACATCCCGCGTATTACGCGCCCAAAGTGCAGCAGTACCGAGGCTGTCGGAGATCCAAGTGTTTGGGTCTCTGTCCCGATACTGTTCGCTGATAAGGAGCGCGTCAGCACCAAGTTCTCGGGCGAGCTGATCTAGAAGGTTATCAGCTCCCCAGGATCTATGAAGATTGGCCTGGAGGATGCGAATTACCGGCCGCTGCCTTTTGGCTGTTCAAGTGCGGTTCTGAAGGCACCGCACTGACCAGACCCGGGTAAGTGACCGAGGGCACTGGAGCCTAAATCCTTGCAGAGGAAGCAGGAGGGGCTCGAGGAACATTCCTTGCGTTTGTGGCCCTGGCTTCCACACTGGAAGCAGTTGGCACTCCTG
Source organism: Neoaliturus tenellus (assembly GCA_030545055.2). NCBI lineage: Eukaryota > Metazoa > Arthropoda > Insecta > Hemiptera > Cicadellidae > Neoaliturus > Neoaliturus tenellus. The sequence goes on along the minus strand of CM061533.1, from coordinate 53,822,080 downwards.
TCGGGCCCTTTACAGTTTCGGGAGGAGTGGCCGAAACCGAGGCAACGAAAGCATCTCGAAACTACCACCCTCCGTTTGAGCCTGCAACTGACCCAACCGACTCTGAGGTGCTGAAGGCTAAGCAGCTTATTGGCGTGCTTTTCGCCCATCTCAGCAACAGCCATCCGGAGTTGACTTCGGTTAGGCTTTGTCAGCCATATCCTCACTCCATCAGCCGGTATCTCCGGGAGTGCCACCTGGATCGCACGGGTCACCTCGTCTTCGGTGGAGAGGGCATCAAGGTCCCGAATCTCGACCGAACACTTCGGTTCTAGGGCCTTGATGGAGCCTTTGTCCCCAAGTGCAGTCTTGAGGGAAGCGGCAAAACCGATCTTGTCACTCGACTTCCCCAGTTCGAGGAGGACATCCCCGTTCTGGGTTCGCCGAATAGACTTGATAACGGTGTCGGTCTCTTCCGGTTTGGCCTGCGATCTAATCTGACCCAGAACATCGGCAAAAGATCGCCCCCCTAAGGGCTTAATCAAGATTGCCTCCTTCCTGGGCTTCTTAGGCCTGGGTTGTTTAGGCTTTCTGACAGACTTGCCAGAGGCCTCCCCAACCGGGTTTGAGACTTGCGTCCGCTCCACCCTCGACGCACTTTTCGAAGCTGCCTGTGCTTGCTTCTGCCTCCTCCTTTCTTTCTTAGACAGGCGCGTCTTCCAGCCCCCCAAAGGTGTCGAGGCAGAGTTTTCTGCCAAGGCAGGATTAGCCGCCGGAGCAGGAACCTCTGCAGGAGTAGCCGCTGGAACAACGACAGCGCCCGGGATGGAATGAGCAGCCGGGACAGGAGATGTCTGCGATGATGCAGTGACAAAAACCGGCCTCGGCGCCAAGTCCAACTCCCCGAGCTCAGGGCTTCCCGATGATGAACCGCTCTGCCTCTTCTTTCGCTTTCTGGCTTGAGTCTGGGAGTCAGCCAGATGAGCTTGAGGCGAAGCAGAGATGACTCGGTTCGTGACATCGCGCTCCTGTTTCACTGCCTTTAGCCTGATTTTCCGGCATTCCTCGATTTCGTCTAGAGAATCTTCGAGTTTCGGAATCCCCTCTTTTATGGCCTTGTTTACGTTCTTTTGAATTAAGAGGGCCTTGGCCATCTCCCTCAAAAGAGCTTTCATCTTCTTCAGACATGAGTCTTCCTCCTCGTGGGCGTCGTCCTGCTGCTGCCGAAGCATTTGCAGCTCGAATGCCGCACGAAGAGGGCTCTTCCTGGGAGGTATTCCATCGAGCCTGGCTTTTGAGGTTTCTGCCTCGGTCACCTTCATCGCTAAATTGACATCCACTTTCTCCTTTTCAGGCTCGGACGACGATCCGGCGTCACTTACCGTCTTGAACGGTGCCGGTGGGGGGGAGGTTTTAATTCCCCCTGTCGGCGTCCCAGTCTTCGAGGTCGGAGACCTCTGCACAATAGAGCTTCGCCTAAAAGCGGCTTGCTCATTCTCCTTTACGTTCTTCGTGTTTCGGTTGATAAAATCCATGCTTTCATGTCACCAGCGCATCGTGCGGCAAGGGGCGGCCCTTCATCGGCCGAGAGCGGGTACACCCTCGGAGGTCTACCCCCCGTAGGAGATAAGACACCCCTACCCCAGGACTCTGGGGCCCGAACCTCCGTTTGCCCAGCACCGATACACACAAGGTGCCGGACGTGCTGGGGGTCGCACCGTGGCAATGCAGAGTCCGATCCCTGCATCCATGCCGCACTCCCTGACTAAGGTCCGAAGCGGCTGGCTTCTGACGACACACTGGAGGAGACCATCGGCAGTGCGAGGCACACATCAGTCCCTGCAACACAACAGGGACACTCCCAGGACCCCCCAGCATGCGCCGGTCGAAAGAAGGTGGAAAGATACCCTTGATTCGGGGTCGAAAAAAAAGAAGGTGAGCAAGGTTAGCTCAGGAAAGAATAAAGACGGTGAGCTAAGACCTGAAAGATGAGAAGAATGGCCTTAGCTCGGGAAGAACTGTGAGGAGGGTCTCACAGCTTGGCTCAGGTACCCCGGGGTCGCCAAGAAACACCCGTACAGTGGAAAGCCCACTGCCCCTGAGGGAACTTGATTTTTATATTATATTGGTTGCCATTTAACATCTATTGTTAAATTAATTTAAATATTACATATAATAAAACATTTTGTTTTACTCGATAAAAAGAAAATTTGAAACGTGGAAAATTTTTCTTTGGGACTGACACTATATGTTGTAGTTGAGAATTTTTAATGTTACTTTCGAATATTATATAAGTTAAACGAATAAAAATTAGTTTCTTATGCCAAAATGCGTAACGAATTCAAGTTAAACCAGCAATATTAATGTTCTTGATGGTGCACTTATCTTAAAATTATTTTCCATTATTTATATCACATTCTCAACTTAGCCATTCTTTAGCAAAGATTTCAATTTCTTAATAGACTTTAAACTTTACTCCACTTTCTTTTGTATGAAGACTTCTATTTTAAGTGTTTAAATAGGAGTTGTACTTTTTTAAGGAACTCACCAAATTTTTGGAACCCTAGGAAATTTGGCAGTGATTATACATCGCAATCCTTAGTACTTTAACTAAAATTGCACTAATTGTCATAAGGCCGTTACCAAACTTTTTTGGAGAAAAATCTCCTACATCACAGTACGTGAATTAGTGTATTAGATGGAAGTACATTTTAAAATTACCAATGTAACGTAATAAATAAACATTACGTTTACAATGTAACGTAATGTTTTTTTTTCTTTGGGTTTCCTTATAATTTTTTAGTTATTTATTTGTGACTATTTAATAGAAAATTATGGAATAAACTACTGGACTGTATGTGGATTAGATATACAGTAAGTCCTGTTCATTGTAATAATTATTCTATTATGGCCCTAAATCAATCAGAAATTTATTATGGCTTTCTTGAAATAACATTGGTGCAAAGACTGTTAGGTTTTTCATTATGGCTGATTGATTAATATATTTCAAATTTTAACTACCAAAACAATTAAAAATATGATCTTCAGTAAATACTTTGTTAAATATGCTTTTTTTAAATCAGCCTAAAAGAAAGTTACGACATATTTAACTACATATTTAGCAATATTGAATGGAATAGGAAGAATTTACCATTTTTATTCGGAAAGAGATTTTATCCTCTTCTTTCGCTGGGTCACGAAATCACTGTGTTGAAAAAGTTCCATTAAAATAATTATAAAACACTTTTAAATTTAGTTACTTAAGTTTTTATTAGCTTGCTTATAAATATTTACTATCTACACCCAGTCAACGTGTTTCTCGTGTTCAGGTTTTACTACTACGACTACTGACAAAATACACATGTTTGACTCACTGTTCGGACAGGGGTTTACCCTCCGTTCTGTATATATTAGGTTGAGAGTGTAAATATTGGAGAGGGTTTACAGTAAATATTTACGAAGCTGCGGCCCGGCCACGGATTTAGGGTCTTACCTGAACCATCCCCTGGGCCCTTCATTTCCCAAAATCATTCATCAAGCTTTCAACGCCAGCAACAAACCAGAATAAGGTACTAATGAAAATTCCAAATCACTCTTGGCAAAGATATAGAAACAACTACCAACCAAACACCGCCAAATTAAAACAACCAAAAGCTTTATAATTAACACAGGAACTGACGACTTAAGAGTTCGGAGTTCAATCGATTTATTTAAAACTGTTAAAACTCATGCAAAGCAGTTTTGCCTGAATGAGTTTATAAATAATTCTGCTTCCAACGGTATCTGTAATCAATCAAAATACTTCTTGGTTTAGTTTCACTCACTTATAAAGCTTCATAAGCTTTTATGGAGTTTATACGGTCATAATGTTTACAAAAACAATGTTTTTTAATAGTTTGTCAACATACTTTGGATTATTTAATTAACATAATTTCCTGTAGAGAGACTAAAGGCTCACAGCTGGGTTGGTCGGAGGTGGGTTTATTAGAATAAGTGTGTCAAGGCAATTTAGCCACAAGCCTGGCGGGCTGCCTGGGCACGGGAACAGCGGAGTCACGGTCCACAGTAATGACAACCCCTGGGCCGGGCGGCATACCAACAACGCCGATAGCCAACTACGCTGCTGTCTGCCTGCCAACATGCCCAACATGTGAGGCTTGGCTTGAGACTGGAAATATCAGCCGATATCTATATAAATATTATCAATATATCACTCTTAATAAATATCTTTAAAATTTTAAGTAGCATTTTAATTTTTTTAATTGTTTATTTTAATCTTTTGTATTTATTTTTATTTAAAGAAGTAACTAGATTTTTATTTTTTCTTTATTTTTCCAAAAAAACAATGAAGTTAATGAAATCAAAAATTTTTGTTCCCTGTTTCTTGATCAATCTAGAAAAATATTGGTTTACAACTATTAAAAAATATTGATAAAAACGCAACAAGGTAATGTAGGGTGATTGTTATGGTTGATAAATTATTTTTTCCTCCACCTACTATCTAAAGCCGTTTTTACTCCTTGGAATAGAGTAGTAAAGTACTAATTTCTATCTCATGTGACTTGAACACTTAATCTTTCTACCTAGCGAAAACTCGAGTTTTTTCGTACCACGGGGCTAAAGTTAGTTACATAAGAATAACATTAAAAGAGAGATTAAAAAGAACGTGAGCCACAGTCAGCTGTTACTTGTATTTGTTTCGTTACTCATTGTTGACTAATAGCAGCTGTAGCTGCTGCTCACTCACTGCTGACCATTCAGTCAGCAGAGGGTGAGCAGCATCTCTAGTACTAGAGATGGCCGTGGCAGGCTTTTGACTAGGCTTAAATTATATTTTGTTTTTTTGTGTTCTTTAAAATTGATATGGCCTACCTTGTGTGTTTTTTATGTTGATGTGACAGATCCAGCTTGACGGAGCAAGGGATCATATAAAGGTAAAGTTAAATTATCTACGGTAGGCCTATTAGGCCTAAATTTTATTCGTGTAGGTGGAGGGAAAATGTTGTGTGCATCAAGGGACTAAAGTACGTTTCTCCCTCAGGGAAATTGACAACACTTTCCCTTCAGGGAGAAAAAATTGTACTTTAGTCCCTAGAAGCACAAATAACTATTGAATTGGGAAAGCTAACCTTAAAATTTCTTTTAGTAATTTTTTCTAAAGTTAAGTAAAAAGTCAATAAAGTATAGAGCAACTCATATGCAAGTTTTGTGTGTATAGTTTTTAGAGTGGAGCGCGCCAAGCGGCGGAGGCTGGAAACGTTAATCCCCTAGTCCCAAGGCTATTATTTACCCTCGTGGTCATATTTATGGCGTACAACCTGGATTTAGCGAGAACACGGTACTTTATTATCTTAATAACATTACAGCAAACAAGTATTTTTAAATTATAGGCTTGATAGGTTAGTATGGCAATTATTAACTTCACATAATTAATGAACTATAATATTAAAAACAAAAGTTGTGTTGATATAATGAAATTTAATAGTTTTTTTAAATGTTTTATTCCTTGTATATGTTTTATATATAATGTATGTTTCTTCCTTAGGAATATAAATTTTTCTAACAAATTTAAATAACAATCTAATATAAATATTTTTCATTTATGACCATTACAGATATTTCGTACTTTTTAAATTTACATTTTATTTCATTGTATACATAAATATTGCGCGCTTTATTTTTATAAAAAAAACTTGTGTATTAAAACCTTAATTTTTTATGGAAATTAGAAATAATGCTTTACCCACACAGGTGGCTAACTTGTTTGTCATGTTAGTTTGGGGCTAATACATACAACAACTACTACTTACTAAAAACTCTTTTGTTTTGGATACTAGCCTGGGATAGCTCATAACGTTGCGATCTAGAATAGACTGGTTCCTCGCAATTTTCGTTCACCTAACTTCCGAAAATTTTACATAATAATGTTACTCCTGAAAACAATTTAAATAAATTAAAATGATATTTTTTTAAAGAAAAAACATTTTTCTAACATAAATATTGCAAATAAATTTAATCACCATAAACATTCATAGTTTGTTTTAAAATCTAGGCTAAGAATGATTTATTTGATAGTGTCAACGAATATATTAAAAAAACCAAATGCTTACTATATCAGGATTTCTTGGGTCACAATCAATGGACTGATTATAAACACTCCTGGCCCAGTGTAAACCCTTGAGGTACTCCCACAGCGACACCGGATGTATTTGGTTAGCAGTCCCTTGAGGCTACAAGGCAACTGTCAAACAATACAATTCAATAGTCCAAGTTGTTGAGGTCTAAGGGAACCATAGGGGAGGGGGTTGGGATTAGTTCATTGTATGGGGAGACTGACAATCAATGTGTACATGTTTTATGTTCAAAGTATATTTTTGGGCTCTAAAATAAGGAAATTTACAGGATGTAAAGCTTTCAACTTTACAAACTTAACCAGATTATTCAGGAGGTCAAAACCAGCAAAACTCATGATATAACATATAACCTATCTTGAACCATTTTCCGGCTGTCCGTCTGTATTTAATTTTTTATTAATCCATTATATATTATAACTAATTTGATTCATGCAATAGAAGCTTGACAAAACTATTAAGTGCAATAAGTCACAATTGCAAATAGTTTGTGAGATTCGTTACTTTCATGATTTCAAAATGGTGTAAAATGTTACATCTGGCTTATTATTTTACGCTTAGTGTCTTATTATTCTATACTACATTTAGGTATATTGTTTGTTTTTAATTTAAAATCGAGCCTAGTTTGTTCAATGATGATTTTAATTTATTGAAACATAAATTATTCAATTATACTAAAGAAATATCATTCCTACCATCATCTAAGCTGTAATTATTTGTGCGTACTGTATTCCTAAAATTTAATTGTCTTTGTTGTACCTAAGTAAATTTGAAAGTGCAAAAGGAAGTTGCCAAACTAATGTCAGATCCAACGAATAACTTGACAACTCGAGAAACAGAATTTGTGAAACAACTTCCCATTGTACGACTGAGTCTCGGAGATTAGGAGTTTTGAAACAAGAGAGAGCGCATTTGTATTCAATCTATCCTTATTGAATGCTTTCATTAAATATTCGGAGCAAGGTTTGTTTTGGTATATTATGCCTCGCTTTAATTTCATAAATTTTTTCCACTCAGTTAACTTTTCTTACCTTTACATGGATTAAACGAATTAGCCGTTTTATTAAACAACTGGCTGTTACCCGTCGCGTCCTCCACCGCTATTTTGATGACTTAATTTTATAGATATAAAGATCCTTAACTCATTATTGTACAAATCTAGCATGACTTGTACTTTTTTATAAACTTAGTTTTATTCTACTAGGTATTTTGTTTTCAAACACAAAACTTGTATATGAACCAGAAAATGATAAATTAATTATTGACCTTATCTATCTGCGATTAACTTTGATAACGAATATCCATAGCAAGTCACGGTATTTTGTGACAAACAGTATATAGTCAACTTGTAACTCTACTACACTTTATATAAATAAGAACGACCAAATAACAAAAAAAAAAAATCTGAAATACGTGAAAAAAGAAAATATGATTAGTATAATCTTTATAATAAAGTGTTCTGCAAAAACTCAGATACAAATTACTATGATTTCATTTTTAGTACCTCCGATGTGTAGTATAAGGAAACAAATCTGACGAATGGTTAAAACAAAATTATAGAATCTTGTTTTTTTCTCTATTAAGATCGTTAAAATATCTAATGGCATGTCGTTAACTGTCTTCTATTCGTTAATGGAAATCTAATATATATAGCTTCATAACAAATAACTTACAATAAAATTATGAAGTAGAATCATAAAGTTACCAACTGAGAAGCAATTATAACCTCAATTGCTTATTTAATAATTTCATGGTTGGATGATGGGTCTTTTAGAGGGAAATTGGTAGCATTCGCCGATGATACAGCTTTGTTTTACAAGGCTGATTCAGTAGATTTACTCAAAATTGATATGCAATATGATTTAAATACTCTCAGATGGTGGTTTACCAATAATTATATGATAATGAGTCCTAAAACTAAATACATATTATTTAATTTAACAAAAAATATTCGTTTTCCAAGCCCTTTAAAATATCATGATATGAAATGTATTTTTAAAGATAGTGATTGTAATTGTTTAGATATAGAGCAAGTAAAAGAAATTAAGTATTTGGGATTGTTGGTAGATGAAAAAGTTAATTGGAAAAGTCATATCACTTACTTAAAAAATAAGCTGGTTAAGTATGTCAGGGGTTTTTATATGTTATCGTTTATATGTAATAAACAGCTTCTCCGGACTGTATTTTATGCATTAGTAAATTCTAAAATGGAATATGGGTTAGATTTGTTAACATTTGTTAACAAATCTAACATTGTAAACATTTGTTAGAATAATGACACATAAGAAAAGAACTGACCACTCTGCCCCTTTATTCAAATCTTTAAGGATTTTACCATTAAAAAATTTATTTATTTTTAAAGTTTTACGTTTATTTTTTGAAAGAAGCGGGAACAAGATAGGTATTAGAACATTTAGAACAGTAAATTTATGAAATCGTTTTGATATAAATATTCCTAGGCCCAATTTAACGCACTTTAAAAAGTTTTACCTCTATCATGCTCCTAAATTTTTCAACCATTTACCCTTAAGGTTAAAAACTTGCCAAAACAAAACCCAGTTTATTAATTAATTATGGGAATTTTTGATAGGATTAGACAATGTCGATTATTTCTTTTACTCTGTTATCTAATGTTTTAAAATATTGTTTATTTAGAAGTACTCATGTTAGAATTAGTTATATTTTAGTTACGATTTATGTGTGAATAGTTTAGTATATTAGTTACGATTTATGTGTGAATAGTTTAGTATGTTAGTTACGATTTATGTGTGAATTTTAGTATATTAATGTACAGAAGTTTTTTTTAAAGCTTGTCTTTACAATAACTAAATTTTAAGGACAATTTGGACCGGTGTGCCGCCCACCATTAGTCTTTGAGCCATAAAATGTTTTAATATTATGGTAAATCCACCAAATCAGGTTGTTTAACCTTGGTGGTTATTGTTTCATTTTATGTGATCATGTTTTGTACAATTTACTGTAAAGAAACAATAAAGATTTTCTAAAAAAATAAAAAAAAATAAAAAAATAAAAAAAGATACAGTATTACTCTTGAAACTGCTCAACAAGTGAGAAGATACGGTTCCTCCTTCTCAGATTGCGAGAGACAAACGTTCAACACTATCTCCTCCCAGTACCCATCTGTAGCTGTCTCTAGCACTTGACACTGCACTGTTTCTTCAGCGCGTAAAAAAACAGGTACGTTTGTCTGGCGTTGAAGAAATTAACCAAAAAACTGTGAAGGATTCTCTTGAACGTTTCTATTGTTTAACTAATTTAGGTTAAAAATTATAGAAAATGCAATAAATTATATATGACAGAGGAAAATACACAGGACATTTTTACTATCATAGTTTTGTGTGTTACTTGAGTTACAAAAATATAGTAATGAGTGTATTATTCATCCATAAAAATTAATGGATACTAACAACGCTTTTATTAATTTAAGTATTGTTACAATTTATATTGTAAGATTAGACCAATACAAAACCTAAATTTTCCTGTCGTGGTATATCTTGTTCAGGAGTTATCTTAAAACTCAGGATTGTGAACTTGGAAAATTTGGAGAAAGCAAAATGTTATTATATGTTAGAGGCTGTTAATTTATGTAAAACTTCGACGTAATTACTTACATAGACAGACCTGTTGGATCCTGTGTTGCACATTATACATATACAATTTATCCACAAAAGTCAGGGATATCTAGGGAAGTTACTTGGCTCCATTGTTCATCGCACCACCTGGAGGTTGGACAGTGCTGGACCCTGCTGTACGTCAGTATTGTACTCCACAGTCTGTGTGATGGGAGGACCCTGCTGTACGACAGTGTTTACTCCACAATCTGTGTAACGGGAGGACCCTGCTGTACGACAGTATTGTAAAATACCTACATTCTGTGTGACGGTAGGACCTTGCTGTACTTGCTGTACTACAGTATTGTACTCCACAGTCTGTATGACGGGAGGTCGGACCCTGCTGTACGACAGTATTGTACTCCACAGTCTGTGTGACGGGAGGTTGGACCCTGCTGTACGACAGTATTGTACTCCACATTCTGTGTGACGAGAGGTTGGACCCTGCTGTACGACAGTATTGTACTCCACAGTCTGTGTGACGGGAGGTTGGACCCTGCTGTACGAAAGTATTGTACTCCACAGTCTGTGTGACGGGAGGTTGGACCCTGCTGTAGGACAGTATTGTACTCCACATTCTGTGTGACGAGAGGTTGGACCCTGCTGTACGACAGTATTGTACTCCACAGTCTGTGTGACGGGAGGTTGGACCCTGCTGTACGACAGTATTGTACTCCATAGTCTGTATGACGGGAGGTTGGACCCTGCTGTAGGACAGTATTGTACTCCACATTCTGTGTGACGAGAGGTTGGACCCTGCTGTACGACAGTATTGTACTCCACAGTCTGTGTGACGGGAGGTTGGACTATGCTGTAGGACAGTATTGTACTCCACAGTCTGTGTGACGGGAGGTTGGACCCTGCTGTACGACAGTATTGTACTCTACAGTCTGTGTGACGGTTGGTTGGACCCTGCTGTACGACAGTATTGTACTCCACATTCTGTGTGACGGGAGGACCCTGCTGTACGACAGTATTGTACTCCACAGTCTGTGTGACGGGAGGACCCTGCTGTACGACAGTATTGTACTCCACAGTCTGTGTGACGGGAGGTTGGACCCTGCTGTACGACAGTATTGTACTCCACATTCTGTGTGACAGGAGGACCCTGCTGTACGACAGTATTGTACTCCACATTCTGTGTGACGGGAGGACCCTGCTGTACGACAGTATTGTACTCCACAGTCTGTGTGACGGGAGGTTGGACCCTGCTGTACGACAGTATTGTACTCCACATTCTGTGTGACGGGAGGACCCTGCTGTACGACAGTATTGTACTCCACAGTCTGTGTGACGGGAGGACCCTGCTGTACGATAGTATTGTACTCCACAGTCTGTGTGACGGGAGGAGCCTGCTGTACGACAGTATTGTACTCCACATTCTGTGTGACGGTAGGACCCTGCTGTACTACAGTATTGTACTCCACAGTCTGTGTGACGAGAGGTTGGACCCTGCTGTACGACAGTATTGTACTCCACAGTCTGTGTGACGGGAGGTTGGACCCTGCTGTACGACAGTATTGTACTTCACAGTCTGTGTGACGGGAGGTTGGACCCTGCTGTACGACAGTATTGTACTCCACAGTCTGTGTGACGGGAGGTTGGACCCTGCTGTATGACAGTATTGTACTCCACAGTCTGTGTGACGGGAGGACCCTGCTGTACGAGAGTATTGTACTCCACAGTCTGTGTGACGAGAGGACCCTGCTGTACGAGAGTATTGTACTCCACAGTCTGTGTGACGGGAGGACCCTGCTGTACGACAGTACTGTACTCCACAGTCTGTGTGACGGGAGGTTGGACCCTGCTGTACGACAGTATTGTACTCCACGTCTGTGTGACGGGAGGTTGGACCCTGCTGTACGACAGTATTATACTCCACAGTCTGTGTGACGGGAGGTTGGACCCTGCTGTACGAAAGTATTGTACTCCACAGTCTGGGTGACGGGAGGTTGGACCCTGCTGTAGGACAGTATTGTACTCCACATTCTGTGTGACGAGAGGTTGGACCCTGCTGTACGACAGTATTGTACTCCACAGTCTGTGTGACAGGAGGTTGGACCCTGCTGTACGACAGTATTGTACTCCACGTCTGTGTGACGGGAGGTTGGACCCTGCTGTAGGACAGTATTGTACTCCACAGTCTGTGTGACGGGAAGTTGGGCCCTGCTGTACGACAGTATTGTACTCTACAGTCTGTGTGACGGGAGGTTGGACCCTGCTGTACGACAGTATTGTACTCCACATTCTGTGTGACGGGAGGACCCTGCTGTACGACAGTATTGTACTCCACAGTCTGTGTAACGGGAGGACCCTGCTGTACGACAGTATTGTAAAATACCTACATTCTGTGTGACGGTAGGACCCTGCTGTACTACAGTATTGTACTTCACAGTCTGTATGACGGGAGGTCGGACCCTGTTGTACGACAGTATTGTACTCCACATTCTGTGTGACGAGAGGTTGGACCCTGCTGTACGACAGTATTGTACTCCACAGTCTGTGTCGGGAGGTTGGACCCTGCTGTACGAGAGTATTGTACTCCACAGTCTGTATGACGGGAGGTTGGACCCTGCTGTACGACAGTATTGTACTCCACATTCTGTGTGACGGGAGGACCCTGCTGTACGACAGTAGCAAAATGTTATTATATGTTAGAGGCTGTTAATTTATGTAAAATTTCGACGTAATTACTTACATAGACAGACCTGTTGGATCCTGTGTTGCACATTATACATATACAATTTATCCACAAAAGTCAGGGATATCTAGGGAAGTTACTTGGCTCCATTGTTCATCGCACCACCTGGAGGTTGGACAGTGCTGGACCCTGCTGTACGTCAGTATTGTACTCCACAGTCTGTGTGACGGGAGGTTGGACCCTGCTGTACGACAGTATTGTACTCCACGTCTGTGTGACGGGAGGTTGGACCCTGCTGTACGACAGTATTGTACTCCACAGTCTGTGTGACGGGAGGTTGGACCCTGCTGTACGAAAGTATTGTACTCCACAGTCTGTGTGACGGGAGGTTGGACCCTGCTGTACGACAGTATTGTACTCCACAGTCTGTGTGACGGGAGTTTGGACCCTGCTGTAGGACAGTATTGTACTCCACAGTCTGTGTGACGGGAGGTTGGACCCTGCTGTACGACAGTATTGTACTCTACAGTCTGTTTGACGGGAGGTTGGACCCTGCTGTACGACAGTATTGTACTCCAAATTCTGTGTGACGGGAGGACCCTGCTGTACGACAGTATTGTACTCCACAGTCTGTGTAACGGGAGGACCCTGCTGTACGACAGTATTGTAAAATACCTACATTCTGTGTGACGGTAGGACCCTGCTGTACTACAGTATTGTACTTCACAGTCTGTATGACGGGAGGTCGGACCCTGCTGTGCGACAGTATTGTACTCCACATTCTGTGTGACGAGAGGTTGGACCCTGCTGTACAACAGTATTGTACTCCACAGTCTGTGTGACGGGAGGTTGGACCCTGCTGTACGACAGTATTGTACTCCACTATCTGTATGACGGGAGGTTGGACCCTGCTGTAGGACAGTATTGTACTCCACATTCTGTGTGACGAGAGGTTGGAACCTGCTGTACGACAGTATTGTACTCCACAGTCTGTATGACGGGAGGTTTGACCCTGCTGTAGGACAGTATTGTACTCCACAGTCTGTGTGACGGGAGGTTGGACCCTGCTGTACGACAGTATTGTACTCTACAGTCTGTGTGACGGGAGGTTGGACCCTGCTGTACGACAGTATTGTACTCCACATTCTGTGTGACGGGAGGACCCTGCTGTACGACAGTATTGAACTCCACAGTCTGTGTGACGGGAGGACCCTGCTGTACGACAGTATTGTACTCCACAGTCTGTGTGACGGGAGGTTGGACCCTGCTGTACGACAGTATTGTACTCCACATTCTGTGTGACAGGAGGACCCTGCTGTACGACAGTATTGTACTCCACATTCTGTGTGACGGGAGGACCCTGCTGTACGACAGTATTGTACTCCACAGTCTGTGTGACGGGAGGTTGGACCCTGCTGTACGACAGTATTGTACTCCACATTCTCTGTGACGGGATGACCCTGCTGTACGACAGTATTGTACTCCACAGTCTGTGTGACGGGAGGTTGGACCCTGCTGTAAGACAGTATTGTACTCCACAGTCTGTGTGACGGGAGGTTGGACCCTGCTGTATGACAGTATTGTACTCCACAGTGTGTGTGACGGGAGGACCCTGCTGTACGAGAGTATTGTACTCCACAGTCTGTGTGCTTGGAGGACCCTGCTGTACGACAGTACTGTACTCCACAGTCTGTGTGACGGGAGGTTGGACCCTGCTGTACGACAGTATTGTGCTCCACGTCTGTGTGACGGGAGGTTGGACCCTGCTGTAGGACAGTAATGTACTCAACATTCTGTGTGACGAGAGGTTGGACCCTGCTGTACGACAGTATTGTACTCCACAGTCTGTGTGACGGGAGGTTGGACCCTGCTGTAGGACAGTATTGTACTCCACAGTCTGTGTGACGGGAGTTTGGACCTGCTGTACGACATTATTGTACTCCACAGTCTGTGTGACGGGAGGTTGGACCCTGGTTGTACGACATTATTGTACTCCACATTCTGTGTGACGGGAGGACCCTGCTGTACGACAGTATTGTACTCCAAAGTCTGTGTGACGGGAGGACCCTGCTGTACGACAGTATTTTACTCTACAGTCTGTGTGACGGGAGGACCCTGCTGTACGACAGTATTGTACTCCACAGTCTGTGTGACAGGAGGACCCTGCTGTACGACAGTATTTTACTCCACAGTCTGTGTGACGGGAGGTTGGACCCTGCTGTACGACAGTATTGTACTCCACATTCTGTGTGACGGGAGGACCCTGCTGTACGACAGTATTGTAATCTACAGTCTATGTGACGGGAGGTTGGACCCAGCTGTACGACAGTATTGTACTCCACAGTCTGTGTGACGGGAGGTTGGACCCTGCTGTACGACAGTATTGTACTCCACAGTCTGTGTGACGGGAGGTTGGACCCTGCTGTACGACAGTATTGTACTCCACAGTCTGTGTGACGGGAGGTTGGACCCTGCTGTACGACAGTATTGTACTCCACAGTCTGTGTGACGGGAGGACCCTGCTGTACGACAGTATTGTACTCCACAGTCTGTGTGACGGGAGGACCCTGCTGTACGACAGTATTGTACTCCACAGTCTGTGTGACGGGAGGTTGGACCCTGCTGTACGACAGTATTGTACTCCACAGTCTGTGTGACGGGAGGTTGGACCCTGCTGTAGGTCAGTATTGTACTATACAGTCTGTGTGACGGGAGGTTGGACCCTGCTGTAGGACAGTATTGTACTCCACAGTCTGTGTGACGGGAGGACCCTGCTGTACGACAGTATTGTACTCCACATTATGTGTGACGGGAGGTTGGAATCTGCTGTACGACAGTATTGTACTCCACAGTCTGTGTGACGGGAGGTTGGACCCTGCTGTACGACAGTATTGTACTCCACAGTCTGTGTGACGGGAGGTTGGACCCTGCTGTACAACAGTATTGTACTTTACAGTCTGTGTGACGGGAGGACCCTGCTGTACGACAGTATTGTACTCCACATTATGTGTGACAGGAGGACCCTGCTGTATGACAGTATTGAAGGCCACAGGCTGTGTGACGGGAGGTTGGACCCTGCTGTACGACATCATTGTGCTCCACAGTCTGTGTGACGGGAGGTTGGACCCTGCTGTAGGTCAGTATTGTGCTCCACAGTCTGTGTGACGGGAGGTTGGACCCTGCTGTACGACAGTATTGTGCTCAACAGTCTGTGTGACGGGAGGTTGGACCCTGCTGTACGACAGTATTGTACTCCACAGTCTGTGTGACGGGAGGTTGGACCCTACTGTACGACAGTATTGTGCTCCACAGTCTGTGTGACGGGAAGTTGGACCCTGCTGTAGGACAGTATTGTACTCCACAGTCTGTGTGACGAGAGGTTGGACCCTGCTGTACGACAGTATTTTACTCCACAGTCTGTGTGACGAGAGGTTGGACCCTGCTTTCCGACATTATTGTACTCCACAGTCTGTGTGACGGGAGGTTGGATCCTGCTTTACGACATTATTGTACTCCACAGTCTGTGTGACGGGAGGTTGGACCCTGCTTTACGACAGTATTGTATTCCACAATCTGTGTGACGGGAATTTGGACCCTGCTGTAGGTCAGTATTGTACTCCACAGTCTGTGTGACGGGAGGTTGGACCCTGCTTTAGGTCAGTATTGTACTCTACAGTCTGTGTGACGGGAGGTTGGACCCTGCTGTAGGACAGTATTGTACTCCACAGTCTGTGTGACGAATGGTTGGACCCTGCTGTAGGTCAGTATTGTAGTCTACAGTCTGTGTGATGGGAGGTTGGACCCTGCTGTAGGTCAGTATTGTACTATACAGTCTGTGTGACGGGAGGTTGGACCCTGCTGTAGGACAGTATTGTACTCCACAGTCTGTGTGACGAGAGGTTTGACCCTGCTGTAGGTCAGTATTGTACTCTACAGTCTGTGTGACGGGAGGTTGGGCCCTGCTGTAGGACAGTATTGTACTCCACAGTCTGTGTGACGAAAGGTTGGACCCTGCTGTAGGTCAGTATTGTACTCTACAGTCTGTGTGACAGGAGGTTGGACCCTGCTGTAGGACAGTATTGTACTCCACAGTCTGTGTGACGGGAGGTTGGACCCTGCTGTACGACAGTATTGTACTCCACAGCCTGTGTGACGGGAGGTTGGACCCTGCTGTACGACAGTATTGTACTCCACAGTCTGTGTGACGGGAGGTTGGACCCTGCTGTACGTCAGTATTGTACTCCAAAGTCTGTGTGACGAGAGGTTGGACCCTGCTTTACGACATTATTGTACTCCACAGTCTGTGTGACGGGAGGTTGCACCCTGCTGTACGACATTATTGTACTCCACAGTCTGTGTGACGGGAGGTTGGACCCTGCTGTACGACAGTATTGTACTCCACATTCTGTGTGACGGGAGGTTGGGCCCTGCTGTACGACAGTATTGTGCTCCACAGTCTGTGTGACGGTCCAGATTGTGTTCGGAGGCAGGGGGTGGTGGTGGGGGGGGGGAAGTTACTTGGCTCCATGGTTTATTGCACCACCTGGAGGTTGGACTGTGATAGACCCTGCTGTACGACAGTATTGTACTGCACAGTCTGTGTGACGGTCCAGATTGTGTTTGGAGACAGGGGGTGGTGGTGTGGGGGGGGGGGAGTTACTTGGTTCCATGGTTCATCGCACCACCTGGAGGTTGGACTGTGATAGACCCTGCTGTACGACAGTGTTGTACTGCACAGTCTGTGTGACGGTCCAGATTGTGTTTGGAGACAGGTGGTGGTGGTGTGGGGGGGAGTTACTTGGCTCCATGGTTCATCGCACCACCTGGAGGTTGGACTGTGATAGACCCTGCTGTACGACAGTATTGTACTCCACAGTCTGTGTGACGGTCCAGATTGTGTTCGGAGACAGGGGGTGGTGGTGTGGGGGGGAAGTTACTTGGCTCTATGGTTCATCGCACCACCTGGAGGTTGGACTGTGATAGACCCTGCTGTACGACAGTGTTGTACTGCACATCTGTTTGACGGTCCAGATTGTGTTCGGAGACAGGGGATGGTGGTGTGGGGGGGGGGGGAAGTTACTTGGCTCCATGGTTCATCGCACCACCTGGACTTTGGACTGTGATAGACCCTGCTGTACGACAGTATTGTACTGCACATCTGTGTGACGGTCCAGATTGTGTTCGGTGGAGGGGGTGGTGGTGGGGGGGGATGTTGTGGTGAAGGGGGTGGTGAAGAGTGTTGGCTGTGTTTCATATCCTAGTGACGCAATGCGCCAACGGCGTTAGACCGTGATAGAACCTGGTTTGCGCTGATATCGTGTATATAAGGAAAGATTACTTTTTAAACAGCTTTTTTCAAGATTGTAAAAATTTAAAAGGTTTTTAGGGAGTTTTTTTTGCGAAATCAGAAGGGATTTGGTAAATATTAAAGAAGTAAAATTTTTAAGAGATTTAAAAATCAATTTAAAGAAGACTTATAAAAGTATCTAAAAAATTATACAAAATATAACATGACAAAATGAATTTTCATATTGGAAACTATCATTCGCAGCAAATCTAATACTAAATATGAGTATTACAATAGTAGAACATGCTCCTCAAGATATTGTAAGTTATTAGATTAAATACAATTATAAAAGTAAAATTTACGTAAGAAAGTTGAGCTATAGTGAAGATAAAACTTGTCATATATTCCTTTATGATACTATTATCTAAAGACATCTTTTCCCTTTTAAATTTCACAATTGACAGTGAAATGTCAAAAGCAATCATTTTTATTTTAACAGATGTAAAATTGTAAATTCGTTTGTGTTCCTTTCATCAATGAAACTAAACCATTAGAAACTTAAAGACCTTCAAACAACTTAACATTTTAGTTTCATTTAAAACTAAAACATTAACCAAAGACCTGATAAATAATACATCAAAACTTACATGAAGAAAAAAATTATACATAGTTTTTTTGTAGATCAGAAAATAAATATCAAGTAATATGTAGGTAGGCTAATGTATTATAAAGTTTTTAATAACATAAATAAAAATATAAGTGCAAAATCTCTTATCACACTATTTTATGTAGTACTATAATATTTTTACTCTTACGCATTTAATGATTGGAAATGTAAAATTAAATAAAAGGGTTTAATCAAGTTATAGATTATAAGTTACACATTGGTCGTGATTTAGCGAATAACAAATAATAGAACAGATGAAAATGTGTTAATTTTTTAGTACGTTTTTTATAATTAATTTATAATAGACACACACAACACATCGTTCTATTGTGATTTATTTTGTTCCATTTATAATAAGTTAATCAATTATAGGGTCTTTTTTGGAATGTCCCCGCATTTTTAAACAATTTTCTATTGAGTTCCCACATAATGGAAATGGCTAAGACACGACTGGTAGTCAAGTGGGAAGTTATTTTATCGTGATCGTTATCAGTAAGATTATCTTTGGGTCCTTCACCTGCTTATCGGTAGGCTGATAAAAGGTTGCGCGCTCGGCTTACATATTCAGTTGTCATCATGTTTCTAGTTTATAATATCCTGCAGTACATTACTTAGACATGTTGAAGGCAATAGAAAATTGTTTACAAATGCGGTGACATTCCAAACTAACCCAATCTAACTGCCCCGCGGCTCTCCCGGCGGGTCAGTCGCGAGATAGCTGTGGTACGGCCTAGGTTAGGTTAGGTTAGGTGTCTTAACCATTTCCATTATGTGGGAACTCAATAGAAAATTGTTTAAAAATGAGGGGACATTCAAAAAAAGATCCCAATTATATTGTTATTGACTCGTGTATTTTATAAAAATAAGTTTTGTAAATTGAGATAAGTCGGAATGTATGCATCAAAAAATAAAATTCATAACAGGCGAATTAAATAGTACTTTATTGGAAGAATAGTGCAGAAAGAGACTGTTACCTGTTTCTTCCTAGTCAGTCTCTTTGACCTATGGAGGCATGAGACCCGTCATCTACTTCTACGTCCACCTCTTTTGTAGCCATAGGCCTTGTCCAATCAGGTCAGGGTAGTGCTAAGGACCCCTCTTAATATTATAATTAAATTTAGTTCTATAGTAGACTATAATAAAAAATTTTCCAGCTTTTAAGACAACTCAAATGTATTAATATAGTAATCATTAATAGCACAAACATATTTTTGTAGATAACGTTACGCTTTCCATTAACAATCTTAAGCTAAACTTGGCTTAGTAAAATATGAAAAATATGGTTAACTTTGGTTTAAACTTGAGTTTAGGTTTCAAGCTACCTTTACTTCAGTATATTTTTCATTGCCTAGGGGTGTTTCCCCGCAACAACATGGTAGCAGAAGGTACAAAGATAACAATTACTGTGTCACGGCGGCTCAGCGTCTGTCTACTGTCATATTATCGTCTGCAGACTTGACAACTTTCATCTCATTATTTTTCAAAAATTCGACAAGATTTGTTGTGTTTTGAATTTGTAAATAGCTTTAAAATTAAGTTTTCTGCAATAAACATCTATTTAGCTTCAATGAAAACGTGATAGTAATTTTATATTAAAAATTTAGAATCTTGCCTGCATAGTGATTATAATTGTGAGGATTTTGTTATTATTACGTTTTATAGTCTAAGAAATTTTAAACGATTGTTTTATCAATTTCTTCAAGTCTTTATCCCTGTGTCTTTGTTGTTGACCGCCATACACTCTAATTTGTCCACATTTTTTTCAAGATTGTGGCTTTATTAGAATGTGTAAAACTGTTTATGTCATAGACCATAATGGTGTGCAGGCTCGTAGCAACTTGAACATCTATGCGACCTAAGGACTAAACCCTGCACTATGCAAAAGTACCCAGCTTAAATTATACTGCTATTATTTGTTCGCTTTTTACATGAAAACGATTAAGACAAATTATGCGAAAATTTATACTATATCTGTGTGCTGCTAAGAGAACCCAAGAACCTAGTAGAGTATCTTAAACCGCTCATCGGGGCGTTTAAACTACTATCTTACCGTCTGCAGAGAATGAACCTGAATCTTATGATTTTTTTTACCTCCACTGCTCGTCACCATGGGCCAATAGGCCTGTGCGGTGATCTAAAGACAGCAAGGTACGGTCACATAGGCTAGCTAGAGGTGACCGCTCATGTTTGAGCGTGTAATGTCGTCGCCCGGGATCGAACCGGGGACCGCTCGCTTATGAAACAAGATCTCTACCACTGAGCTGCCGCTCCCGTGCAAACCAAAATGTTTTACCGCCGAAATGTTTTATTCGAATTTTAACATTGCGTTTTTTTTCAGCTCACTATATATTCGTAAAGTTTAAATTAAATTTTAAAATATTTGTATACACAACAGCAAAATAATGAGAAAGAAGTGATAAAAGCGGCAAGAATTAATACAAATAAACTCGTATACATGTTAGATACATGCTAGATTTTGGTGTAAAATAATTATGTCAGAAAGTATGTATAACAATAAAAAAATAAATAAAAACAATAAATAATGTATAATTGGAGATTCTATAAATATATCCATCATAATTTAAATAGTGTTAATGAATAATATACGTTTGATAATTAATGACTACATTAATGATAATTAATAAAAAAATCAAATACTAAATACATTTTAAATGTAGTTCCATCTTTATACTGTACGTGACTGTAAAATAATTGCTAGCTCAAAATCTAAAGGAAAATAGATGTATGTACTATTACAAGACTTTTGCATTTAAACGCGCTCCACTTGCTACAACAAGCTACCGGTAGTAACACTTTACGTAAGTGCCCTCCCATGTTGGTCCAACTATACTTTTCATTTATTTTTTCCAACAATTTTATTTTTTTAAATTTACACCTTTTAAAAAAAGCACATTTAAAAAAGGTATAATTTTTTATATTATTAAATAACCTAACATAATTTTTTGTTAAAAGTACAACAAGGAAATAAATGAAAAAGTATTGAGGGTAATTTTGTTACTTTCTATAACCTTGTTTATTTGAATGCAATTGTCTGTGGGAATGGGTGTTTGTACATATTTGCAAACTTAGATTTTATACCTAAAGGTCGCTAAAATGATGCAAATTCTATGGTGTTGTATTAAATTTAAAATGAACCCAAACAATCATTACCCAAAACCTAACAGTAGAGTAATTTTAAGATATAAATTTTTAAATTAAATATACAGTACTGTATGATAATATATTGATACAACAATAATAATATGTGTTATTTTTAGAGAAATCGCACAAGCTTTGTAAATGTTGCTTCGAGACTATTGTAAAATATGTTGTTGAAAAGGTGATGATCCAACACTACTATGTGACGTATATTATATCAGAACCTCAGATGATGACATTGTCTACTCATATTTGTATAAGTGATATTACTATGTTACTAGAGCTTCACCCACCTTATTTTTTCAGTGCGGTGATTAGGGAATCCTGTCGTCAAACTTTTACAAAAACACAAACACAACAGTCATGATATTAGCACCGTCCGACTTTTCACAAGGAAAATAAGAAAAGGAAAGCACCTTACTTCTTCAGGGAAATTTGGCACTCACGTACTGGAAGGCCTGACGGCAGAGGGTGGCCTTGGAGTCGTTGCGAACGGTGTATACGACTGACGGAATGTCGGACAGAAGTAGTATCCTGACTTTTGTGTTTGTATTTTTGAGATAATTTGACGAATGATTCCCCAATAATTGCAGGAACAATTCAGGCTGAGTGAAGCCCTAGTAACATGGTAAAATTGCTCAATACACACAAAACTGAAATTATTATGTCATTTAGGAATAACTGTCTATTTACTAAACAATTGTTAAATACTCAAAATGTTATGTAAAAACGTTTCAATTAGATCACGCTCATAGTGAAAATTTACTCCATTTACGATAGTGTAAATAAAATCAATGAAATGCATGTTTTAATGCGATAGGTTAAGACGAAATACAAATTGAAAACACAAAACTACTCTTTTAAGTAATCTTTTGGCGTATGTATTTAGCTAAGCGTCACCAGCCTCAAACATTTTACTATTTTCGTTATTCTTTCAAAATGGTGTTCTTATTACAAAAATAATAATTATTGAGTGAACCAAACCATTTTTAGTATACAAGTAAGGGCGTAGCTACGATTTGTTTGTTGGGGGGGGGGGGGGCTGTTGAAATAGGCTAACCAGCAAGGCAGCAAAACTAAGGTATTGTATTGAAATCATCTTGCGAGATTCCTTTAAACGCCCTCATACAAAATACAATTCAACATATCTTAATTTTAGAAATGGAACCAAAATAGTAGGCCTAATAGCCGTCTAGAAGGAGTAACCAAAATAGTAGAAAGTTTGAGACTGACACGTTTAACTTACAAATTCCCTGATTTTCATACAAATAACAGGTTATATTTAATGTTTTCACTTTAAATCTAATGACTACATATTTTCTAAAACTCATCTTTTACATTTTCTTATAATTTGAACAAAAAATATTAGTTTTTAAATAATTGAGTTACATTATTTTTATCGTAAAATTTTTTAAAGCTATTCTTACTATACTGAATGTATAATTATCCCAAATAGTTGACTTCGTATTTACATAAAATTTATGAATATTTATAAATATAATTTTTTTTTATTAAAATTATATTTCTAGTGTAATTTGTGACTATAAATTCTCGTTTGAACCTATATACAAATTAAAATAAATAAAATTTACATCCGATGATTTGGATGACGATCAAATTTCAGATACCTGTTAATTGATATTGTGTATTCAGTTTAGACGTTAATTTAAGAAACTTATTATGTTTTGCGAGATTACTGATATAAAGTTCGGTTCGTTTTGAACTGGATGTTAAATTATATAACCATACTTAACGGTGTGATTGATTTATTAGTCGCATAATACAATAAATTAAAACGTAGAGGATCAGTTAACTCCAGCTAAAATGTATTGTTGATGGCCTGCAATGAAAATGCGATTATTAAAATATAACTGTCGAATTTAAACGTTGGTTGGTGCTCCGATTATCATACGCTACCTTTTTATCGATATTGCACTAATTACTTATAAATTAACGATTTATGATAGTTGTTTCTGTATAAACAATTTTAATAAAGGAATAAATAGAGCCGTGTTACGTTGAACTAATTAAAACACGACTTAATTTTATGACTATAAAAATATTTTACCGTACATTAAAACCACTTTTGCATACTGCATAAACTTTTTCAATAAAATTCAATTGTTTGCTTTCAAAACTGTTTTTTTTTTCATTTTGTCTAAGCTTTAAAATTATAAATCAATGTTTGTTGTCCTAACATGCTAGCAAACTAATTTATTAAGCTAGTAAATTATTTATGATCGAAATACTATTCGTGTTGCATAACAATTTCTGGATGTAAATATTTAAAATAAACAAATAATAGTTTATTTTAGCTCAAAACATATATTTTAAAATCATTAAGCCGTCAATCAACCTTTAAAAAATATCATAAATTATATCCAATTTAATTATTATTATTTGTTCTATAATCTAAGGATAGTTCTAGTAATAATAATGTAATAATGTATTGTAATAAAATGTTACAATGTAATGTTAATAATGTAATAATAAAAAACCACCAACTGATATACAATTATATTCCTCTTTGATTTCTATGTAAAATAACATTAAATCATGTACGTACAGTAAATATATTACATTATAATTCATTAATCTTCAGCTAAAATATGTATCTATAAAAGGTAAAGCTCCACTCACTCACCTACTCATCACTAATTCTTGAACTTCCCGTTGTGCTACAAGGTTGATATTTGATAGGCCTACACATGTTATTTTAATCCCAAGTCGGAAAATGAGATCTTTTTCATCCTGATCTTACCTACAGCTTACCCCATTTGCCTTTGCATTTCCCATGCTCTTTTTATGTACACGATTTTAAAATTCAGACAAATACTTAAACGTTTACTTGTGGAGAATGAAATATTTCAACTATAATACCACACAATGCAGCACTAATAACTGCTATATAAAAAATTACACTGTTACTGGAAGCCATAATTATCAAAAGTTATTTCTAGGTGTAGTTTAGCCTCACATTAGCTATCTTTATTAGTTTCGTTTTAAATGGGTGTTTGTTTTATCCTCAATCCCATACAGGAACCCTGTAATAAATATTGCTTTCTCTTATATATTTATTCAATAATTGCCACAATAAAATTTTTTCGTTCTCTTTTAGTGGAAGTTGTGAATGTACATATGTATATTTTTCTTGTTACATTACGTAATAAATTAATAGTGGAGTAACATAATCGCTAGCAATAATGTGCTTTTCACAATATCCCTTATTTTATTTGTTCATATGAATCCATACAGAACCATTTGGTTAACAGTTAGTGGTTGCAGACGTATATTGGGAAAATGTTTTGAATTGAATAAGTTGCAGACGATAATTAGATCTCTCCTAACATTGTGAAATATGGAAGACAACGTACAATCAACCTGGTTATTTGATGTACTTTTTATATTTATAACTGTCTTTCTACGGTGTACGTACTAAGCTGGCAATGATACGGAAGCTGGCAATGATACGGATTGGATAAACGTTTTTGCAACACAAACGTATCAGCACATTTTCCTTCTCAATGAGCTCTCAATGAAAATATTTAATGTTGAATTCTCAACATGTACAACAAAGCAAAGCACTTACTCTCGTCCTGATTCCTCAACTCTTCATTATGCTACAACGTTGAAGCACAGTACGCGACTATTTGTGTTAAAAATAAGAAAGAGTGTTTTTGTGATTTTATTGAGTTTTGACATCTGGGTCCTGCCACACTGTCTTTGAAACTTCCTCCGTTATCCCTCATTAGGCTGCAAAAATAAGTCAAAATATTGTTACAAAAATATATTTTTATCACTCTGCATGAAATCCACCTGTTCTTTGAAACATCGTTCTTTCAATAGTAAGTTTTACACAAAATGAATGTTTTAGTCCCCGGTACGACCTAAAAAATCAGCTGTGATATTTTGTTTAAGTTCTAGGACTAAAAAGTCCGGTGTTTGCTATAAGTAGTGTCTTTTGGCCACTCCTGGGCCAGGTCAAGGTCAGTGGTTGGAAGTGGCAGGTGTGGGGTTGGAAGTGTGGGGTGGGGGTGACAGTGATGGATGGGTTTGGGAAGTGGGTCAAGGTCATCCGGAGGGGGTTTTAAAAAAGTGGGAGCCGCAGGGGCTCGGTGGGAATGGGGTGGGGCGGCTTCGGGGTTGGAGGTTTTAGTTTATTTTTAAAATTAAATCAAAGTCGTGTTCTTGTGCAGAGAGGTGTTGGAGTGCCGTCCACTGGTGAGGGAGTGGTAGACGCCGAAGGTGGTGGCGAAGAGAAGGTAGACGCACAACATGCACAGTACGCATTTGAACAGTTGCAGCAGGCGAACCATCCCTTGTTGATTTTCCGTTTCCAATTGCAGCCTGTTGATCTCTAGTTTGAGTCTGTCCTCTTCCAATTGTGTTTTAAGTGAAAAATCATCCATCATGTTTGTGTGCTTGTTTTAATTTCTGTAGGTGAAACGGGAGCGGTGTTGACGGTCGGAAAGTTGGCGATGAAATGAGAAACGAAGATGAGGACAGGGCATATTTACTGGAAAGTGGTGGGGGGTTAAAAAAAAAACAGTTGTGTGTCCGATCAAACGTCGTCGTCAGCTGTCGGTGTAGTTTTGGAGGATGCAGGAGTGAGTTTTAGCAAACTATCTTCATCTTCAGTCTCAACTCTATCGCATGTTGGACAACCGTAAGCAAGTTCCAAATTCATAGTGACGCAGTGGAATTTGTCTATAATATCTTCTAAAGTTTCCATTATATCTTTTAAATCATGTCTTGTTCTAATTACAAAAGTAGATTTCATTAGTGCTAGCGGATCGTTGTTCATCGTACGGGAGTCGGGAAACAAATGGCGAGCGTCAGTCAGCGGCTCGCTTATATGCGGGCAAGGGCGGTGGAGGGGGAAGTGGAGGGGTGGTGGCGTGGTGGGGGAAGTGGAGGGGTGGTGGCGAGGTGGGGGAAGGGTGATATACCCCCATGCGAATCGTTGGCCAGCGCATTTCGCAGCGAAACGCCGTTCGGGTAGGTAGTAGGAGGTGTACTAAGATAACCATTAGTTGTATTTTTAAGTTAGGAATACTAATAATGTTTGTAAATTAAATATTAAATTTATATTTAACCAGAGCTTGCATTTCTTGTTCCTCGTCGTTTAATTCAACAATTTTAACACCATTAGTTGTCTGTTCCTCTTCCTCTGCACTTTGCGACGATGAAGACATGGAGGTGGCAGAAGACGATGATGAGGATGAAAATATTTTGGTAGGATTGACGTATTGCACTGTGATGTTGATCCATCTTAAAGGATAGTTATCAATGAGTGTGAGTAAGTTTTGGAATAGTTCTTCCATCTCTTCTCTGTCGGTAATTAAATGTTGAAAGGAAATGAATTTATCATCCATGTTGTTCTCAGTGCGAGTAATGAAATAAGAATGAGAAGCGTATCGAATGATCCGTAGAATATATGTTGTAAAAAATAAGTGGTGGGGGTAATCTCAAGGTCAATCAAATGGAGTTTTAAAAAAGGGCTGCAGTCAGTGACTACAGCTATACATCTGAAGCTTCAACAGGATCAGTAGACCAATCTGATCTGTACTTGCACGCACTTATGATGCATGTACAAAAATCGTCTTTATAATATGCATTGCACTCTCGACAATTGACAAGTTTTTCCGGATGAAATTTGATACACCTCTGGGGACAGCAAGTGTGGAAGTATCGTGATTTATAAATCTTGATGGTTCGCAATTCCGGTGGTGGTAGTTGCTTTGTCTTGCATTTGCAGTAACAGGATCCGAAGAATTCACACTTTGTACAAGCTAATCCGTCTACCATCCATCTTCCTAAATCGGTGCATTTTTGTTCACAACAGTAGCGCGGTGCGTCCTCGTTTTTCTTCTCTTCCATGTTGGCGCTTCTAAGTGTTGGCAAGAAATGAAGTTGTATAGTGTAGGATAGCGTGTTTTATAGACTAGGAAAAGTGGTGGGGGTAATCTCAAGGTCATCCAAATGGAGTTTTAAAAAAGATCATCTTACAAGTGTAAGATGTATTTATTTAAGATACTGAGTTTTCATTTTCTTTTTCTTTCTTTACATCTTGTTTGTATTTTTCTTTTTCTTCTTTAGCCATGGCGATGAGATCTTTAGTGGAGAGTGGATGTACTTCAGGAAATTTTAGAATTAATTTTGGTTGGAATCCCTCTTTAGTCAATACTTGAAGATCGGACGTCATTTGTTCTACACTTTGATAGTCTTTTCCGTAGATTTTTCCATTGAATTCAATCATCATTCTGTACAACATGGTATTAGTAGTTGTTTTCGCTGCGTCAGTTGGAGAGCAAATGATGATTCTGTTAGGTTACACGGTCCTTTTATAGATGCTACAGCGACCACTTGATATTATTTAACATTAGTAATATTTCTGGAACTTAACATTACTTTGAGTAGATGGTGTTGTAGTTGAAGGTTGTGTGGAAACGAATACTTCTTCGTTGCAGAACTTCTGTTTAGGAAACATCCTCATGTTGTTAGCGTAAACATCAATATTTAAACGATAACCACCGGCAAGTAACACTCGCAGTTCATTAATAAAATCGTCGAGTTCTTCAAAAGTTGTAATGGTGGTGGTATCATATGATGCACACTTAACCTTAAGAGACATGTTGTTATTCGTAATAACTGGAGAGCCAACAGAGATGTGTACAGCACGAAAGGTAGTCGTAGACTGATGAGATCCTCAAGAAAATTACGGCCTTTATATACCCTCGAAACTAGGTCAAGGTCATCCAAACGTGTTTTTAAAAAAAGCAACATATCGATAGTGCAGAAACACTATCGATATGTTGCCTTTTCTTATTATTTTTTTTTTCATTTTTATTTTTTATTTATTTAAAATCAGTTACACACATGTACAACAGTATATATAAACTACAGACTAGTTGCTAGTAGGCATAACATGAAGTGTAAGTTCAGTAGAGTTGGTTCCACTAGGACCGTGGGATGCCAAATAGAGTGCGCCGGGGTGAATCAGTCGTAAATCTTCATTCTGCAGCAGTTGAACGAAGCGTTTGGGAAGAAATACTTGAAATTTCGGTTCATCACCAGGTGTGTAGGGTGCTTCACTCAATGTGCAATTGATGGCGTCTCCAACTGATGTTTCCATCTTCTTAATAGTGTGAATAATGTAATGTTTTTCTTCTTTCAATTCTGAACATTTCTTAGTCGGTAGTATTGTAGATTTAGAATGTTTGTTGAATTGATCAACAAGCGACTGTAGAAAAGTTTGCGATGCCATTATTTTTTCTTACTATTGTTCGTCTTCTTCTTGTGCTTGCGCGTCAGAGGTGTTGACTCCTCGGAGGTTAGAGTAATACTCATGCATTGTCATAGTGCCGCTCTCGCTTTTATACCCATCGCTTCCCCCACCACTTTGCTGGAGATAGACATTCAAACGATATGCGTTCTTTAAAGCACATTGAGACTGCCGATGTTTAAAGTTTTTAGATGCAATACAGATGTTAGCAAAGTAGCAATAAAAATCTTTCTCCATTTGCACATTTATCACTTCATGGTTTGTATATGCTTGTATCCAATTTGCTTTTTCCAATCCTCTTGTAAAAATAGTTTTGAACTCTTTGCAGAAATGATTCATAATGTGTGGCATCATATTGTAGGTTATAAAACCTTCATCCCATGTTAGATTATGAAAATGTTTCATCAACCATTTGTTTGTTACTTTAGCTTTGGTTGTTAATCTGTTGAACGGCAAAGGAGGCATGAATAAAAAATGATAAACAACAGATGTTATCATATCTAGTACCACTAACTCTTTAATTATAAAATTTCCATCATTACCACGGAATGCCTGAAACTCTATGATACCTCGCTTTACTTCCATTATTTCCGTCTTCTTAGAGAATGAAACTCGTTTATCCATGATGACGTTCAGTAGACAACTGGTATGTCAATGCGGATTGACAGCCTTTTATACTCCAACATTCTTCTTCTTCTTCTTACTTACAATATTCTTTGTCTGTTTTAATTTGTTGTTGATTGTTGATTGTTGAAACGTGATTCGTTTTCCTTGTTTTCTTGATTTTTTTCTTCATCTAAATTAAAGTTGGTTTGATTGCGGTGTAACTGTCTCCACATCTCTACTTCATGCGGGATCCTATTGAAGATTGAAGTATCTACTGGACCGTATAGGATTGGAACATATGGTTGTCTATCCAATGCATCAGTTAAATAATCTTTGATAATTGTACTTGAGAATATTAGCTGTTTTAAATATCTTGTTATAGGACCAGTAGCACAAGTTAAAGCGTAAAACTCTTCTTTTGTCAAATGTATTTTTATATTATATTTAGTTAAATCTCTAAATCGAACTAGTTGTTGACCACGTTGTTTAACAATATCGATTTCAATATTTGATTCGAATAAACCTAGTTTTGTTTTTCTTCCAAACGTATTGTTACTCAAATAGCATTCCAAAAGATGTATATGTTTCATAAAAGATTCCCAAGAAGATTCAGTGAAGGTTACCATTTTAGATCCGTGATTCAAAATAACAGTTGGAGAGTAATCCAATGATTTCATTACTCCAGCAGACACAGTCTTTGTCATACAAGAAGAAATAGGATAAAATATTCTAAGAAATACCTCCATTAAGATGTTGGTAGAAATGTTATCTTCAATTTTCCTTTTCTTCGTTTCTTTTTCAACTTCCTCTTCGTCTGTTTTCTTATGTTTAAACTTGAGGAACTCTTCCATTTCCTGTTCAACTTGTCTTTCTATATCCAAACTATTGTCAGCCATAAGAGGTGTAGTTTCTTCATTAGCACTTGATGTAGCAGAACTCATCTTGCGGACGATGTTACCCATACGACAATCAAAGATGAAATGAATTTCCACCTCTTCTTTCTCGCTTTTATACTCGCAGATGACCTAGATATTGTTGATCTTTTGTAAAAACCTTACAAATCGTGCAGATGTTGTATTAATCTTTTTTAAAGTACATTCTTCACAATTCCTGTCAGCGGTGTGTAAGTAACTATTTTGTCATGTAGAATTAAACAGTATGCTGAAGTTCCATCTGGTATTTTATCTTCAAATTCCATTTCAATTTTTATATCTACACTTGAAGATTTCACAGATTCATTTTGTTTTGAACAATCGATTACAACAATTGGAGCTTTTGAATAAAATTCTTCTGGTGATAGTAGTGGTGTATTTGTCTTACCATAATATGACGATTGAAATCTTGCATACATGTCATATAGAATGGAATAACGTTTTTTGTCAAATGAAACATTTAAACTGTCATATGGAAAGAACTGAGAGTTTAGAAAAACTTTGCAATTCTTTATCTTGCAATGGTCAAATTGACCAGCGTGCGCAGTTATAACATCTTTTCGTTTAGTCTGAAAACCGACTATTATGTACCTTGCTCGTTCTAAATAAGTAGAGGTTTTAACAGTCCATGTTTGTCTTTCTGTTTGAGGCAATATGGGGTATTCATGAAATTCCCAACTTCTAAATGGTATTACAATATCACGGTCAGATTTTAATTTTTTCAATAATAATATTCGATGTTCATCTGCCAATCTGACATGTGGTACTCTCCATACAACTTTATCCAATTGAAGTTGCCATTCCAAATCGGCATCTTTTGTTCCACTTGGCGCTTGTATTACATCCTTATTCGTTGAAGATCTGAGCAGTACCAGTTCTTGCTTTACATTTATTATTATTCTCTTGTAATCTTCTGCGAATCCCAAAAGCAATCGTAAAGGCACATTAAAATCAAAGTAACCTTTTGAATTAGGAGTAATAGTGTCTTTATCAGGAGTCACCCATCCAGCCGAGATTAAAGAATTCTTTTCATGGGGTGTTATTGAAGTCAATCCTTTCAAAGTTGTTGATATACCAACTTTTTTTGTTGAATCAACTGTTACTCCAGATATCTCATATCTAATTTCATCAAACAGATATGCCATAGGGTTATTTATAAAAGGAACAGTTGAACCAGATTTTCCATCCAATGTTGTTACTCTTCCTTCGATATATAAATAACTTTCACATGGTAATGTGTAGATATCTTGTTGTTGAATGGGAATCCTTATTTCATCATTATTATTTAATTTTGATGAAGTGTAAGGGTTGTGAGTGTGATATTCCTTCTCCCATAGGGTTTCGTCGAATGTCGGTCCTTGCGCTATATCCAGTATATCCATGGTTGGCAAGTTTTAGCCCGATCTTCTGTAGGAAGCGTATGTTGTCCGGTGTTAACTCGTCGAATGTTGAGGAGCTACTGAGCTCCCGACTCTTCCGTTGTGGTTTAAATGATAATCCCATGTTGAATTTATGTTGCTGCTCTGATATGTAACCGTATAGTTATTGTTTCTCCTCTAAAGTCAACACTAATGCCGTCTTGATCCAATATGTTCAGTACGATGTCTGAAATGAAACTGGTGTTTAACGGTAGGTATATCAGGTTTTGTGGCTTCTCAACTATTTTAAAACCAGGAGCTACTGTGGGGTAAAATGTATGTAATATGTGTTGATTTACTCCATCTCTATATGATCCGTGTATAATATTACACGTTACATCAATACTGTTCACCTTTAATATTGTTACTGTTGTATCGCCAGTATAATCATTTCCAGGAGCTAAAATTCCTTTCTTCTTTGAAAATCCGAGCAAATTGCCGATTGAGTGGTCTAAGCTAAAATCTATATAATACTTTGAAGTTATTTCTGCTTTTAATGTATTATTATTACCTTTTATACAAATGTTTTCTTCTCCAAGTTTCTTTTGTAATACTTGGTTTATATCGTCTATTTCATATGCTCCTGTAGATAATGGAATTATTTTTAATTGTGAATAATTTCCTTTTTCATCTTTACTCTCATAATAATGTAGTAAATTATTTTTTCCTTCTGTAACATTGGGAATTGAATTGTATGTAGTCAAATCCAATAATGCTGCTTCCCATAGTTTGTCCGTAGATAAACGTAATGCTGGGAAAAGTGTACTTTTCAATGTTGACGAATTTCCGCTCAGCGACACTGTATACGATGACATCTTAAAGCCGACTGACGCTCTTCGCTAGGAACTCTAAACATAAATGTCCGCATATTTCTGTATTGCTAGGTTGCTCTCTTTTGTAGTTGTAGAATATATTCTTAGAGTCCCGAAAATAATGTTGAAGTTCTTTTGGTGGCGGTAAATTTCCAAAACTATCAAAGTAGTAAACATTTTCTCCAAGTTTTTTATAACATACCCAATGAGTACCTGGTCCATAATTAGAGTCTAAGTTTACTATTCCAGTTTCATTTTTCCACACTCTATTTGGTAATGTATCTTTCATAAAAACTCCTCTGAAGAATGGTATTCTCAAACATTTCACATATTTTGACAATTGATAGTTTGTTAATGCTTCATTTGGAATTATCAATTTATTCTTCTCATTTAATACACACGGTACGGTCTTAAGTAAAGACCCGATCCGTTTTTTACCATTGACCATATGGATGTTTTCTTGACTTTCCTTTTAGGGTTAGTGCGACGTCTTCTTTTGATGTTCCCGCCCCTTTTTGCAGCTTCTTTTTTACTAGGTTTTCTCCCGCGTCGTCTTCCACCACCAAACTTAGCTTTCGTCTTCATGGCTGTTGTCACTGCCCAAGCTGCTGCTTTTTCCGCAATACTGGCGTCACTTGATTTAACCCTTTGCCAAGCTTTTTCCGCTAGCGCTCTATCCGCTATTGATCTATTTGTTGAATCTGCAAACTTGGAATACGCTATATCGTGTTCTTTGCAAGCTTGATCTAATTTATTAATTCCAGGATCTCCTCTTGCCAAACGTTTTGCCAACTTAGTTCCGGGTCCACAATATTGATAGCCTCCGGGCAGATGAAATTCGTATGGTAAAGCGTCTATTGCTCGATTTAGAACAGCACCAACAGGAATCCGTCTTAGAAGGGATAACGCAGCTGATGTTATACCACGTCCTTTCTTGTCGCTGTCTTGACGATGACTGAGAGGTGCGGTCTTCATTATGTTGTCTTATATAACCAGCGTGTTTACTCCACGAGCTGCTTTACATAAATGAATAACTCGTGCGCAATGTTTTATATTTAAATATTTAATTATTCAAATTAATTATATACTGATTTATGATTCTATTTTTAATCCAAGCTTCTCGTTCATCGGGTTGAATCATCACATGACTCGTTGTACTAGCTATATGATTGTGGGTATCGATAAGTAAGTTTCCCACTATTCTTATTAAACAATCTAAAGTTACAGCATCTTTCGGATGTTGAGGATCGTGTAACTGCATAATACGTTTATCATTACACGTGTAAGCGGTCGAATCACTTTTTGACGTTGTTATGACTTGTCCAATAGTAGCAGCATCATTTAAATCTTCTCCTGGTAAAATATTAATTATTTTCTTCATCTTTGCATCATATTTGGTCCCAAAGTGTTTATCCCAAGTTATTGTTTGTCTCAATGTAACACAATCATCATCTTCATAACCAGGATAAATATTTTTTATTCTTCTATTACGACCATCGTATGTACCTAATCTACCACCACTCGCAATTAATGTTTGTACCATCAAAGGTACATCCGAATCTTTTATACCAAATCTTCCATTTGTTATTGTTTTATGTCCTGCATCCCATTCATCATTTTTTCCTTGCATTAAATCAAACTTTTCATTTCCATGTATAAATGTATCTCCTCGCTTTAGCACGGCATCTTCATGTTTTACAAAATTCGATGTTCCCCTTTTTAATTCTTTAGATAGTTGTTCCATAGTAACAGCGTCTTTTGGTTGAGAACCGAACTTTACATTTGACAACACTTTCCCATGACAATCGATTTCATCACCATCTTGTAAAATACAGTTGTCCTTGATGTATTTCAGGTTTACAGCATCGCCGTCTTCCTTTGGGTATCCAATGTCATTTATAATAAATTTATAAAAAGAAAATCCGTGTTGAGTCTTTTCCGGTATAATAGAATGTAAATATTCTTTATTAACTGAATCTTTATCATTTTTTGGATTTGCCACGTTGGTTATTCTATGATTCCCAGCATCATATGTCTGTCCATCTTTTAAATTATTACCCCATTGCAATTTTAAAGTATTTAAAAGTTCAGATGATAAATACTCTTTAGTAATTGCATCAGAACTGTCAGTTGGTTTACCAACATTAATTATTCTATGTGATTTAACATCATAAGTATTCTTGTTTAATTTCAATGATGTTGAAGTTGCTTCTTTTACTGTTTTAAAATTTGCTCCATCTGTATCTTCTTCTGGGTCTTTAACAAATTTTAGACGTTTGTTACTCATATCATAGTCACCTTCAGGTGTTTGCGGCAATCCACTTCTTTTTCTGTTTTCTCCTCCTTGTACTCCTACCCCGGAGTACCGTCCGAACTTGTCAACGCTCATGATTGAACTGATCCACTGTATGCTCACTGCTCTCTTATATATCCGTGATGATTTATACAATTATTCCACGATTTCGAAGTTCGTCAACTAAAGCCACCCATTCATTATTTAAACCTGTATGACCAGCTTCCATGGCTTCATGTAATAGTCTCATTCTATCAACCAATTTGTTTATATCATTATAGTAAATCACATTTGTATTATATAGGTTTTTCATTAAACCTTTACCAGATGTTGGAGTTTCTCCTTTTTTCTTTTTACCATATTCATCAATAAGTGATAAGTCCATAAGTGATAATGACTTCCTCTTAAGCGGTTTTTTCACAGCAGGTGCAGTTCGTAATGTTGGTAGTTTTTTCAGGGGAAACAATCTTTTTATTACAACTGTATATTTAGTTGCGCGTGTTCTATTTATCATTGAATCTTTGGAGTAATTCTTCTTATGAGCATTAGTATTTTGCAAAATTTCTTTAAAAGTATTTAAATCTTGAAGCGTATATCTTATAGGTATATTTTTGAAAATCAGTTCAAATAATCCTTTTGTTCCTTTATATTTATGCTCACCAATAACAATATCATCATCTTCAGTCAAATGTACTTTTGAATCTCCTATTTTTAATTCATTTCCATCAATTCTCGCACCATATACATGTGACTTGTGTAATTTTGGGTTATTTTTTATTTCATGTAACATTTTCATGATATACTTTCTTCCAAGAGGTCCTTGTTGCAATATATCACTACTTAATTTTGTTAGATTTGGAATTGATTGCTCTGCTTCAGGTATATGTTGTTCTTGTTCTTCTTCTTTTTCAACATTTATTTCTGGTTCTTCTTGTCTTGTTTCTTCTTCTTCTTTTTGAGAAACTTCACTATCACTTGTGTAAGAATCATCATCTTCTTCCTTTTTCAAACTCTTTACTTCAAATTTAGAAACAGGTAGCAAAACATCTCCTTCATAATGAGGTTTACCAATAGTTTCTGTTATCTGTTTTAAAGGTTCTGTAATAGGCTTAAATGTAGTCTCCAGGAATTCTTCTCTTTCATTCAAACCCATTCTTAATGCTCGATTTTTAAGTCTAATTGAGTCACTCAGTGATTTTATTTCTTTTAATAGTTTTTCTTGGTTCACCATGTTTACGCTGTGAAGACCAATCTATTACTAAACGTATCATCAATCGTTCAATGGATTAATACAAATTTATCCAACCCTATACGATATCTTCCATTTTTTATAGCTTCTTCTTTCATAATAACAAGAAATCCATATTTTTCAGCCCATGCTTTGCCACACATTTCTTTAAATTTATCAAATGACATGTCTGCATTTACATGATCATTATATATGTGCTTTAAATTTGTTTCATCCTGCTTGAAGATAATAAGTAGATTTGCATTATCTCTTATTAATTGTTTTGGAATTTTACTGTAAGTTTGACCAATATAAATGCTATCAATATTGTAATGTCTTCCCATGGCGAAATAACTTCTAATAGTGTCGTGATTTTCACAAGATACATCATCAAATATAAATATAGAAAATGGTTTAGCCTCATTTGGCTCCATTATAGTTTCACTAGCATTAAACTTGTAAAAATTAACTTCAGGCACACTTGCGAGTACCTTATCCAATAATTGATATTTGGGTTGTTGCAAAGATTTGGAAAAGATGTAAATGTTGTTGAAACGTAATCCTTTAGGATTTGTTATTAAATTAAAAACCACATTCGTCTTTCCACAATTTGACGGTCCAGTTATTAAACATCTTATTGTGTTTGGCAGTAGTTCACCATGTTTTCCATGATTTAACTTGTCGTTGTCAACTGTTAATTCATCAATATTATTAATAAAAAATCGATCCTTTTGTTGCACAATCTCCATCTTGTGTAAAGGTTAAACACGTAATGAGTTCACAAATTACTACACCAAGTCTTTTGTAGGGATCCAAGAGTCTTCACTTTTATCAAATCCCAACCAACGTACTTTAACCTTATCCTTTTTTCTTTGTAAAATTTTTTCAACAAGATATACATCGCCGACTGATGATTTTAACAACTCGTGTCCGTAGAATCCACCTTCGAGTAATTCACCCTTGTTGTCCTTTAAGATGTAAGTTTCAGGTATTGTTGGTTGTACTTTATAGATTGTAAACACTTCATTAGTCCAGTTTGGCAGATATCTTTTACTAAATACTCCTTTGTACTTACTTATACGAACTTTATCATCAACTTTAAA
Source organism: Neoaliturus tenellus (assembly GCA_030545055.2). NCBI lineage: Eukaryota > Metazoa > Arthropoda > Insecta > Hemiptera > Cicadellidae > Neoaliturus > Neoaliturus tenellus. Next base: position 53,784,907 of record CM061533.1, on the reverse strand, counting down.
TGTTTTAGGCTGCATTTTTTCACGTTTAGGAGTTGTATTATTCCTAATACGTTTTAATACCATCTTAGCATTACCGCTATTTACTTGGTTAGGCTTCATACCAATGGTTCGATGATACTTGTTGTTATATTCTTTTATAAGTTGCGGTAAGATATCATACCAAACATATGATCCTCGTTTGGAAAATGTTTTATACATTGCTCCTTTTAATGTTCTATTGAATCTTTCTATTATTGAAGCTTTAACTTCAGAATTTGTAGAATAATGATTTATTTTATACTTCTTCATTAAAGCTGCAAAGTCTTTGTTAAAATACTCTTTCCCATCATCAGTTTGTAGATGTTTGATGTTGAATTTATTTCTTTGTATAGCCGTTTCCATAGCTTTCGTAACACTTTTACCAGTCTTGTCCTTTAGCGGTAAGGCATCAGCCACTTTAGTAAAACAGTCTATAATCGCTAAAATGTATTTGAATCCTTTATTCAACTTACTATGTGGTATCATTTCAATGAGATCGGCTTGGAAAAGATCATTCATTCCTTTTATAACTGTTCTTCTTCTAGGAAATTTTCTTCTTGCCGGCTTATGAAGTTCGTTTACAATTTTATTTTTTAAGTCTTCCATCTTCAGTTGTGTCTTCCACATCGCTTGTAAAGGTACTAATCTCTAGAATGGTTTATCCTCTTTTATATACGGTTAGGATATAGGTCAAGGCCATTTTACGTTTGTGTAAAAAAGAGGGAACATGACATTGGGCTTGTCATGTCCCCTCTTCTTTACGAAAGGAAAAAGGAAGAAGGTAAAGGACGAAGAAAAGGTTTACTGATCAATAGGGATTAGGGAATAGTGGCCGAATGGCAATGTGTTGATGTTATTTTCAAGAATGTGGCGTTTATCATCCTTATAACTTAATGCCCACTTTGTTTGCTTTACACTATACAGTATATGGTTGTAGCTTCTGATGGTGTTAAATGTTGCGGTTGTTTCCACATTTTCAAATAAACATCTTTTATAATGTTCAAACTGCACTTTCTTCTTTAGATATGAAGTCTTGATGCCTTTGGCTTTCTTCACCACTTGATGTTCATCCTTTTCACTGATGTACAGTTGGAATGAGTACAGTTTCGACATTAAAGCAACAACTTCTTCCATTGGTACACCATTTGTTTCGTCTTTAAACTTGCCCAACACCTTTTTATTTCTATCGTAGTCATAGTTGGGATGATCTTTAGGATAATCTGAAAAGTCAAAGTCAGTAGTATATACAAAAGTACGTAGATCTTCATACATGTCTTCTGTTCTTATCCAATAAATGAAAGCATCTGTATCCATATACGCTATCCCGATGTTTTCTCTTCCATAAAACTTCACCATCTTGTTGTAGTGAAAGTCATACATGTGGGTTTTAGAAATATCCAAAATAGACATTCCCACATATAGAGGACGATCCATTGTTATTGAGATTTTGTTCATGGTAACAGCTACAAGATTCTCGTTAATAATTATACTTGTTCCAAAGTTTGGTTTTTGTACTAACTTTTGCAACTTCTCCGGATTGCTTACTAATTTTACATCTTTATGTTTTCTTTTGTTTTCCAACGTTTTCCCAAATATTGAATTATTCATTAATTTGAAAAAGTCCTTTTGAAAAGCGGATGTTGCTGCAGTCCTTCTTCTTGTGTTGTTGTCTATGTACGGTTTTAACCAACAAGATTGATTAAATTGTATTGCTCTATTGATTCTTGTTATTTTTAATCCCAATTCTATTGCTTGCTGTATTGTCCAATAATGAGCTACATATCTTGACTTGTTGGTTAACGTCATCATTAACTTGGGCCATCTACCAGTCGGAGATATTTCCGTCTTTGGCAATAGTGGTAAATCGTAGTGGTGATCATGCAGTTGTTCAGGATATTCAAAGTCCACGTCCAAAATGTAACCAATGTCTCCGTGTTTGGGTATGTCCATTATATTGCCTATCGAATCTGGGTTTGCCCACTTAAAATTGCCATATGGAAGAGGATTTGACATAGCCCATCCATATAGGTTATTTGCATCAAAATAACCTAAGAATGTTGTTGGTTGTGATGTATCAAAGTTTGGGAGATATTTGTTGTTAGCTTTTACATGTCTAGTTACACTTTGCGTCAATCCTCCACGAACACCTGACTCTATCATCAAAACCATATCGATATCTGTAATAAGTTCAAGTCTACACTTTGTTTCTTTCAGCATAGCTTGCCATGCTAGTCCAGGCGATGTATAAGAATGAAGTGGGTCCAATCCATATGCTTCAAAACAGGTATCTCTAAATTCTTCCATTATGTCACAAAGTAAAGTCACATCTAATTTAACATAAAAGTCGGAATATTCTCCCAATGTTGTCATTCCTAGTTCATTCCATACTTTACAAGCGTGTTGATAGTCCTCTTCACTGATGTCCTCTTCATACAACTTACTCTTGAAGGCTTCTCTTGGCGGAAGTGATGTTTCTTCAAATTTTTCCAAACAATCGATGTAATCATAGGGAAAAACACCTTTGCGGAGAACCAAATCCAATTTATCTTTACTTACAATCTTCATTGTTTCTATTAAATTTTCTTTCTTTAAGTTTTCAGTAAGTTTACTCAAGCTAGATGGCATAAAACGGTAAGAGTCTAGAAAACGTAACTTCATATTTCCAATTGTTTTACTAAAACTAATAAACTTTTCAGTAGTTTCCGCTATCACATCGATTTTTCCATCATCTCGTCCCAATTCCGGTATGATAAAATGTGCATCATAACCACTAAGGTTATGCAAAATTACAGGTATAAAGTTGCGAATTTGATAGTTAATATTACATCTGTTACACGCGGCACCTCTATAATAACCTGTTAGATGGTCATGATCACGTACCTTGTGATTTTCCAAAGTATATTCATTTTTACATAAATAACAATGGGTTGAATTTTCATACTGAATCTCTTCTTCTTCATCCATCGGTATCATTGGTACAATATCACTATACAATTTTTGTACATTTTCTGCTATCGAATATAAGTGGTTAAGGAAAATTTTAGAAGCATTTTCACCGCGATATATGACAGGTTTTGAAGTTAGATCATATTTATTTAAATGATCTTCTGACAGTGTAGATTTAATTAATAAACAAAAACTGTTTGGATCATGCATTTGGTACTTAACACTTTTCTTGGCTTCATCATCATTATTTTCAATAGGAACAAGTGTAGATTCAAAATCCGCATAAACAACAATGGGAATACGGTACTGATGAGATATCTTCTCAAATTTTAGCTCGGCCTTATCTGGTGATGGTAACATTATTTTTGCTTCATAGTTGTTGTTACATAGTTTTTTATGCTCTTGTAACCATTCTTTTCCATTTCTTCTTTCTTGTTGAAAATTGAAACATCGTTTGCAAATTATCTTCTTATGTCTAGTTTTACACAGTTGGTTATTAACAAGAGTTTCAAACTTTTTGATCCATACATAGTGTGAAACATCACCTCTTGTAAGTAATAGCAAGTCCCTATGATCCAGTAGTTCATTCTTTACCACACGCAATGGAAACACTTTATTTGAACTGTCCAGACCGAAAACATTAACAGATGTTCCAGGGTTTTGTTTTTCGAATTTTGGGATGTCCTTTAAAGCCACTGGGTAAGTCAATCCTTGGAAATTATATCTATATCTTTGTTCTTCATATTCTTTACTGGGTCTTACCGCATGGTCAGGTGGTACAAATTTTGCCGTCATTGCATATCTAAAACATTCCATATCTTCATTTTGAACATTTATGCACGATTTGGTGTCTGAAATTTTCTTTGGGAGCGGAATATAACTGCTACCCCTTAATCCGTAGCCGTGTTTATGAACTCTGATATCCATACCATCAATACTAACCAAACTCCAACCAGATCCTCTTCCTTCATGTTCTTGAATTTTTGTTAAAATTTCTTCCAAACAATCTTCAACTATTGAATTAATATCTGAACTTGCCATTATGGTCTGGTTTTTTGTCATAAATCCTCTTGGTGACATTTCTCCTTCTACATTAGTAAACATAGCATTTAATAATATGCCAAATTTAATAAAGTTTAGTCTTCTCAATTCTTTTTCCAGTGTTCTACTTACAATTTTTCTTACTTCTTTAAAAAACTGCTCCAATTCCAATTTTTCATTTTGAATTTTGTGATGCATTACTACTCTACCTTCTAAAGCATATACTTTTAAACTCGGTATTTCATTAGATGGTCCTGCTAATGGTTCATGTTCTTCTTGTTGTTCTTCTTGCTGTTCTTCTTGTTGTTCTTCTTGTTGTTCTTCTTGTTGTTCTTCTCGTTGTTCTTCTCCATATAGTTTCAAATCTTCATATTCGGTTTCTGTTACATCTTCATTATTATTATGGAATAACTCTTTGTGTATTTCTAGTAGAATATTATCATGAAAAGTTTCTAAGCAAATTTCACATTGATACATCTTGTTGATGTTTACTCTTTGAAATTTAGCAGCGAAATGAAATGCTTCTCTACTGCTCCCTTTTTATAGCCTCCCAGTTGTAGTGGGGGGACGGTAAGATTTTTAGTGAGATGTTAAAAATAGTAGGTTAAGACTAAAGCTGAAAAGTAATGATTAAAGCCTATATTTTCTTCCAATTGCAAATACTCCACATATGCCTCCGCCCAAAGCCATAACAGATCACTGTTACGCCAATATACACCAAAGGTGGGTCTATTATCAACTAAAATTGGAGATGCTATGTTTACTAATCTTTCATTTTCTATCCATGTCATAACTTCAATTACAAACCTTCCTATAATATCCATTGGAGAATTCGGATCCACAAATATTCTTGTTACAACATTTTCACTTAACAAAAGCTCTTCAATTTCTTCATTGTTTTCTTCATCGTTTTGTACATCGTTTTCTACATCGTTTTCTTCATTGATTTCTTCATCCACCTCCAATACTTCTTCAACTTTTGTACATTTGTTATAAAATATTGGAGCATCTCGGGGGGACATGTTCACTCTAGCTATTATTGGCAATGAATGTCCCAACGCAAACCACGACACTCTTATATAGGCAAGTCAATGAGTGGGGGTTTCTTTTAATAATAAATGTTGATTAAAAGAAAATAATTTAATTCTGTCTTTACCACAATATTACTCCTAATTAGAGCTTTCCAATGATGTATCGCTTGCCCTATTCCGGCAAACCATTCTCAAGTTATAAGTAAATTTGTTAGCACTTTGCTGCCGGGGGGGGGGGGGGGGGGGGGGCTCGTCAAGTTCAAGGTCAAGGTCAAGGTCAAGGCCAAGACGTTGTGACGTCGGGGGGGGGGGGGGGGGGGGGCTCGTCAAGTTCAAGGTCAAGGTCAAGACGTTACACTTAAGACGTTACACTTAAGACGCTACACTTAAGATGCTACACTTAAGACATTGTGATGTCGGGGGGGGGGGGGGGGGGGGCTCGCCAAGTTCAAGGTCAAGGTCAAGACAATACACTTAAGACATTATACTTAAGACGGTACACCTAAGACGTTGTGACGTCGGGGGGGGGGGGGGGGGGGGTTTATGCATGAGTGGATTTAGGTCAAGGTCACCAAAAAATAATAATGATCCAAGATGATGGAGGCGGCTGTAACCGTCTCCACCACCCTGTGTTCCTCAAACACTCCCAATCCCAACCCAAAAAGTTACGTCTTGCGAGGGATCCCAATTTTTGGCCCGCACGCACATGGCGATCCAGTTTGGTAGTCTGTGATACGGGCGGCCAGCCTCGGGCCTGGGCACTGGACTTGACCATTCCAATTTTACAATAGGGACTCTGGAACAGCTAATGCAAAACGCAACTCTAACCTCCCACCCTTAATCTAAACCCACCCAAACATATTTTTGCCTGACCAAAATTAAGAAACAAAAATCAAAAACAATAAAAATATGCGCTACCTACGGCACAACGCGCATGTCCCACCCATATTTAATGAAGTTCAATTTACATTTACATTTCAATTTAATCTACCCATCCTAACAGCTAGCTGTGGAATGTAAAAAATTATTAGTACACAGATAAACAAACACAGACATAGATACACACACACACACACACATACACACAAATACCATAAACCAATACTTAAGATTAAAAACACATTTCTTAAACATAAATAATACCATAAAACACCTTAATGCTAACATCGCAATGCGCAAGTTAAACCTTAAAAAACTAACACATCTTAAGACTGAAACCAAATAACACTTTGCATAAAACCATAGACACACACACAACAAATATTAAATAGTAATAGCCTAACAACAAGAGTAACTCAAATATATATCGGCCGCTTATACATTTGAGTTGCCCTCTGAGTCGGGTCGGAGCGTCGCGTCCGAAATTCCGAGCCCGACTGTGGCGGCAATAGTCGTCGGGGTAGTTCTCGGCTCCCAGAGTGGTGGGGGGCCGGGAGGGGTTTCAGGGGCGCGGAACTTTCCAGAAATGTCAGTGGAAAATTCCAAACGGATGTGCTTTGTTACATGTGGGTCGCCTAAAACGCAGGTGGAGCCTTGTACCTCTCAATTTGCATTAGATAGCATCAAATTACATCCGCTGACAAGTACATCCGCAGCTTTCCCCATCGCGTGGCAGCATAATTATCGTCAATTGTTATCCACCCTCTTCCGCCGCTTAATTATACTTCCAACAGAAATAGGCCGCCAAAACACGCAACTTGTTTTTAACATACAATAGACTATTGTTTGAAAATGCATTACTTATGCTCATAATCCTTGGCCTGGTCGGTACTTCTTACACGCTACACCTAAGACGTTGTGACGTCGGCAGGGGGGGGGGGGGGGGGGCTTCCGGTTTCCGGTCCGGTCGGGGGGGGGGGGGGGGGGGGTCATGCATGAGTAACCATCCGCATGTATATAAACGACGGGAAGCTCGCGCGCCTCCCATATAGGGAGCTGACACCCCAACGGTAAACAACCAATCCGTGAGTTCATACCACATAGTACTTTAACACACTATTTATTTTAACATTTTTATTATTTTTACACTATTTCTTAACACTACATCAGTTATTTTATATATCTTAATTTTATTTTCGTCTCAAGTTTCCATTTTTTTTTTTTTTTTTTTTTTTTTTTTTTTTTTTTTTTTTAATTAAAATATGCTAATTAACATCGTGTGCAGGAAACTCACACTGATTAATTGCAGGTTCCATTCTTACACACCTGTTTCCTCCTTAATATGCAAATTACTCTCTTACTTTAACAACACTTAAACTCTAACCGCTACTTCTCGGTCATATTAATATAATTAGTGCTACACTACGGGATTTACCTGTGCAATAGTGCACGCTATGTTTCCTGCACGTCTGCAGGTAATACACCTTACAATCATATACTTATTGCTACATTACACAAGACATTTCTTGCACACCTGCAGGTACTACACTTACTGACCGTCTACTATTATAATTATTGCTACAGTACGAGAGACATTTCTTGCACACCTGCAGCTTATACACTTTACAACCGTTTAATATTAAAATTATTGCTATACTACAATGGTTACCTGTTCAATCACAGTTGTGGTCCCCCCACTTGATTATCCACAGAGCAATACTTGCAATCCTACAACTGAATATTTAATTAACTTCCGCGATCACCAGTACTTTTTTAAACTACCATCTCTTCCTCTGACTCTTGTGACCGTAGCCGCAGCCGACTGACAAATAACCGAGCTCTCCCGAACCTCGCTCTTTTATGCGGTTTTCTCGGGGAGGGGGTTGGAGGGGCGTCGCACGTGACTCATCGATCGCATAAAAAGGGGGGTTGCTGCCGCGCGCGCGCCATTTCGGTGGCGGAATCGGTCGGGTGAGGAACTATCCGTAAGTCTCTAGCGCTTTTACAACTAACGCTTGTTACTCTAACATGTGTTTGCACTTAATATGCTAATTAGTCTCTATATTTATGCACGGGACATTTCCTGCACACCTGCAGGTGATACACCTTACAACGGTCTACTATTATACTTGTTGCTACAATACAAGATTTACCTGTCCAATTGGCAATTGTGATCCCACTTAGTCGTGCACGGGATATTTCTTGCACATTAGCAGGTCATACACTTTACAACCGTCTAATTTTATAGTTATTGCTACAGTACAAGATTTACCTGTACAATTGACAATTGTATTCCTACTTATTCGTGCACGGAACATTACTTGCAATCCTGCACCTGAATAATTAATTAACTTCTGCGGCTACCGATACTTTTCTTCGCCTATATGTTTCCCCCTGCTACAACCTTTCGCGGCGCCGCCCGACAAATAACTGAGCTCTCCGAAGTTCTGTTCTTTTATGTCATCCTCTCAGGGGGAGGGGTTGGGGAGGGGGGGGGGGGGGGCATACAACCCCCATAAAACGGGCATCGGTACCGCGCGCGCGTCATTATAGTGGCGATAGGGCAACAGTAAACAACTATCCGCAAGTCTCTAACACCTAGTCTAACACTTTTTTACTTACGCTTTTTTACTCTAACATATGTTTGCACTTATTATGCTAATTAGTCTCTATATATTCAGACACACTCGCGGGCGCCAGTCATATACTCGCCAATAGTCGGAGAGTACACATCTCCCCTTCGTATATTATCATGGCTTCGCACTCTTTACAGCTAAAGCTTTTACGCACAAAACATATTTTACAGAAACAATCTAACTCCAAAGTTTGTAAACCGCGTACTACATTGGCTAAGCTTAAGAAATACTACAGTTTTCACCCGTTGTACTTTGCACAACCTAGCCTGTGCAACACTGCATACTGTACTGATACTGTTTTGCACGCTGTCTTAACTGACATGCTGCAGTATCAACATTTCAATCTTGTTACACCTATTGACGATGCTATCCAATTATTCTTATTCACTATATTACCGGGTTTATATGATCGTTCTTCCTTGGACACATGTCTCATTCTACTGTATCAACTCGCACTGTAAACACCTAGGAGCTCTCCTATCATGCAACTATTATTTTAATTTAATTTTAAAAATAAACTAAAACCTCCAACCCCGAAGCCGCCCCACCCCATTCCCACCGAGCCCCTGCGGCTCCCACTTTTTTAAAACCCCCTCCGGATGACCTTGACCCACTTCCCAAACCCATCCATCACTGTCACCCCCACCCCACACTTCCAACCCCACACCTGCCACTTCCAACCACTGACCTTGACCTGGCCCAGGAGTGGCCAAAAGACACTACTGCTATATATATTATAATGGTTTAATTACTTTTGAAAGGCTGTGAAATAGTGAAATTCAAACGTAAAAAAAACATTGTTTGTAAAAAAATGGAAACACTGTATATTACTTACTTTATAAACATAATCTCAAAAATACAACTTTATAATTAAAATTGTCAACGATTAAAAATCTGATTCCACAGTATGATAAAAAATTTTGTTTATCACTCAAAAGCAAAAGTGTCTTTTTGGTGCTTCATCATTTTTAAAATCTTGGCTGTACCACACTTTCAAAACACGATTGCGAACCAGAAAGAATTACTTTCGATCCTAGTGATGAAAATTACTAGTTTTATTGATTTGGTATGTTAAAAGTAGAAAATGAGAGTCAGCATAAAAAGCAGGCATATATTATGTATATATTATATATTATGTAGAAGTGTGAGCGAAGCGAACAACCTCATCCTGGATTCGTGTGACAGACGCGAAGGAACTAGTTTACTTTCTTCAAGGAGATGCTCACCTTGAAGAAAGTGAGCCGAACGAACTAGTTAAACCTGACAGTTTTTATTACTCATAGAAATTGTAATCTATTCCTATTTTAACATTCGTAGCGAAGCACTGGCTTTACTCAATATTCTGTATTGCTGGTTCAATATAAATCTCTTAACTTCACATTGTAATCCTTCTTACGCCTTTCGTTTCAAACGTTACTCTTTATTTAAAAAAAATTATCATATGTTAAATTTTATTGGAATTTAAATAATATTTAAAATATATGATGATTTGAATGTAATTAGTTTTCTATTCATTAAGTCAATTTGGAATAATTTACATAAAGATAATATTTTCATTTGAAAAAAATCCTTCTTATACAAGGTAATTCACTCATAATTACATACAATTTTTGTAAATCTTATTTTTTGTGGCAAAACGAAACTATGAATAAAATCAAGAGTTTTTCCGATAAAGGTAAAGGGGGAACATTGGCAGATGATCAGATCCGAGTCACTCCCCGAATATATACACGTTTTGGCAATAGTTTTCAGATAACGGCAGCCCTTAAATCTTCCTCTTTGTGTTTCCTGGAACTCTACTTCGCTTTATCAAATTATGGCGCTTCTAACTATAGACCGTAAAGACAAAAAGATAACTTAGAAAACCCGATCTTCATTAGAGCTTGTTACGGTCATATTTTCAAACATAAAATAACAATAGCGTAATGAACATTGTTTTATATTTGTATACAACTAAATAGGGTGTGATATTACTAGTATGCTTCATTATATCACAATGATATTTATTTATAAATTAAATTTCATTTTACTCACCTATTATAAATAGCTGTTTTCTTAATTACTGTAGCACGATTACACCTCAATTTCAGCTTTACAGGTAAAGCAGCAGTAAAGCCAAACATAAAAATAGACATATTAAACTTTATTTAGTGCATCTTATGAAAATATTATAAAGTTAAGGACTCCTTCAAAGAATCACAGAATGGAGCAATGTCAGAAAGTAAAGGGTGAAACGGGTTGCTGCTCTGAGCTGTCCCACTGTCCCTACAGACCACTACTACTTCATGTACTCGGACAAAAGTAGTAACAAACGACAAAAAACAAGTATAAACAAATAGGTTTTGTTAGATTGGCCTAACCTAACGTAACCTATCCTGACCTAACCTAAATACAGGTGTGCAGACGACGTTGCGAGCATTAGCTCTGTGAGTGACCACGCAACTTTGGCCTAGTTGTGGGTGGGGGGGGGGGGGAGGAAGAGTGTTATCGTTACCAGAAAGTTGATGACAGTAGAGATACCACTACCTCAAGAGATTTAGCTGGCCTGGCAAGGTAGTCCGACGCATAAAATTATAACCGAAGATTTGATTAAGCTGATTTAAAATTACAAATAAGGCTTTTAAAAATAATAAATAAATAGATATTCAAAACAATTTATTATAATTCCAACACTGTCCCACAAAGAATCCCGGTTATTGTTTAAAAAATTAAAATGCTAACAACTATTCTCATATCCGATAATTTCAACTTTGAACACATGTCAATTTAGAGGGAGACTCTTAAATCATTGCAGTTTACTCACAGTTACTTACAGTTTAGTTTCGTTTTTATATATTAAGTTACATGAGGCCAAGTCCTATAACGGAAAACCCCTTGAATAGCCGTGTTGGGCTCTTCGTCCCACTGGAACCTCACGAGAAGCTAATCCAAGGCGGTTGATCTCCTAGAGGGGAGGAAATAGGCAACATTTGGTTATCAAACTTTCCTTCTAACGCTGTCATACTCAACTCTTACACATAGATCCTCCTGCTGACTACATAGGGTGAATCAGCTTTTAGCTGTTTGCTACAAGTTTTTGCTTTAAATGCTCAAACAATTACTAAAACACTATACGTTGACGATTGTAAAAGTAAAAATAAATTTATTTAATTAATTTAATTTTAAAATAGTTTTACAACTTTTCATAAACGATGGTTTTGTGTTATTTTGACGGTTATATGTTTTTCATTAGATTACTAGCTCGATGTTCAATTTCACTTGTATTTTATTATTTAGATATGATCATATTATTATTATAATAATATAATTATTTAAATTATTTAATATTATTTATATACGATTATATAAATATTTAAATACATGAATAAAGTATTTTATCAGGGGTATTTGTGTGTACAGCTTAAATTTTAAATAAAACGATATACATTTTTATTTCCTAATAGCTATTAGTAATTTTAGAGTAACCAAAACCAACCACGACCAGAGAACAAAGGATCACGCGGTAGTTGCTAAGTATTTCAAACAACACTTAAAATATTATTAATTTTTTGTAGATTTTGTTCTTATTTAATGAATTTTGATGCATGTTTACGTTAATATTCCTAAAAAGCGTTGACCTTAAAACAATAACATAAGAATGTCTTGTAAATATCATTCAACTCAAACCTGTCATTCATGTTAACAGTTTTAACTTCAAAGATATAATTTTCTTATAATAACAATATTATTCAATATTTAAAGATTCATAGAACAGGTGGAGGTATGTTAAGAAGGGGCGAAAGGGCTTCTCGCAGAACGTCATGCAATGCTTCGCCTGCTCCCATTTAACTCTCAATTTAAAGTTTGGAAGAGTGAAAGTGGTTTTAATTAAAATATAAAAACTTGGGATATTTGATTTTCTTTTGAGTTTTGTATATGTTAAATGCATATGCAATCTAAAGTGATTAAATTTAGCCCACTATAAAGTGTATCTAACCACTATGTCAGTGGTTGTTTTGATGACATGCAATCAAAATATAAAATAAAATTCAAGAGGATCCCTCTGGATGGTTCTGTGTGAATGCGAACCGTATTCAAGTAGTTCCTGCGACGGCCACTTGACTGAGCAGGATAAATAATCACTACAACCCTTTAACTCTTTCTTAATTACAATGTCGGTTTAAAGCAATATGTAACAACTAAAATATAATAATGACTATACATTATCCTAAAGTAAAAATGAACACTTTTATTTTATTTATTATTTAATATAAAGGGCCGCAATTCACGTTTAAATAGAACAAAGCAAGAGGATCAAGTTGAGAGGTCGTACACATGTGTAACAATGCAAAACAAATGACGCGCTTATTTGTTCTCAAAGAGAAAGTAAGAGACACGAGACGTTAATGCTTCATCTTGCTGAGCGTTGGGGACTGCCTGAGATAAAACCTCATTTTGCAGCCGTTAATTAAGAAGACTTGTGTTCCTTTTATCTGTCAAGAAACGGGCGGCAAAATTCTAATTTAAAGCTTTTTACCGTTTTCTCTTCAACCGTTTGGAAAATTGTTACATAATTTTTCTTTAATTAAATACTTGAGTTAAAAAACAGTGTATCACATAAAATACTTACAATGGCTGCGACGTGTTTTACCTTATTTTTTATATATACTAGAAAGGATATGTTTAAAAACTATGGCAAGTTTTACTCTTTTACGTTTAAATATATGAGAGTTGGAAAATTCAAGAAACTTTAAATTTTTAATAATTTAAAAAAGTATAACTTTTTAAATGCCAAACATACAGGGTATCTATAAAAAACCTTTACAACTTTACTATCCTCCCATCGTCTTTACATGTAACATACAAGTTTTCTAAAAACACTACATGAAAGAGTGGCTCAAAAAGTTTTAATCCAGTCGCAGTTTTATCAGCTGTTTGGTTTATATTGTTGCTTGGTAAACAATAACAAATAATTTGTGAGTCCCATAAGAATCGCAAAGGATGTTTGTATTAAAGCGCAGTGCTGGAGTTGTTTATTGAAACGAAGTCTGATATTGTTGTTCAACGGAGATTTCGTACAAGATACAATAGGAATCCTTCTTAAAGACCAACAATTAGGGCTTAAATCGTTTAAAAAGGGCTTAAATTGCTTAAACAAACAGCTGATAAAACTGCTACTGATTAAAACTTTTAAGCCACTCTTTCATGTGGTGTTTTTCGAAAACTTGTATGTTATGAAAAGAGAACGGGATTTTGGTAAAGTTTTAGAGGTTTTTTTATGGACACCCTGTATTTTCATTAACGAATGAAAAACTCGATAAAAAATTTTTCCATTCAATCTAGTTTTTATGCATTTTAATATTAGAATACTGAACTGCAATTGTGCTAGGTGTTCATAATAAAGGCAAGGTGCTAAGTGCATACATATATATCATATATCAAAAATGTACCGATATAGGAAGATGGATGGTAGACGGATTAGCTTGTAGAAAATGTGAATTCTTCAGATCTTGTTACTGCAAATGCAAGACAAAACAACTACCACCACCAAAATTGCGAACCTTCAAGATTTATAAATCAAGATACTTCCACACTTGCTGTCCCCAGAGTTGTATCAAATTTCATCCAGAAAAAATTGTTAATTGCCGAGAGTGTAATGCATGTTATAAAGACGACTTTTGTACATGCATCATAAATGCGTGCAAGTACAGATCTGATTGGTCTACTGATCCTGTTGAAGCTTCAGATGTATAGCTGTAGTCACTGACTGCAGCCCTTTTTTAAAACTCAATTTAATTGACCTTGAGATTACCCCCACCACTTATTTTTTACAACATATATTCTACGGATCATTCGATACGCTTCTCATTCTTATTTCATTACTCGCACTGACAACAATATGGATGATAAATTCATTTCCTTTCAACATTTAATTACCGACAGAGAAGAGATGGAAGCCCTATTCCAAAACTTACTCACACTCATTGATAACTATCCTTTAAGATGGATCAACATCACAGTGCAATACGTCAATCCTACCAAAATATTTTCATCCTCATCATCTTTTTCTGCCACCTCCATGTCTTCATCGTCGCAAAGTGCAGAGGAAGAGGAACAGACAACTAATGGTGTTAAAATTGTTGAATTCAACAACGAGGAACAAGAAATGCAAGCTCTGGTTAAATATAAATTTAATATTTAATTTATATTACAGCTAATACTTATTTCTACACACCACCCATAACCTACCCAAATGGGATTTTGCGGCAAAATGCTCTGGCCGCCGGTTCGCATATGGGTATATCACCCTTCCCCCACCACTCTACCACCCCCAGCCCTCTACTTCCCCCTCAACCGCCCTTGCCTACATATAAGCAACCCTCTGACCATCGCTCACCATTTGTTTGCCAACTTCCGAACAATGAGCTCCTCTCCTTTAACAACAAGTAAATGTACTTTTCTTATTCAATCACAAGAAGACTTAAAAAATATTTTTCAAATTTTAAGTGATATAATAAACACTCCAAATAACACCATTACTATCACTGTGGAAGTTTCCTACAATTCTTCTGATTACGAAAACATGGAAAGCGAAGACGTCGAAGTTTTACAGCTGCCAAACAATAGTCTTCCATCTTCCAAAGCTGCAACACCCGACACAGCTAATAATGATGTTTAGTCGACTACAATTATTTTCTTTACCCCCCACTATTTTTACAGTAATATATAACCTGTCCCTATCTCTGTTTCTCATTTCATCGCCAACTTTCTCACCATCAACACCGCTCCCATTTTTACCTGCACACATTTAATACACGAAGATGATGGATGATTTTTCATTTACGTCACAATTGGAAGAGGATAAACTCAAACTCGAAATCAACAGACTACAGTTAGAAACAAAGAATCAACAAGAAATGATTCAGCTTTTACGACTATTCAAATGCGTACTGTGGATAGTATGTTTTTATCTTCTCATCGCTATCACCTTTGGCATCTACCACTCCATCGCCAGTAAACAACACTCCAACGCTTCCTCAAATAAAACCACTACTTTTCTTTGATTAAATAAATTTTTACCCGCCTTCAATCTAACCCCTCGGGGCTCACCTTTTTTAAAAACCCCTCCGTATGACCTTGACCCACTTCCAAAACCCACCCATCACTGTCAAAAAACCCCAGCCCCTACATCCCCTACAACCGTTACAACTGCGTGACCTTGACCTGAGCCAGGAGTGGCCAAACACATCTACTAACAAATAGGTTTGGTTAGATTGGCCTAACCTAACGTAACATATCCTGACCTAACCTAAATACAGGTGTGCAGACGACGTTGCGAGCATTAGCTCTGTGAGTGACCACGCAACTTTGGCCTAGTTGTGGGTGGGGGGGGGGGGAGGAAGAGTGTTATCGTTACCAGAAAGTTGATGACAGTAGGTTAAGTTAATACTACTACCTCAAGAAATTTAGCTGGCCTGGCAAGGCAGTCCGACGCATAAAATTATAACTGAAGGTTTGATTAAGCTGATTTAAAATTACAAATAAGGCTTTTAAAAATAATAAATAAATAGATATTCAAAACAATTTATTATAATTCCAACACTGTCCCACAAAGAATCCCGGTTATTGTTTAAAAAATTAAAATGCTAACGACTATTCTCATATCCGATAATTTCAACTTTGAACACATGTCAATTTAGAGGGAGACTCTTAAATCATTGCAGTTTACTCTAAGTTACATGAGGCCAAGTCCTATAACGGAAAAACCCTCGAATAGCCGTGTTGGGCTCTTCGTCCCACTGGAACCTCACGAGAAGCTAATCCAAGGCGGTTGATCTCCTAGAGGGGAGGAAACAGGCAACAGTTGGTTCTCAAACTTCCCTTCTAACGCTGTCATACTCAACTCTTACACATAGATCCTCCTGCTGACTACATAGGGTGAATCAGCTTTCAGCTGTTTGCTACAAGTTTTTGCTTTAAATGCTCAAACAATTACTAAAACACTATACATTGACGATTGTAAAAGTAAAAATAAATTTATTTAATTCATTTAATTTTAAAATAGTTTTACAACTTTTCATAAACGATGGTTTTGTGTTACTTTGAAGGTTATATGTTTTTCATTAGATTACGAGCTCGATGTTCAATTTCACTTGTATTTTATTATTTAGATATCATTATGATCATATTATTATTATGATAATATAATTATTTATATACTATTTATATATTATTAAATAATATAATTATTTAAATTATTTAATATTATTTATATACGATTATATAAATATTTACATACATGTATAAAGAAATTTATCAGAGGTATTTGTGTGTACAGCTTAAATTTTAAATAAACCGATATATTTTTTTTATTTTCTAATAGCTATTAGTATTTTTAGAGTAACCAAAACCAACCACGACCAGAGAACAAAGGATTACGCGGTAGTTGCTAAATATTTCAAACAATACTTAAAATATTATTAGTTTTTTTGTAGATTTTGTTCTTATTTAATGAATTTTAATTCATGTTTAAGTTAATAGCCCTAAAAAGCGTTGACCTTAAAAACATTAACATAAGAATGCCTTGTAAATATCATTCAACTCAACCCTGTCATTCATGTTAACAGTTTTAACTTCAAAGATATAATTTTCTTATAATAACAATATTATTCAATATTTCCAAATTCATAGAACAGGTGGAGGTATGTTAAGAAGGGGTGAAAGGGCTTCTCGCAGAACGTTATGCAATGCTTCGCCTGCTCCCATTTAACTCTCAATTTAAAGTTTGGAAGAGTGAAAGTGGTTTTAGTTAAAATATAAAAACTTAGGATATTTGATTTACTTTTGAGTTTTTTATATGTTAAATGCATATGCAATCTAAAGTGATTAAATTTAGCCCACTATAAAGTGTGTCTAACGACTATGTAAGTGGTTGTTTTGATGATATGCAATCAAAATATAAAATAAAATTCAAGAGGATCCCTCTGGATGGTTCTGTGTGAATGCAAACCGTATTCAAGTAGTTCCTGCGACGGCCACTTGACTGAGCAGGATAAATAATCACTACAACCCTTTAACTCTTTCTTAATTACAATGTCGGTTTAAAGCAATATGTAACAACAGAATTATAATAATGACCATACATTATCCTACAGTAAAAATGAACAGTTTTATTTCATTATTATTTAATAAAAAGGGCCGCAGTCACGTTTAAATACAACAAAGCAAAAGGATCAAGTTGAGAGGTCGTACACATGTGTAACAATGCAAAACCAATGACGCGCTCATTTGTTCTCAAAGAGAAAGTAAGAGACATGAGACGTTAATGCTTCATCTTGCTGAGCGTTGGGGACTGCCTGAGATAAAACCTCATTTTGCAGCCGTTAATTAAGAAGACTTGTGTTCCTTTTATCTGTCAAGAAACGGGCGGCAAAATTCTAATTTAAAGCTTTTTACCGTTTTCTCTTCAACCGTTTGGAAAATTGTTACATAATTTTTCTTTAACTAAATACTTGAGTTAAAAAACAGTGCATCACATAAAATACTTACAATGGCTGCGACGTGTTTTACCTTATTTTTTATATATACTAGAAAGGATATGTTTAAAAACTTGGCTTTAAACTATG
This sequence comes from Neoaliturus tenellus, assembly GCA_030545055.2. Lineage (NCBI taxonomy): Eukaryota > Metazoa > Arthropoda > Insecta > Hemiptera > Cicadellidae > Neoaliturus > Neoaliturus tenellus. The sequence continues at coordinate 53,766,751 of CM061533.1, read as the reverse complement.
GCAAGTTTTACTCTTTTACGTTTAAATATATGAGAGTTGGGAAATCTAAAGAAAATTCAAGAAACTTTAGATTTTTAATAATTTAAAAAAGTATAACTTTTTAAATGCCAAGTTTGAAAACATACAGGGTATCTATAAAAAACCTTTACAACTTTACTATCCTCCCATCGTCTTTCCATGTAACATACAAGTTTTCTAAAAACACTACATGAAAGAGTGACTCAAAAAGTTTTAATTCAGTCACAGTTTTATCAGATGTTTGGTTTATATTGTTGCTTGGTAAACAACAACAAATAATTTGTGAGTCCCATAAGAATCGCAAAGGATGTTTGTATTAAAGCGCAGTGTCAGGAGTGGTTTATTGAAACGAAGTCTGATATTGTTGTTCAACGGAGATTTCGTACAAGATACAATAGGAATCCTTCTTAAAGACCAACAATTAGGGCTTGGTTTCAATAAACCACTCCACACACTGCGCTTTAATGCGAACATCCATTGTGATTCTTATGGGACTCACAAATTATTTGTTATTGTTTACCAATCAACAATATAAACCAATCAGCTGATAAAACTGCTACTGATTAAAACTTTTAAGCCTCTTTTAACCTCTTTCATGTGGTGTTTTTAGAAAACTTGGATGTTATGAAAAGAGGACGGGAGGTTGGTGAAGTTTTAAAGGTTTTTTTATGGACACTCTGTATTTTCATTAACGAATGAAAAACTCGATCAAAAATTTTTCCCTTCAATCTAGTTTTTATGCATTTTAATATTAGAATACTGAACTGCAATTGTGCTAGGTGTTCATAATAAAGGCAAGGTGCTAAGTGCATACATATAAATGCAAATTTGGCACATTTTCATGCGCTTTAGACATGAAGCATTTCCTGTGTCTTGGTAACTGATTCATTATGAAAGTGTCTATAGCATGTTGTGTTTGTTTATGCAAATAAAATTATTTACTTTCACCTGTGAGATATAAATATGTTCTCCTTGTATACATAGTATTGTAGCATTGTTTACAATTTGTTTACATCTTACAATACAATTGTTTACTCTTCTAAATTGAATATGTTTATTACTCTATTAGGTATTAATATACGAGTAGTGGCAAATTTATGGTTTCAGTTCAGTTCAATGACCTCTCGGTATGTCACAGGAAATGATGTAATCAAAATGACGCCATCGACGACAGCGCTAGAGTTGTCTAGAAATAATCTTGTGCTCTATACAAATGTAATCTTTATTTTAATATAGTACACGTTAACACATAAAAATTAAAAACCTATTTGAATTTGAAAGTATTTGTAATGTGCCAAAAACCTAAAGCTGCAAGGCAGAATGTATCGTGAGTTATTTCGGCAATAAGATATTCATGCAAATTTGGATCTGCCATTTTTGACCCGGTCTTTTTTTAAGGTAGGATTTACGACAATGTACAATAAGTGAGACATTTTACTATGAGCATATCAACCTACACTTAGTTCTAAGATTTTCAAGAGTTATTCAAAAATAAAATTATTTTTACCTAAGTATCTCATTATCTTTTTGTTAGTGTAAGTGTAGCCACAATCATCAATCAATGCCAGTAGTAGCATCGTAACTGATAGTCAAAGTTAAAACTTAATTCAGGCTTGAAACGTTATAAACAATAAATTACTTTAATTTGTAATAAGTGGATTCTAACACATTTGACACAGGCCCAAGTTTGCAGTGCAGGTTCTTAAAGGGATGATTGGTGGGAAGGTGGTGTTTTTGGCCACGATGATACACTGCACCATCATCACGCAATCACAACCACCCTTACACACGCTTGATGTTGATACTGCCCAACAAAAGGTTGAACAGATAATAACAATTCCTAGAATAAGGTATCTATTCGATCCAACTTTCACACCTTGCATGGATGTCCACAACAACTTAATAAAATCCTTTTCATGGTACAGTTTTATTTTAATAATAGATTAAATAATGAGTATGATTGTAATGTGAATAAATGTTATATAGGGAGAAGATAATTTCAAGACTGGTCACCTGTGCCTACATATACATCCCGAGAGCAATTAGTTTTTTTTTTCAAATTTTTTTTTCTGAAGGGGGTTTTAATACAATAGTTGCTTTGTAACTTCTGTTATGTAATTAATGTTTTGTATTAAGATTTTTGAATATTTTAGTTAAAATCAGTTCAAAGGAAACCTGAGTGTAATCGTGTTCTAGCAATAAGTGATTTATATTATCCTATTTAATAGTTAATTCATTAAAATTCTCAATATGATTGTAGACTGAACAACTATTAAAGGTTATAACTAATAACGTATAGTCTATCAGACAATGTAGTATATTGCGTTTTTTTCATTTATCAATATAAAACAAGTAACTGTTAAATTACTTTTTATCACAATCTGTAAGTTATCCTATTTTTATAAAATTATATAATTAAATATGCACATTTAGAAAATACTAAGACTTATATAAACCTTTCCAAACACATTTTTGGATTTTTATGTTTTTTTCATGTTACAGGATACGTTGATGTTTTTAGTAACAAATTTAATTAAAAAAATTACAGCTACGTATATTTTTCTAAATGTTTCAATACAAACTTCAGTGGTCTTGACAATACTATTTTCACACAATAATCAACTTTACAAAATTGAGCTTTTTCGCGGAACTAAACGAATTAATATAATTCCAAATTGTTTCCCTTACAAATGTTAGTATAAAAGAAAAACTAATAATTGTGTTTCTTACTAGTGCTAGTTTTTTTATTTAGCATATCAAGAATTTGCAAAAGCTTACAAGTAATTTCCTTCAAACTATTTTAACAACATTTTTTTATGTCTCTTGTTCTTCAGACTACAACTTAAACTTTTTATAATTATTCAATGTAATCAAAAGTGAGCATAACACATTAACATGGGAGATTTTTTATAGTATTCATTTAATTTAAATATAGGGATTCGTATTCACTATCGATATATAAGTCAAACAACTAAAATATCTCGACCAGAGACCGGCCACAGAGCCCATCCCGCTAACCAATTACAGATTACAATTGACAAAGTAATGGAATTATTTCGAGCCAATGAACGATATCAAAGATAATTTATATATGATTCTGATATCCTTTTAGCGAATTTCCCATAGGGAATAAGCTATTACCGTAGGTCTCATGGAAAGACCTAAGCCCATGACCATGTTACTTTTTCGTTTTGAGGTGCCCAGAGACCAAAAATAATAGTCATTAAAAATTTTATATATATATATATGTATATATATATATATATATGTATATATATATATATGTATGTGTCCCTAGACACGATAACTCTCGTAAAAATGGTCCGATCGACACCAAATTTGGTAGAGATGTGTAATCCTACGTTTATTTGGATGAGTTCGAAAACCAGACATATCGACCTACCGGAAGGGGTAGTTTTGGGGGGTTTTGTACCCCAAAAATGGGTTTTTTGCATTTTTCATATGTAAATTTAAAAAATTTTTAATTTTTATTTTGACCATTGGATTTAGCTCAAAAAAACACACAATTTAGTATTTTGAAGCTTTGCTCTATCTCCATTGGTTACCGAGATATTACAAAGTCTAAAGACAGTACATTGTCTTTTGGGGCTCCAATGTTAATCTTATGGAGAATAAGGATGTGTTAATATTTCACTTATTAACCAATATTTTTGGATGAAACTTAGTATTTAGCTTCATTTGGTTGAAATTCATCCATTTAAGGTAAAAATCTTGGTTTTTTTTACTTATCATGGCAGCAAACCTGCATACTCTTTTCCCATGTTAATCATATGGAGAATAGGCAAACTCTTTTATTTATGGACAGATATTGATGAAACTTACTATATGGCTTTATATGGTTGAAATAAATTTTTTCTATGCTAAAAACCTACTTTTAGTGTCCCCCATGGCAGCATACCTGCATACTCTTTCCCTATATCTTAAGGAGAATAGACATTTATTTCCCTATTTATTTTGCACGTGATGAAATTTTGTTTACAAGTTTAGCTGGTCAAAATTAATATTACTAATTTGGAAATTCGCTGAGTACGCAGGTCTGCTGCGACGGGGGGTATTTGACACAATGTCCAATTTAGCTTTCTATACATGGTTAAAATAATCTCATTCAAGCTTAGCTTTTGAACATGACTTTTCATCAATCGGAAAAAAATCTAAAAAAGTTTTTAATTCAATATTTACAAAGAGAACATTACAAATGTTTCTGATTTTTTTTTTTTTTTTGTGAAAATTATGTAAAAAGTATTAAAAGTTTGAAGTTGCCTTATTCGGGAACCCATCTGAATATTTTTTGGAAAAATAAAAGTCAGTGGTAAATACTTGATGAACACAAGAATCATCCAACAGGGAACACTTCACTACTAGAAGGCAGCAACAGGTACAATACTTCCTGGTACAGATTAGTTGATGGATTGACTGTTATCTCTTTCAGGAGCTTGGTTCGATATTCTCTTGAAACCCCTTTACATTATTTAACTCTAATACTTTCTGCTTGAGATCCTGCTCTTTATTTTAGAATTTGCATTAAATCTTGTAACTTTAATCTGTACAAAATCCATTTTACAAGTACAGACAAAACTAGAAAATATTTTAGTAAGTTTCTTGATAAAATGAATGAACTTTAACTAATTTCCTAAACTTTTCGAAATAAATATCCGAAACTTATCCGAAAAGCAATAAATAACAAACTAGAAGTAATCTACTATAGGTATAAGTTATGGAACATTTAAGAAATTTATAAGTTATTGAACAATTTATACTTTTTCATTAACTTATTACAAAACTATACTGTCAGAAGTGAATTAAATAATAAAACTGAAATACGCTCTCTTCCAAAAGATTTTAAAAAGTAATATAGGAGTTACTTTAAAACCATATTTAAATTAAAATTCCATGAACGACACAGCGTGAGACGGCTTAGAGTCTGCCTTCTATCAGATTACTGTACTCAGCACCCACACTTTTTAGTTTTCTGGTTTGAAACAATCCAACCCTCTGTTTCAGAACAAGTCGTAACTTTAAAAAAATAAAATTAAAATATGTGATAACAATATTTTATATTTCATATTACACACAAATTATGTTTCATTAGATATGTAATTACGTTTAGGTTATTAAGATTATAGTTTAAACAATGTTAGAGTGTTGTAAAAAAAATAATTATAATTGCTATCATTTTCACTAACTTTTCAACCGAAGTTAACAATTATGGTAAAATCGCATTAAAATCTAAAATTATTCCACTTCTACAACGAAGTAAAGTTCGATGTTCAAATCAACTTAAATGAAGTTTTTTTTTTAAAACTAACTTTTTACTAACTAACAAAAAATTAAAACATAAACTAGATATCCACAAAGATGTAGGCCTATTTATTATAAACTCACTTATTTAACTGCGCGCTATATATATATATATATATATATATATATATATATATATATATATATATATATATATATATATATATATATATACATATTGAATTTAACAACTTTTATGAAGCTATAAACATGTATTAATGGTTTAAATACCTGAGTTATGGTAATTCAATTGTTGTCGAGCAACTAGTTTCAACTCATTCAAATAGAGTCATCTTCAGGCTTAATACAAAGATGTTGGTTAATTTCTCTTCATAGAAGAACGTCACGTTGATAAAATTTTAATAAATAATAACACACACGGTACGGACACATTACAAATAACGACACGGACACGACAGACACGAACACACACGGTCGTGTCCGTGTCCGTGTCGTTATTTGTAATGTGTCCGTACCGTGTGTGTTTATTAAAATTTTATCAACGTGACGTTCTTCTATGAAGAGAAATTAACCTACATCTTTGTATTAAGCCTGAAGATGACTCTATTTGAATGAGTTGAAACTAGTTGCTCGACAACAATTGGATTACCATAACTCAGGTATTTAAACCATTAATAGTATTTATTGGTAATCCGGAGGCTAACATTCCAATATAAACATGTGTTTGGGGTGGATTCAAAATACAGTAACTGTAAAATACAGTAGCTTCAGACTATTGAAGTTTTTTAACATCGGAAACATCGGACATTCAAAAAACGTGTTGGTTTTATACTTGACCGAGGCTAGGGAAGTTTGACTTGTTGATATAGATTTTGGGCAGTGTGAAAGGTTTGTTTTATGCATGAAATCCCACCCATCAAACGGGTTTTATTGCTAGGACGAGTAGAATCCACCGCACGAAACCTGATCTCTCATTTATTTTTCTGTAAAGTGTGTTATTATATTTTACACATGTACGTACTAACCTTTTTAGTCATTTTTGTTAAATAAATGTTATAATTATATTTTTAAAATAGTGCCTTTTGCAAGAATACTAATCAGTAGTCACTTAGATGTCGTCTTTCACCTAGATGTCGTTTTAACTCCCATATGATCACACTCTTTAGAGGTTACGCACATGAATAAACTGAATTAAAAATCTGAACATGAATTTTAATTGAACAATCAACTAGTGTTCGAATTACTTAATTTCTATTAAAACGATAGTTTCAAAAAACGTCAACCTCTCATTGGTACAGAGGCTGTGTTGTAATACCTTTAAGCAATAAGCAATATTTATTGTCGTCAAGAATTACAGGCATGCACTGGACATTATGAGTTTTAAATATAGCTAACATATAATTTTGAAACCATGCGAAATCAAAATAAACACGAGGCAAATTCAAGGAAATGAAACTAGCTGAGAAAGGTAAAAAAAAAACAACATGAAAAGTCAAACAATACATACCAAAAAAGGTACCTATTTCAGCTGCAGATATTTAAGAAACTTCTATGTCGATAGGCATCATTAATAGATTATACAATGGGTGCGAAGTTTGTTTAATAATAATAATACCTCTTTTATGATGTTACTTGTAATATTATACTGGTACATGGGCCGTGGATAAAAAGACACATTAAATATACGAGGTTTTATAAATTGATTTTGTCCACCCAGTTTCTTAATTGTCGTTCATTTATTGAAATTCGTCATAAATTTTATTTTTTACGCGTAACCAACTCAGTCAATTATTGATATCGTCTTACATTGTAAAGAGTACCTTTAAACATAAAAAATTGTATTATTAGCTTGTATGAGTATTCTGCACATTAGCTTCCTTCATCGATCATATGAACATTATTAATTGGTAGCAATAAAAACAAAAAAATCAAAAATAATCCAAATGTTCCATATAGATATAAAAATATACAAGCTATAATTTTCCACTCAATTTAGAAACATTTTATACCAATAGATAATTTTCATTTAACTTCAGTGAAAATTTTATTTATTGTTATTTATTACACAATTGTTCAATTAAGATTTTGCTATTCAATAATTACAAATTATATGGTAAAGTCAACTTGAAAACGCTTTGCTGTCCCACAGAGAGCCGAATTGGTATCCTGTAGAGTAAACCTTTTATCCTTTTTAGAGTCATTCTGATGTTTCGCTAAACTTGTTGAGCTTTTGAAGAAACCAATGTTGTTTTGACTGTTAGTTAAATCTTTCTAAATTTACCATAAAATTCGTTAAAGTGTTTGTTATAAATATCTTAGGACATAAAGTTTCATACGTTTCATTTATAAACATCGTCTAAACATCAAGGACGATTATGTATTCATAATTGTGGGATTTAAAAAATGCCATCATCCTCACCATACTATAATGTCATCATTTGGGGTTTTGCCTGAATTACGATAAGGCTGATATTAAACTTTATAGGTCTTTGTCATATCTTACGTATATAAAAATATTTTAATATTAATATACCATAAATAAAGTTTCAAAAAATTGAATGCGTCAGTAGTTTATGCATTTTTTTATTTCAATGTCAAGTTTAATCATCTACTAAGTCATACATTAGAAAAGGTGAATTCATGAAACTCAATAAAATTATAAGTTAGGGGGTCAGTACTTAATAAATATACATTTCGACTGATACCCAATACCCAACCCTGTACAATTTTTAATTCTAACAGTGTCATTAAAGGCTTCACATCTGCAATACCTATTATTTAATAATCTACTCCTTGAACCAAATTACACACAATGTATTCTTTATTATTAAGTACACACGGGGGTTACGTTTTTTATTATTAAAGGAAACCAATAAAATACTAACTCAGCAAGATTAAACTGAAAATATATCCATGATTTTTTTCCCCGTTAAATAGCTAGATTTCAGTCAAAGAGTTTGATATGGACATCGTAAATCCACACTGTTTTAGACTCCGTAGCAGAAAATCCTCTTGAAGCAACTTCATCTTTGTAAGAAATTCTTGTTAATAAAATTTCATGGCGTAACCCATGGTTTTTTACTTTCAGTTAAAATCACTCAGGTCCAATGTATACGAGAATACTTTTTTTGTCACATATGTTACATTTTGGGCCCATTAAGTGTATAAAATTATTACTTAATTGTAAAATTCACATTTTTATACTTTTTCTGCCATTGATTGATTGCTAACTTTCATTGTTAAACATGAAAATTGATTAAACGACTTATTTAGTAATTTTGGACACAAGAAACGGTACCATGAAGGTGAATCTCTGGGTTTATAGACCAGCCGTCCCTAATTCCTTCAAAGGGAACACGGTATCTTTAGGCTTACTAACCTTTTAAAAGGCAAAAACCTTTAAAATTCTTTCAAACAAAAATATTTATTTTAAAGTAATTCAAACGAACTCCTTTTTGTATACTTTTACAGTTAGGCCTAAGTTTATCAAGCTTTAACACATTATGGAGGTATTTTTTATCTAAAATAGTTGTTGAAAAATTGGATATATTTAATTATGCGAAATTATTGATTGAGTAAATTAAGTAAAAACTTGTAGAAAACAGGAATTTAAGTGAAGTTTGCGTGCATAAAATGCAGCGTTTTCTAACAAACGGAAATATTCGCAAAGAGAAATGGTAAAGAAGCCTAATTAAGAGCGCCTTATCTTAGTAGGGCCAGGATAATGAGGTTTCGTCTCGAGAAGCCGTGCGCTTCAGGCTACATTTATTCTACATTTCTTTTGAATCTGCATGATAAATACCAAAACAAAGATATTCCCTTTACATTTTCTTTTAATATAAAATATTAAATATTTACTGTTTTGAGAGCGAAAATTGAATACTATCTATATTAAACCGTATAAAATATTATGTAAATAGTTTGATATAATTTATAAAACCTTTTAAATTTAAAATTTCTCTTTAGCCGATAACTATGAAGTTGAACTTCTGTAGGTGAAACATCAATGTTTATGGTAACAAACCTCATTACTTGTTACTGTTATTTTACTATTAGGTTTGGACTTTTCCCAACTCCACTAATTGTTTGTTAAGTACGTCACCTTACTGTTTGATTTTTTTTCTACAACATCAATCTCCACTTCAGTAGCATCACTAAATATAATTGATTCACAGTTAAGGGAACAAATATTGTATTTGGATTTAATTTTTTTTTTTTAAGAGGTTGGCGAACCTCTTTTTGCCTTACTTTGCCCCGTCCACATGTCTATGTGGACGGGGCAAAGTCAATACACAGACACAATAGTCGCACACAATAGGACGCACAGATCAATAGTCTTATTGATCTGTGCGTGGAACGTATTAGACAAAGTAAGGGGGTGAGCCGCTACAGTACAAGGTGAAAGGTACTGATAAAAGTCACTGGCAGAACGCGGATTCGAACCCACGACATCGCTGCCATGGTCCCGAAGTCCGGCGAGTTAACCACTACGCCACCGACTCACCCATTATCAGAACTCTTTATATGTTTTAAGAATACTGTTCAGTGTAAACCGCTTCTTTGCTAACCATAAAAATAACCTACCTAGTGAGCCAAGTATTATGAATTTAAGTATTGTTCAGTTAAATTATAATTACTTCTCTGGTGGCAGTAAATTTGCAGACATTTAATATAACTTAAATATCGGTAAGGAACTATGGGTTATTTAACACAACTCTCTGCATCTGCATTAAATTAATCTCTGCATAAATCAAGCGATTGCTTGAGATGATCGAAGAAGGTGTAGTAGTTAGAATATTTGGTCACATTATCATGCAAAGTCACAGACAACTGGTAATATAATTCCAACTATTTAGTAACAATCTCCAGCAGTATTATGGAAATAAAAATTAGGTAAATTACATTACTTTTAGTTTTATTAATTTATAAATCTAAAACTACCATACTAACCACAAGAGCAACTGCGGATGATTGACGCATATACAATATTACTGAATAACTTTCATTAGATCGACAAAAATAATCCTCATGCGAATAAATGTTTTCTGCCATTTCTTGTATTGCAGTACCAGAAATTTAAATTTACTCAATAAAATCCATATGGTATCTTTAAAAAAAAATACATCGAACCAATTACAAAAACTGTTACATTTTAAACAACACCTCCCTGAGACATAATTCAAATATTCTTTTAGATTAAGTAACCAGTTTAACACCTTAAAGTTACATTATTCATCAGAGTTATTTCTTGTGGCTTAATGTTCTCGATTATCTTTCTTATTAAAGAACTTTATGTCTAGGAGAATGAATCTTCTAGCAGCACAGTAACTCCAGCCTGTGATGGGACTTCTCTGAGACAATCCGCTTTAGCAAACTTCATTAACTTGATCGTAACAAGAAACCCCTGTAAAATTAATTCCTTGTGATGAACGCGGTCCATTGAAAAGGATGTGTTTTTTATATAACACATAAATACTTAATAAAATAAAATTTATGTAATTTCGGCCCTCCTCACCATCATAATAAATAACAAACTGTAAGACATGCATTTTATCATACTTTATGACTATACGAACCGTTTCAGTTTAGATAGTTATTGGACTATTTTGGTGATATTGAACTAATATGTTTTACAAAGTATTTGGATTGGTAACAATAAGCTATGAAAAATCTCTTTTTGCATTGTTTGAATCAAATAAGCTCTTTTCCAACCTGCAAAATGGGCTCATATAAAGTAGACCAGACCTATTTTAACAGCCATAAAGCTAGTTTTAAGAGTGCAAACCGCTTTTTTTATCATTGTCTTGACCATAGCTAACTTAAGTAAAAAATTCAATTGCAAGTATCATAACATTATAATTGGCAAATTTGGACGCAATGGAGTAGGTGGCATGGTATTGGAAACTTTGAGAGATAAAAACAGGTTATTTCACCGGGGAGATCTGCATCCTATAGGCCCGGAATGTAGCAGATGGAGTCTCCCAAGGCTCGGGAATGGGACCTGTACTGTTTCTAATGACTGTTGCTGATACTAAATTACATGGTGTAGCCATTAAATTTGCATATGATACAACTATTATTTAGCCTGGTTGAAAATCCTGCCCAAAAGCTAGAAGCAGAGAAATCATTACTAGAGTCAGCAAAGGCGTATTTTGTAACCAGCTAACCAACAATTAATCGAAAATATGAAAAAGAATCTTGTCTGCACTCTTACCAAAATGTTTTCAAAATGTAAAAATAACGATTCTCCGATCGACTTTAATATAGACAGAAATTAACTTTGTTAATTTGTGTTTAAATAGTCTGTAAGAGATTGTTAAGGGGGTTTTACCTTTTGAGAAAAGTATATCATTCAGTTTGTCATCAATTTTCTACTTATTATTTACAAATAAAAAAAATAACTATTCTTCAAAATATTAAATTTATAATTTAATTCTCTTAATATTACTAATTTACATAGTAAATCTGTTTTTAATGTCAAGAGATATTCAACAAAAACATTTAAAACTAATTCCACCATTTTGAGAATAGGCCATGGCAGCCAAACGTAGTCAAAGTGTGGTAGACTTTTTAGACACCATAATTTTACTCAGGCAATTTTACATAAGAGTCGATAAAAACCAATTATTCTGCAATTATGTCCTGGTTAAGTCATTTTTTACTAATTTTACTAGACTATTATATCTACGTCTTTGAACAACAATGTAAGGGTTCCCTTTTGGAAAAACAAACTTGAATGGCAAAGGTTTGTTAGAGGTTTGTTTGTAAGGGGTATGGCCCAGTTGGACGCCCTGTTGAGAGGGGGATTGGCGCCCTGTGGTTTTGTGGTTCTGATTTCTTTCCAAAGTGCGTTCCAACGTTTCCAAAACTGATGAACTTACTTTCTGTAGATGGCCACTGACTTAACGTCCTCAAAATGATTGTTAAAAAACAGTTTACTTTGCTAAATATTTTGTAAGGATTTAATCTGTAACGTACAGTATTAAATACTGCATTGTATTCAACCGTATGCTATTACATTACGAGTATTTTAAATCATATTTATAGGAATACAGTTTAAATTGTTTTCTGCTTTATTTATGACCCTTCCTTAGTTTTAAAGTTTGCTGGATAATTTAAAGAACTGCAATACAAGTATAGAAAAGTAGGAGAGTTTACTCAAAGAAATTCCATTACAATAATTCACTTTACGATGTGGACATTGTAAATTACTCACTTCGCGGAGTGAGCATTTTACTCGGACATTGGCAGAATTAAACTACCCGGAACGCGGTATGGGTAATTAATTGTAAATGCTCAATTGCCAAAGTTAACACCTTCTTCGGAGCTTGAGTAAAACCACCATGCCCATCACAACCCGACGGACGTAGGTAAATTCGATATCCCGCGTTGAGTTGTTTGTTTTGTAATTTAGACAAAAAAACAGGATAGCTTTTTTCAAGATTTAACAGTGCAGGATGAGACATTTTATTCCCATCACCCCACTGCCCTTATCAATCTATCATTTCAGAAAAAAAAACTTGATGCCCGTGCTAAATCGTTGTTTGAGAAAATCTGCCATTGGAAGAGCACGGAATACTGCATGACTGACGTAATATTGCAATCAATAATTTTTACAATGTGTTGAGTAAAAATTAAGTGTAATTCTAAATTTTATGGTAGCACTTACTGTGCACAACCCGACATGGGCTATCGAAGTTTTCCCACGTCGGATTGTGGGTATCGTGGTTTTACACGTCCTCCGAAGAACGTGTTTACTTCGGAAATTGCGTATCTACAATTGCCCACGACAACTATACCCACGCCGCGATCTGGATAGTTTCACTCCGCAATGTGAGTAATTTACAATGTCCACATCACGGAGCGGGTCAAAATTCCTGAGTTTGTCCGGACTTGGAGTTTGAGCGTAACAGATGTAAAGTCATAAGATCGACAGTTGTAAACAGAAGTTTATAGTTTATATTTTTCTTTCTTCTTTTTTTATAAATTTTCTACAGTTTTTTACTGTTGAAAATTTATAAGCTAATAGAATGTAATACTTTTGAAAATTATTCACATAGGGTGTTGAGAGGTTTTTATTACACTTTAATGATACAGAAAAATATTTAGAAAATTTTGTAACGAAAAATCAACAAAATAATTGAAAACAAACAGCTGAAAGAGAGAGAGACAGGGTTGGTAAGCCCGGTAGTGTGGCTCTCTCTTATCACGGCCAATCTGAAATAACGGCGACGTCCACTCGTTAAGCCACAGTCCTACGTAATTGAAAATATTTTGAACAACCACCGTAACCTCCAACCATACTGTAAATTTAACACCCACGAACAACAGTAGGTTTCTGGACCAAATGAAATATTAGTGTAGTAATGCACAAAAAATAATGTAATTCTGACACAATACACTCGTTTTTATTTACTACATTTTGGATTAATTTCAGTGCTTTGAACGTTATGATGTACTTAAAGGCATTTACTGAAAATTTGACTGATTGGACGAAATGTTACAGCAATAAGTTGTAACTGAGATTACGCTATATATTACTGAGACCTAAAAATACATTTAAAGGCTTACAAGCTATTTTATTTTATTACTTCCATCTCTTTATTAGTTTCATACATCAACGTTGAAGGCAGAAACGCAAAAATAAACACAAACATATTACTCAAGAAAGTATTAAAAAAAGTAACATCGATGTTCATAAGTAACAAAAATTATTCCTAATTTAGAATGCCGGTTGTTAAATTTGTACATAACCAACAAAACGGTTATTAATAAATAACCAAAAAGTTATTTTAATTTCATTAACCATGACGAAACACAATATTGACCAAAGTTTGTCGCAATATTTCATTCTTGCTTTTATTAAAAAAAAAATTAATAACATTAATTGTATACGAAAAGTGTAAAAAATTGCTAAGATTTATGATTATTTTAAAGTACAATAGAGGTTACATAACGGAAAAAATGTACAATTTACATTAAATGCAATAATGTAAGTACAATAGAGAACATCAACTACCATTGTCTCTTGCAGAGAGTCATCACTTGGCTCTAATAAGCAACGAAGCAGCATTTCTTAATTAGACTTTGAATTTACTTCATTTGTCTTCTGTTGAAACCAGGAAGCACAGATTAGGGATTAAAGAAGTGACTTGTATTTCATCCAATCCATAATTTATATTTCACTTTCTGTCAAGCGTCTTCTATTATTACATTAATAACGTGTCAATGTTAATTTGTAAGAGAGCAAAAATTGTTTTGTTTATCCTGTTTATATTTTTTCACGTGACATGATTATTCATTTAAAACGTAATTTCTGTTTTATATGAATTACAAATCTTTTGAAAAGTTAAAAAAATGCCAACCAAAAGCATGGCACCTTTACAGCTACATCTTTATTGAGACAGTAATAAAAAAAAATTTGAACCGTGCAAATATACTGATTATGTATAGAAAAATTTTATAAATACTTTTAGATACATTTAGTCAAGTCGCATAAAAAGACTATACAATTTAATAGTCCTCATTCGGTTTACTTATTACTTTACTATTTATTAAAATGTACTGATTGGGTGATAGTGGATGTAAGTTAGTAATGGAAAAAAGTAATAGAAGACGCGGTAAAAATATAAGTTTGGAAAGTTGAGTTGAGGAAATAATGATAAGAAATTGGGTTAAACATTGTACATTATAGATTTACATTGTATATTTTACATCAAAAAATTATTTTACCATTTGATTTGTATGATTATTTTTGTGAGTATTTAAATATTTCATAATAAAATTGCATACCAGTTCAAAGTAACATAGTTAAATAATTTATAGTAAACATACCTGATGGCCGCAAAAAGGAAAACGAGCAGCTTACCTAAAAAGAAGAAATTTAAAGTTAGACGCAGCTTATATACACTTGTACTATACAAACATTTTATAAAAATTGCTCTAAAAAAATCTACCTTAAACGCAACCTTTGATTTATTTATAATACGATACATAACTCAAACCGGACTTACATGAATAAAAGAACTTTATTGATCAAAAGTAAAAAAATCTTCCATTAAGGAAACAATAAAAATTTCTTCCAATTTATATTATACAACATACCGGGTGTCCATAAAGTCTTGCCCTGATTTCATAGCTTTGCTGTACGGACACCATTATAGCTACACGTATCTTAAATTTCTTGTTTTCAAGGGAATTTAATCTAGTTTTTTTTTCATTAATAAGTTTTTATCTAAATTCAGCTAATTCACAATATTGCAGTTTATTTATAATGCATTGCAAAAACTCATGATGGCCCCACTAAACTGCCACCTCGTCCACCACGCTTGACCTGTCTGAATTTCTTTATGTCCTCTGATTTGTCGAAGATTTGGTTTATTCTTAGCCATTTCCTACTTTAGAAACTATAAAAGACAAAATAATAAATACAATAACGTCCGTTACTCAGGAAATGTTATCTGAAACCGAAATATGGTTGTTAAACAAAAAGCGAACTAAAATGTCACCTGGAAGATTTACAGGCTACCCAAGGTGCACACATTGAAGTGTACTCTCACTTTAAATAGCTGTAAAAAACTTAAAATTGACTAGTTAAAACTTAAGATAAAAATTATCTTACCATCAATTAATTGTTTTCATACTATTCGGTTTCTCTCTCAGGGCAAGACTTTATGGACACCCGGTATGTTATTTACAGTAATAAAGAATTCTGATTAATCTATCATGAAAGAAATTAAAATATACATTTTTTTTTAAACCTAATCAAGCTTTTTTTAACAAAATTGCAATTTGATAATTCAAAACAATGTTGAAAAGTATGTTTTGAAATATTAACATTTTCCTAACAAATAAGCACATTGATGATCTAACGTATAGCTTTTTGAAGAAATGTTTGACCTCCAATGACACTTTCCACAAAAACATTCCCCGACAGTTAGGTAACTCATAGGTTTAACAAAGGTTTAAGTAGGCCTAACTCATAACTAGAAACAACTCTGGCTATGTCCATGAAAAGGTAGTTTTAAAATTATAAACTTACAATAAAACTGTGTGTGTGTGGAATTTTAGTTTATGGAAATGTAGAAGGGAATACCTGATCCATAATTTATATATCTGGTCAATATTTGCCGGATGTTTCTAAAATTACATTAGCCAGTCAGATTCGGCGCTCAAGATGGTGTCCGCATTGTAATGCATTCAACGACGGAAATGTGTTGCGAATATAGATTTCTTCCTTTGAATATAATATTACTTGAGCTATATTTAAATAAACCATTTTGCACCATTTCTTCCAAAGTTCTTCTTTTCACATTATTTGACTTTTTATAAAAGGGATAAGAACGTATGGATATTGGATTTATAAAAGTAGTAAAACGTGTTTGCAAAATCTTAAGCATCCTAACCTGCTTATGTTCGTTGGTAAGATATCTTTTTTACGTTACAGCAAACTGGTTAGTTAAATATTAAGTGTTATCCTACTAGTATTTTTATGAATAATGGTAAATTAATTTCCTAGTCAAGTTTGTGGTGTTGAAGATATAACACATCCAACTTTAAATTGAGACAATACCACCTCAATACCACAATATAGTGAAGAACTATTAGTGCTCAGTCACAGTCCCTCAAGGGCGGTGGGCTTTCCACTGTACGGGTGTTTCTTGGTGATCCCGGGGTACCTGAGCCAAGCTGTGAGACCCTTCTCACAGTTCTTCCCGAGCTAAGTCCTTTCTTCTCATCTTTCAGGTCTTAGCTCACCGTCTTTATTTTTTCCTGAGCTAACCTTGCTCACCTTCTTCTTCTTTTCGACTCCAAATCATGGGTGTCTTTCCATCTTCTTTCGACCGGTGGACGCTGGGGGGTCCTGGGAGTGTCCCTGTTGTGTTGCAGGGTGTGCCTCGCACTGCCGCATGGTCTCATCTGCCTCGCATGGTCTCCAGTGTGTCGTCAGAAGCCAGCCACTTTGGCCCTTAGTCAGGGAGTGCGGCATGGATGCAGGGATCGGACTCTGCATTGCCAGCAGAGACAGCAGCACGACCCCCAGCACGTACAGCACCTTACAGTCCTACAGCCCCGGGGTAGGGCTTTTTTTCTCCTACGGGAGGAGGGACCTCCGAGGATACACCCCAATCTTCCTAGTCTGTTGTGTTCTGTGTTGAGTTGCGAAGCCGAACAATACAGAACACAAAAGACAGGAGGGGAAAAGAGTTGTATCGACTTAAAGACTATTAAGTTAGCTTAAAATTAGGTTAAATACCCTTGATTTAGCGATAATAGGCTTTCAGGGGCCCAAAATGCCCGGAACTGCGCCTGGTATCAGCTTAAAACTACATAAAATGGGAGTAGATAATGTTTTATACTCTATTCATGGGGTTTATCTTAAACCTGGTATTATTATATACTGGGTTAGGCTTAGCATCTATAATAAATGCTAATAAATGATCTTCGATATAAATATTTCGCTGATTATCAAAAGAGATAAAGATAATGTGTATCCTGTACTGAGCTAATAAAAAGATGTTAGTTGATTTTAAGACCATTATTCTATTCTTTTATACTACGCTGATCGTCTCTTTACTATAAATCACGAGATTAAACCTTCTGTTACTCAATAAATTCGAATTAAGCGGTTTTTCGCTCTCGATGCCGCGCAACAAAGGAACCGGTAAATAAACCGGTTTATCTGATGAACTACTGGTCGTACAGACATCAAACATGTACTGATTTGTACGGCATTTAATTCTAAAGTTGACTTTAATATTAAAGTTATTCCGTTGTTAAAAATGCCTTTTCTCCGAGCACCATGGTGCTACAAACGTCTTCGACTATCAGCGATGCGGATTTATAGCGAAACAGAGGGCTATTTTTGTAACAAATCTTAATTAAATTAGGTCAAATACTGGGTGTAAGAAATACCTGGTAGAAGGTAAGGTTTTACTTATGCTGGATAATAACTATGTGAAACCAAAAATGTTCATTCGGTACGAATAAAAACCTATTTCTTTGATAGGGTTCGGTTTAAAATAAGATTCCAACTATAAAATAAGATTTATCTTAGAATAGGTATTTGTTGTCCATTTCCAAAAATGGGGTCAACTCAGTGCGGATTACACTTACTATTGTTGTAATCGTACTTTAAATTCAAATTTAACATACCCAAATACGTAATATAAGTTAGGTTTCACTACTATAAACACTTCATTTGTTCATTAGACAAAGAAAACTCTGTGATTTTCTTTAATTATTTTTTAATTGTATTACCATCTCAGAATAAAAGGTAACCTAACGGCTTGCAAATCACTTTATAATGTGAAAATAAAAGAGTTAACCAAATTTTTATTGCAGTCAAATACGGCTTAATTGACAACACAAAGTAACTAACGGGGCGACCACAGCCTTTGTCTATCGTACGAAAAGCCATATTTAACACTGATTTTTGGGCAAACCATGATCGGAATGATGGGTCAAAGCTTTTAAACGCCAAGAACGCACTAATGTGAGAAGAAATTGATAGATATATTACTTTTAAGTCACCTGAAGTTTGCGTAATTAACCCTTAAAATCGCCTTCGGCGCGTTGTTAAAAGTTCTCCGCTTCTAGCATTAAATCCTAACTTCACTCAGGTGGCAGTACAATATAGTTATATTAGTAACTCAAACGACACATTCTGGTAAGAAGAATCAATTTAACATGAATAGGACTAGTTTTTAACCACCTACACCGGTGTTTTCCAATAAAAACTCTGTTTTTTCCTGGTTTTTCCGTGGAATTTGTACTTTTAACGTGCCCTGGCGTCTTACCTATGAGGAAATAAGAACTCAAACTTATGTTGTCCTGTAGTGCGTCTAATGGAGAAAAGAATTACGCAAACCCCATTGAAATCGGTCCATAAACTATGAAGTTATTCGCAATTACCCAGTTGGGTGTCAGGGTTTTAGTGATGACGTCATGACCGCCGTGGGGCCCGTGGCATCGGTGACGGTCGGAGGTCTAATATAGTGCCGATTCATGTAAATCCTGATTTTTATGATGAAAACTGATTGGTTTATGGGTATACATGACAGTTCCAATGATTTCCCCTCAAAATATCAATTAAATAACGAATAAAACTAAGAAAAATCTAAATCTTTTCCAAAAAAAAATGTATTACATTTTTTCCTGTTATGTATCTGGCTTAAACGAATTCTAATGCTCTAACACAGCATTTGCACTTTAAAAAGAACCAAATTTAACCATTTTTAATCGATACAGGCAGTTTTGAAGCCTTTTCAAGTCGATTTAACCCGATTCTACTGCGATTTTTATCAGTTTTTGGCTGATTTCAAGGCTTTAAAAGTCTTCTAAGGTCCCCTAAGGCGGTATAATCATATTTTAAGTAACTTAATAGCCTTTAAGTCGATACAACCTTTCTCCCTTTCTTGTCTGTTGTGTTCTGTATTGTTCGGCTTCGCAACTCAGCACAGAAAACAACAGACAAGGAAGAGGCCAATGAACGTGCCGCCTCTTGCCACACGATGCGCTGGTGACCCACAAGCATGGACATGAAATCCAAAAATACGAACGATGATGAGATAGAGCAGGCTGCCTCTAAGCGCAGCTCAAAACTGCAGAGGTCACCGACCTTGAACGCTGGAACGCCGACGAAGGGTATTAAAACCACCCCCCCCCCCCCCCCCCCCCCGCCGCGCCGGTGCCATTCAAGGCTTTTGGTGATGCCGGATTGTCGTCCGAACCCGGAAAGAAAAAGGAGGAGATCGATCTGGCGATGGAGGTGACCGAGCCAGTAATACCACTAGCCAAGATAAAGGGATTTCTCCCAGGAAGAGCCCTCTTCGTGCGGCATTTCAACTGCAAATGCTACAGCAGCAGCAGGACGATGCCAGCGAGGAGGAGGACCAGTCACTAAAGAAGATGAAAGTTCTTCTGAAGGAGATGTCCAAGGCTCTCCTTATTCAGAAAAACGTCAGTATGGTGATAAAGGACGGAGTTCCGAAACTAGATGATTTCCTTGAGGAAATCGTGGAATGCCGGAAGATCAGGCTAAGGGCGGCGAAGCAGGAGCATACCGTCATGAACCAAGTGATATCTGTTTCGCCTCAAGTTCATCTGGCTGAGTCTCGGACTCAAGCCAGAAAGCGAAAGAATATTCAGAGCGGTTCTTCGTCGGGAAGCCCTGAGCTTGTCGAGGTTGACTTAGTGCGGAGACCGGTTTTTGTCACTGCGTCAACGCAGACATCTCCTGTCTAAGCTACGCAATCCACCCCTGGTGCTACCGTGATTCCAGCGGCTACTCCTGCAGAGGTTCCTGCTCCGACGGCTAATCCTACCTTGGCATCAAAATTTGCCTCAACACCTTTGAAGGGCTGGAACACGCGCCTCTCTAAGAAGGAAAGGAGGAGGCAGAAGCAAGCGGAGGCAGCTTCGAAAAGTGTGTTGAGGGACGCAAGGCTCAAACCCGGTTGGGGAGGTCTCTGGCAAGTCTGTCAGAAAGCCTAAACAACCCAGGCCTAAGACGCCCAGGACGGAGGCAATTTTGATCGAGCCCTTAGGGGAGGGGGGGATCTTTTGCCGATGTTCTGGGTCAGATTAGATTGCAAGCCAGACCGGAAGAGACCGACACCATTATCAAGTCTATTCGGCGAACCCAGAACGGGGATGTCCTCCTCGAACTGGGGAAGTCGAGTGACAAGATTGGTTTTGCCGCTTTTCTCAAGACTGCACTTGGGGACAAAGTCTCCATCAAGGCCCTAGTACCGAAGTGCTCGGTCGAGATTCGGGACCTTGATGCCCTCTCCACCGAAGAGGGGGTGACCCATGCGATCAAGGTGGCACTCCCGGAGATAACGGCTGATGTAGTGAGGGTATGGCTGACAAAGCCTAACCGAAGTCAACTCCGGATGGCTGTTGCCGAGATTGGCGAAAAGCACGCCAATAAGCTGCTTACCCTTCAGCACCTCAGAGTCGGTTGGGTCAGTTGCAGGCTCAAACGGAGGGTGGACACTGCAAGAACAGAAGAGCGCTCCCAAACCTTCCAGCAGTGGCAACACAGCTGGGAGCACGACACCTGGGAATGGACTGCGCGACTTATCAAGCAGGTCCAACCATGGGTGGAACGGCTTCGTGGGGAGGTGGACTACTATCTGACCCAATTTTTGACTGGTCACGGCCATTTTCGGTCGTACCTGAACCGGATGGGAAAGGCCAGTTCACCGGACTGCATTTATTGCACGGGCGTTCCCGACGATGTGGAACACACATTCTTCCGCTGTCCCCGTTGGGAAGGGCCCCGCCTGGAGGCCACACAAATTTTTGGTGCATTTTCAGTGGACTCGGTCTGCCAAAAGATTTTGGAGGATGAGGGCAACTGGGATTGTTTGTCACAGTTCGTCCTAGGCATCCTCCTGGAAAAGAAAACCGATCTGGACCGCGAAGTGGCCCAGATCCTTTGATCGAGCGGCTGGATAAGGAGCGAAACCCACGGGCGTAAGCCAAACTTAAGCCTAGCCTGACGTAATGTAATAAACAATTCCAGGTTAGTGTCCTAAAGAGTAGAGGAGGTTTTTTAGTGGGTAAACCCATTTTTTTAGGGGAGCCCCACACTACAGGCTGGCCACCCGCGTGCGTAATGCATTTTTCCGCCTCTTCCTAAAAATAAAAAAATAAATGAAAAAAATAAAAATATTATTGCTCAGTCACGAAGAGCAAGTTCATAAATACATCTTTAATAAAAAATCGTTTAATAAATAGTGTACTGATTTTGATCGGGACCACGGAAGTCCACACCAGTTCTTAGTCGCTATAAAAAAAACAATAAAAGTCCGCACATCCATGAAGCAGCCATGACACCATGAAAGTCCACACCTGCCACGCCGGTTCCTCCTTCCAGTTTTACCTCTCCTCACGCTCATACCCTGTCATCACTATCCAGTCTCTGAACATTACCCTTTGTGATAACTTGAAATGTCTTATGCCATTACCAACTCACGGACAGAGCTTATTTTCATAAAATTACAGGCTGTGTAGACGTTATTAATCTAGAATATATTTTATTGTTTGAGTATCTACACAATTTAGGAATCATCCTTAAATTAATTGTTTTATATATATTTACGTACGGTATAGTTAAATACACATTTTTTACCCTCCATACTTGAGATTTTCGTGTTATTTGTTGATATAACTTTCAACACAACCGATAATATGAATAAACGTTGACAACTCTTATTATATTTTAGAAAATGTATGTAATGGATTCTGGTTTGTAAAAGCCAAAATTCATCGTGACAAAATAATGTTAATGGTTTGTTGAACTTATTATGTTCTACTATTAATCAGTTTAATTGTTTCCTCATAGAAGGCTGAATGCCTAGGTGTTTCTTATCTGTTGCGCACTTTATATATTTCCAGATGCAGGACAAAAACTGGAACGAGCTTAGGTCTATATTTTTTTACAGTTTAAATACATCAACTAACGTACCGCTCACAAACATTTACATTCTTTCACATATTACATCACATATGACATAAAAAAATAAATACTTAAGGTATTTGTTCATAAGGAACTAATTACTGTCTCAGTAGGCTATCCGCATTTTACTGTTTTGAGGAACGAGTGACCGCGTGTGATAAAATAAGGAAACAGCGATTAAAATGGGGAACAGGGCACCCGACCATCGGCGCAGCCAAATACTACAAGGGTCGGCGGTAATCAATAGAGGAATGTCAAAATCACCAATGGAGCTGAACCCTGCACTGATCTATTGGAAGTGGTGAGAGAGTTAGCAAGAGGGCAAAAGACAAGAGAAATAGGGGTAAGACGCTCCGATGATTTTTGCCGATGGACAGGTTTTGGTGCGGACTTTTATGGTCGCCATTTTTATTTGTAGAAATATCCAAAAGAGTTTTAATAAATTAAAATAAGGAAAACTTAAAAAAATAAGGAAGTTGAAATAAGGAAACTTATTTTAAATTTAAAATAAGTTTTAAATAATAAGGATATAAAATAATTTTTTCAACATACCCTTGCGATAATCGTTTTCGGAAAAGTCAACTGTGATCGAAACTAGTTGATTCGTGGTGGGATGGATAATTGTGTTAGTAAACAATAGCTTTAAGAACTAAGCCGAAAAAACTCACAAGAATTTAAACCATGAGCTCTGCTATACTACTTACAGTTACTTATTCTATTGTAAAATATTCAAACCTTTCATTATTTTGATTGTCTAAACAAATGAAACAATATCAAACCTCTGATGATATTTGTCACTTTTAATTACTAATCATAATAAATCAGTTCAAATACAACATAAGCAAATAACAACGTAAGAGGCTTGGGTCAAAGTTAACTTTGATCAAAGCTGTATATCTATTAAAGGTGGTATGATGAAAAGTACTGTTCGTAATTCGTCTGAAAGTGGTATAGCAGTGCTCGATCCAATTAAAATCTGATGGAAATATACTATGCTGTTTGTATGGAACAAACAACAAAGTTTTTTGTCCTATATTTGTTTGTATGTTTGCTGTTTTATTGTATATGTCCTTAAACAAATATTAATCAATCAACACACTAAATGCATAAACTAATATAGAGCTAATAGAAAGATTATTAAATGAAGCAAATGGTAGAAAATTTAAATTAATACTTGAAGTATTAACACGTGCATTGGATTCACTGGCATAATGACAACAGATGATTGGATACTGACTGTCAGGTAAATTATAAACGTATTCATCACTATTATATCGTTTTAACTGTTTTATATCAGCCATGATTTGTTAGATTTCGTTACATGAGATAGTAAATATTATCCAATGTTCAAAATAAGGGCGTCTTTTCCCCACCTGTTTAGAAAAGGGCTGTTTTTAACCATTAACCACTTTTTACCTTTTTAAAAACCTTTCAACCTGTTAAAAGGTCTGATCATTTTTAAACATTCCCCTATGAATATTGCCCCACATCTTTTTATAAATTTCAAATGAATTTGGGTATCCATCAACAGTAAGAGGTAAAGTACACACAAACTCGAGTTTAGTTAATAGCAGTTTTTTTTTTTCAAATTAACTATCCATTGCCTAACATCAGAACATAAAAATTCACTTTCTCAATTCAATACAATCTAGTGGGAAAAATCAAAAAACATTACTTACCTATTATTTCAAATGCATGTGACTCCCTTATGTGATATATACGTATAATCGTAGTCGGTATTAATCAATAAGTTCTTAGCAACATATAGAGTGGTGGTAATTCTGAGAAAGGCTGTGGAGGAAGTAACCGTAAAGTCTCGGCAGGAAGGCGTGTCTTTGGCTTCTCTTTGGTCTAAGTATAATTTATATTTTCTCCCTTTATTTTTGTCTAAAGCCATCCCCATTTAAAATTAAACCTTTCTTATGTTACAAAGTTACGTAATAACTGTTAATAGAAGATATTTGGTTTATAGAACTGTTGTAGTGTTTCATGCTTGTTGGCTTCCTAAGAGAAAATTAGTAGCAACAACACTGAAGTTTAAAATTCAATTTATTTCGTCCAGACGTGTTATCATAAGAGTATTAAAAATTATGGTACTCGACTGTACAATAGGTAAATTAAACTTTCAATTTCGTTAACCTGTTGTATGTGTTTACAAAATCTTATAATGAGTACATAACAATATGATTTTTAATTATTTATTAAAAATCAAAATTATTTATTATTATCATACTCCTAAATTATTATTATTATTATTAATTAACATTCTTTTATTAATTATTATTATTATTTATTTATTTATCATTTTTAATTATTTATTGTAATTATATATATATTTTTTGGTGAGGTTAGTAATATTGTATAAAGAATTCAGTGTTAAAAATTCAATTACTATCTCATTTTGTTCAAATGCGTTAAACCACAATAAACCATGATTAAATGAAACATTAAGGGTTTTATTTTTAGAAAGAGTATTTTATTTGCATGATGACTAATATAGTGATACATTTTATTATAAATATAACTTTCACATTAATAGTGATTAATATAATTTTTTATTAAATATTATTTTTTATTTTAGTAGTTGACATTTTCCACTACTCATTAATTAAACAGTCTAACAGGTTGACGTTAGGTAGAAAGGTCAGAGTTTTGACAATTTCCTGTAAAAATCCAAAAACAAAAGTGGTGTCGTCACAACAGATGATATTCATAAATAAATAATATAAAAATTAACGTATTAAAACATGTTTTGATTAAAAGATATTGAAATACATTTATTTTACATCGTAATGATAGTCTATTCCCTTACACTTATACATAAGTTTTAATTTAACATACGTTTATTGAATCTGAGTAAGCATATTTTTATTTTTATTTTGTATAATAACTTTAACATTCAAATTAGTAACATAACGGTTTTATAGAAAGAAAACGAAATAAAAATTCTTACCACAAAATTGCAAGATGCATCAGTACTATTTACTCATCTTCAGAAAGGTGTTGACTAACAGATTTGATTACATTGAATAATACAGAAATAATTTATTGCTTTACGAAGATGCCATGTATATCATTGAACATATATCATGATATCATGTATATCATGTATAATCTTGTTATATTATTTTATATCCAACCTTGTTTACGATAGCGTACTTTGTTATTGTTTGTCGTTACAGCAATATATTTTACAAAGAAGGTTTTTACATTAAATTGACGCATATTGCCGTAGTGATTTTTTTTTCTCTGAAACGCATTTAATTTATAACCATATGACCCGAAGTGTTTTGTTATGAGCTCAAAATGAATTATCATAGCAACAAGTATAGCGTATAAAAATATTTTTTTACGTAATTGCAAATTGTGTTGAGTAATTTGGGGCCTAAGAAAAATTACTCTTTCTCAGCCTAAAGATGCTGTAAAGATGTACGAACTAGCCCTATAATATAATTAATCAATAGATATATGAATGGAATATAAAAATAAAGGTATTTATCACTGAATAGTTTTGTAAATAATCATAAGTTAAACCCTGATACACGGCAGATCGTTAAATCCGAAAAAAATAAATTAACAATCCTCATAAAAAACAATCCTCATTCAATGTTAAGTGATAAACATTTAATCGACTGGTCATTGCTGTCATGGTTTGTTCTAGTGACTGGATATAATCATAAACAACTAAAATTTCCTTTATGTTTTCGAAGAAATAAAAAGACTTATTAAAAATATGCGGGAACATATGCGTAAAAGATAATTTTTCATCCACTTTTTGGAACATAAGGTTACGAACACATCTACAACAGCAGACCCGAATACTCAGAAAATTCCCTATGTATTTTTCTTACATATTTGTTTTGTTTTAAATGTTTATAAAAAATGTTAAAATCTGTTTACTTTTTTGTATTTGATGGACCACTATTTGCCGCTGTGGGGTGCACCCGAATTGTCGGCATGTTTATGGTTCAAAAGCTGGTCATGTAAGAACCGTCAAGTCTTAAAATTCGGTCAATATTTGTATGAAATTAAAAGTTTTTCAAATCTTTTTGTAGACCTGCGCCACTTAAAGTTATATGACGTTTCATTAGAAAAACACAATTCTTCTTGAATTGCACTTGTAAACGCTTTTCTAACAAACTCACTATGATGAAAATACTAAAATATTAGTAGTATATACTACATAGTTTAACTATAGGAACCCTACATTTTAATAAACCACGTTTCGTATGGTATTTACACTTTTAATTGGATATAATTATTTATCAAACTAATCCAATACAAGGAAAATAATTTATAGCACCTGTTTCCTTAAAAAAATATAAAAAATACACTTTATGAAAATGTTACCAGTTATTAGTACAGTTACTGCATACTGTAGAATACATGTTTAAATTTCTATTAATACATTTTTAAGAAATGAAAAGTCCTACTGTATTAAAAAATATCTTGTCCATAACAATAACATCGAAACTTGCTTTACAAGTGGGTAACATAGCCTACTTAAAGCATTTCAAAAACTGTAATAGGCCTAAATTTTTCTTGTAAATAAAAAGTATCATTATACAAAATTTTAGGTTAATATGTACAGTAATTTTGCGCCCATTCAAGACACAAAAAGGCATAATCATTCAAAGATAAAGAATCATACATACGTTCTTATAGTTAAAAAGTTAAAAGAAGATATGTTCATATAAAATACAGTGCCTTATTTATGTCAAATATATGTTTTTTTATTTATAAAAAAACGTTAACAAAATAATTATAATAATTTTGAATGTTTATACTGCAATAAGTTTTCTATAAACTTGTGATACTAGATTTTAATGACCCTATATATTAACAAGGTAAGTAATCAATGACATAATAGTCAGCTCAATGTATTGTATTATAACACTAATCTATAGAGTCAACCTAATGTCCAATAATCAACATCTAATTATGGACAACCTGGCTGTGATTGTTGTGAATATACGTATGTATTGAGCTAAATTATATATTGTTACTGTACTGCTTATATCACAACAGGGGGGATATTACAACAGTTTTCTTACAATGTATTTTACAATGAACCTTTTGAATTCATTAAGAAGTCTATTAGCTCGGTTATATATGTATTAGCCGCAACAAAATTATGCAATGACTAAAGAAAAAAAATTACATAAGTTTCATAACAATAATGATCAATCGTCCCAAAATATACAAATAGTAGGAATAACAATGATAACAATGTGTAAAGAAGTAGGTCAGGGTTGTACTGTTACTGTGGTCCCCAGGGCTCAGTGGGGCACAGTAACTGCCGCCATAACTGCGGACGTGGCCCGCTGGAGCGCTGCTGCCCCGTAACCGGCTAGATGGGTAGATGGGAGGTGGATAAGACACGGAACGAGATAACAGAGATTCATGGCGCTTAAATGAGTTTTAAACTAGCATTCATTATCTACAAACGTCACATTTGTACTTGAAAGTACGTGTGTCTACCAACTGTGAGGAACTGTGGGTGAATAGCACACGATAAAATGTTTATCCAGCGTTTAAAACGAAAGCAGTTAAACCACGTTTTCCACAACCGTTTTTAAGGTGCACTCCTCTGGTTCAAAATACATGTTCTTAGTTTCTCCTTTTTTGTAATTAAGGAATTACAAAACAAAATTTCCTTTATGTAATCTTATTATACTTTACATTTATCTTCTCATGCCTATGTGTATTGTTAAATTAGATAGTTTTCTAAACTGGACTGTTTAGATTAGCTCACCTGACAGGTACAAATATCCTTAAAAGCAATTGTTTAAATATTGATTCATAAAACCAGTCTTAACTGAGCTTAAGTTATCAAAACATACAGAGATTAAAAGTGGGTATTTAAAAAACGTTTTAAAATTTTCTTACTTGTAAAAATTAAACAGATTTTGCATTCAATTTGCTCAATGAATGATTAATGGAACTTACGATTGATACTGCAAATACAGTCACATTACAAACATATAAAAAGTGATTAAACATTCGGTAAAAAATATCATAGATGAAAACACCTGAGAGAGTGTTTTAAAAAGCTGTGTCGAGTCAGCTCTTCTCAATGCCTGAAGTAACGATTTTATTACTTAGGGGTACTTTATTGTAGTCAGGGTGTTTTTGTTAATTTTGAGATTGTTTGTGATTACTAAACATTTTAGTTTGTGTCTGATAATAATAAGTTTGCGTAATTTATGTTTTGTAAATTGGTTACACAAAAAAAGTTACTGTTAACCGCAAAAAAGAGTTATTACATATTTTACCGGTACTTTGGCCTTTGTTTTATTTTGTTGATTTTAATATCCCTAAAATGATGAAAATATGTTACATAAAACATGGAGCAGATTGTGAAGTTTTGGTGTTCGCTTCTTCTTGCACAAGTAAATCAAATATAAATAATGTACAAAAACCCAATTTTATGAAATAGTGTAACTGATACTGCTTTGCTCTAAAGTCATGAAAGTAATATGAATAATTTCATATTTGAAAAATATGACATAATTTTAAAGTAGGAAAACATAAGATACAAGATCATTTGCATCATAGATATCCTGTTGTATAAACATATCCTTTGGAAAAGTGTTCAGTTCAGTATGAACATATTCAGCTCTTTTAAAATGTTGTTTGATCTCACTCTGGGTGGTGGGCAGCAAAGGCTCCGTTTTCTAGCACAGTCAGAACACGCCTTATTCAAACACTTTGATATACGTTGGAGATCAAAAGAGAGTCAAATTACATAATTTACTAGCAAGTGGCTCGCATATGTATGGGATAAAATATGATCAATGAGTTGGAAGTACTTTACGTTATGGAAAAAATTAGACTAGTAAATAATGTATTAAACATATTTTACCATTTTATTTTGCGTTCTAAACCATGTAGGCCTACGTCTCCGAAAATAAAGAAAACTTGTAACGATCAGATGTACTTTTACATTTTACAGAATTTCCTTCAAAGTAAAGATGTGTTTAAAAATGAAGGTAAATATTGTTATATCTATTTAAAAAATGAAAGGCAGGTATTAATGAAAATATGGGGCATGTAAAATAAGCTTAAGCGTATAATGACATGTTTTAAAAGACAGTAGTTTCAGGCCATATAATCATACGTTATATATCATTAAAGTTTTACATTAAACTCAATTATTGTAATAATATTTTCTCAATTATTTTTAATAGTAAAGGCCTAAAAATCATCCTGTTTGCAACGCAGATTGTAACACTAAAGATTTACTTAGTTTAAAACGTCGACATTATTGTTAAATTACAAAATAACTATGGAGCAGATTGTGAAGTTTTAGTCTTTGCTTCTTCTTGCACAAGTTAATTTTATATTTTTAACTCATGCAAGAAAACGCCTAATTGAAAAACATTCTTTGTATAACAAATACATTTGAAGATGAAGATTTTAAATTTCTTGGTTAAAGCAGTTTAGAACTAAAATCATTACCAGAGTAATCAAACTTAGTCAACATACACAACAATAGAATTCCGAGCAACTTGCAGTTTAGTGTCGAAAGTAGACCAATAAATGTGAGACAATGACCTGCTTATTCCGTATAAAGAAGAGGTGAATAGAAAAAGGAGGATAAATGGAAAGTGAAAATTTCTAATAATAATGAGAAATTTCACTGCTTTTTAGTGTGATGACACTGTATTAGTTTGGTATTTTTCTCGGTGCCAATAGAAACAAATAATTTTTAGGTGGTCCTTTTGAGGGATTAATTTAATTTTAGCTAAATATGTCTGACTTCACTCAGGTTACAGATTTTTTAATTTTTTTTTATTTAAGTTATGCCCCCTAATTTTACTTTATTTAAACAATGCTTTTAATTTTCTGATTATTTTGGACGACGTTTTGTTGAACATTTTCACATTTTATACAGTTTCTTGTTGCACAAAGTATTTTTTCTTCACAAGGCCCTGGCTGGATTGCAGTAGTTTGGAATGATAACATAACAATATGTTATTTATTTGATATTTTTCAATTAAACGAAACAGGCTTTTGGGAATGGAAATCCTTTAATAAGATTATATTATTTTTAACACGATCGGTATGACTCGTTAAAAAGTTTTTGTATTTAATCTGTGTGGTCTTATACTCATTTAAGTATTGCATTTAAGTTAAGTGAGGTTTTAATGTGTAGGCTATGTTAACATTTTAAGAAAACATTTTTTACAATGTATAAATAAGGTTTTTTAAATAAGAATAAAAAGCATATATTTAATGTTAAAGTTAAATTGTCCCTGGAAACTAAATAAAATAAATTATTTTATATTTTTGTTTTGTGTATTTAACAAATGTAATTAAGATTTTATAATTAAATAAATAAATTTATTTAGCGAAGTGTTTCTGTTATTAAAGCCATGTTAAAAATACAATCACTAGAATGTACGGTATAATTCTTCTAGTATTGTTTTACTATTTAAATCAGAAGTATTGCAGATAGACCTACAACCCTGTTGCTCGAAGACACTTATTTGCTGTTTATTTAAATTTTTAAAGTATACTGTTTTAGAAAATATTGAATATTTAATTTAAAATGTTAATATGTTATTACGAGTTTTAAAAGTCATATGTAATGTTTTAAAATCCTTTGAATGATATATCATGTATCAATTTATCGAGAGCCGACCCAATAAAAATTTTAAAAGTTCTCCTAAACAATATTTCTTCAAGTAATGGACAGTCTGGACTCCACCATGGACTCCACCACCGCTGTGATTGTGTCAATTTGCCATAGCCACATCAGTATTAGAAGTTTGTTGAGTATTTAAATTCGTCCGTGTTCATGTCCGTCGAGTCCGTGTCGTTGTGTATTTATTTGTAATGTGTCCGTACCGTGTGTTTTTATTTATTGAACTTTTAACAACTCTGACGTTCTTCGTGTGAAGAGAAGCAATACACCTTTGTATGGAAGCATGAAGATGACTCTTTATGTGAGTTGAAACTAGTAGCTCGACAACAATTGGATTATCTTAATTTAGGTATTTAACCATTAATTGTACTATGCATGAATAAATTTTTAATGGTAAACCGCAGGCTAACATTCCACTATGAAATATTTCTTCCTTTGTTCCTTTATTTTTCGTTTAGTTTCTTCATATTTATTTTCACCTTATCATATAGAAATGTGTATGTTTTCCCTATTATGTTCCTATTATATTTTTTTTTATTGAGTGTAAGTAAACATCTTAACAAATACTCGAGTGGATATATAAAATGCTGCAATCTTTAAAAATATATAATTATCTTTACTTTGCCTTTCTGATAGATTCATAAAATTTAAATTTCTTTTTAATTGTGATCACTATTATAAGCATCTTACAGTTTTAGAAGAGCATAACCGTAGAGACGAACTCACTTGTTTCAAACAGGATCCCGCTACGGAAGTGGTGGATACTCTTGTAGGGCCCTCGCCTTAGGTCACTGGGTAACGACCGGCTCAAGGGTTGGGCTCTCCCGGGCGTTTCATTCTTATAGTAACCAAGGTAAGGAGTTCGACATGCAAAAATCAACCATGTTAATTGCAGGGCTGATTGAAATTGCCAGCTAAGGTTTAGCTAAAAAGTTAATGCAAAATGAGATAGTGAAGGCAATAATAATAACATATTTGAACCCTCAAATATGTTTTCCCCCTTTAACCCAAATATTGAACACTCATTTAAATATTTTTTTCAAACAATAAAATTCTTATAAACTATAGCATATCGCTCGTAATTAAGTAATTGGGGTGTAAATAATGTTTTAATACTAAGTTCAATTCATTTCAACTTTATAAATATCACGATTATTTTTAAAAAGTTGACTACTGGCTTCAATACCGATTTTTAAGGAAATGTGAAGAGTCTCTAGTAGAATCTAAAGGATAGGAGATACGATTCATCTGACCCGCCAAACTGGGTCAAGCGACAGCGTGTGCATGCGTCAAAACGAGTGATCAGTCATGTACGAAATCAAAGACCAAAGTCACGGCAGTGTGGGGTCAAGATCACAGGAATGGTAAAAGCCTAGAGTTTTGGGAAATCGGTATTTTACGCCACTGTTTTAAAACATAGTATATTATTCGATTTTATTTCGTTAAAAGTAGTTACAGAAATTCTTTTACGATTGTTTAAGTAAACCTATTTTTTATTTCCTTATAATCTTATTGAATGCTTTAGGAATGAGAAATAATTATTAGGTCTACGACGTTATTAGGTTAGCTTAACGTCATGTTAATCGCTTCAGAAGACAATTAGCTATATATTAATCGTGGCGTGCGTCGGAAAGGAATTCCCGGAAGCCTAATCATGTTAAAACTAAATTAAAATTGTTTGTTAAAAACCGGGTCTGGTAGATCTAATATGCGTAATCACTTAGGATAATTCATGTTTATAGCAACATCGTTAACTCTTGTTAAAGAAGTCATCAACAGCAGAAGTAAAGCTTTAGTGATATCTGATGGCATGAATTGGCCAATGTTAACACAAACTTTTGGTATCACATAACTAAGTTTAATACCTACTATTAGGTGTAATTAAAATAAAAGATTTTTGCCTTCAATGTGTGTTATATTAGTAAAGGATTTTAATAAAACAGAATCAAATTTGAAACTGCTTAACAAACTTGAAATTGAACTTAATCTCATTTGTACGACGGATTTCACAATCATTAACTAATTCAATAGTATCCAACAATAATATAGAACCGGGAAACCCTCTGCTATGATTAGATTGGCGTCGCGACATGAAAGGAGACTTAAATTAGCAGGATTCGCCCTATATATTATTGATGCCACCAATATTACCAACATGTCGGCAATATCGCCGAGATTGCAGATGCCTGGAGTTCCTGAGCCACCTCCTGCAATGAGCTGTACTTCACCGTCAAACTATCCTGCCTTCCCACCTCCACCTCTGTGGAACCAAATATTTATTTGGTTTCAACACTAGACATCTTTATTACCTACCGTAATTACATTTATTTTAAATATTTACTACTTAATTACACTTTTGTTTGAAGTTATATTTAAAACCCCTTTAAATGTAGGCCTATGTCAAATCATGCAATTGTAATTATGTACTAAAAGTTTATGTTCCTAACGAATGTCTGAATGTAAATTTGACGGTCATACAGTGGTTGGGTTCAAAATTTGAAAAAAATTAACAATTGCCACAGTCGGCCTAGTAGTGATATTTTAAAAACTCTATGGATTGTTAAACTTAGACTCACCAAAATGTTTTGAATCTATTAGCCCTCTGATGAGTTATTATAGGCTGAAATATCGCATATGAATTCTGTCTAGGAGTTCGGATGTAATTCACAACTAATTTCGGTCTAAATACTGCACTTTTGAGTGATAACACAGTCGTGTTATCATCTATTATTCGTCATGATAAAACAGGAAACAAACACTCTAAACAAATTAAAGAATAATACCAATTTACGTTGGCATATTACACACAATGTATTTACTATTCAACCACAACTTTAGGTTAATTGTAAATATTTGTTAAATAAACATGTGCACTAAAAATATACATACATACATAAACTATACTTCCAGGTCATGCCTCAGAATAATGATAAATAATTGTTTGGTCGACCTACTAAATTTAGTGTAATTATTGCTTAACTCTATTTGTGGGTTGGAGTATATTATAAAAGTCAATTCCTTGTAAGTAGATTATGTGTTCTTTGACTTTTGAACCTTCAAGTTATATTGCCACTGTTACATCGAATTATGGTGTAAACATACAGCTCAATTTGAGGTGTTTGAGAGAAATATATATTTGTATAACCTCAGTTAAAACCATATACTATGTAAAAGAGTTTCAAAATGTTAAGACTCACAGGTCCAATAGCAAAAGGAATACAAATTTTACTGGGATGTTATCATTGTAAATATTTAATATTAGCAAACATCAAATTATAATCTTGAGATGTAATCGGTTCATATAAAAAAGGCTTTACACCAGAAGTCTTGCAAAATGTTAATCATTTAATTATTTTATAAAGAGTATTATGTTTTTTGATAATTTTTTTTATCTTATACTTAGCAGAGTAGTAGGAAGGCCCTTTGGTAAACACCCGAGATTGTGTGAAACAAATTTAAAACATATAGCTTAAAACAACACATTTATAATATTTACCGTAGATCCACATGCTACGAGTAAGGAATAGTATTTACTTTCATTGATTAAAGAAAAAATAAATTTTAATATTTAAAATTTATAAAAAAGAATGGATCTTAATTCTTTATAAAACGTTTTTGTTCACGCTTTCATTGAATTAAGTCATTTCAATTATAATGGTACACAACATAGGAAGGTTTGATTTCATCAAAATACAACATCCCCATACAAACTGACTAAACATTAGTCCGGAGCGTGTTTGAACGTTATCAGCTACAGTTAATATACCAGTGTCATATACAAAGATTCCATTAGGATCACATGGGCCTTGTTATCATCTCGGTCATTTGACAGAGAAAGGGGTGGAAATATGGGGTCGGCCATCTTGAGTATTTGGAAGGGCAAGACTGAGATATTTGGTGGAGAAGGTGCATAAGGCAAAGGTTATTGACCTTTAAAATTACAAAAACCATACCTATATCACAAAAGCTTACACGAATTAGGTTATCAGTTTCATTTATGGTCTTAGAAAAAAAGAAAAAAACTATGTCAAAACAACGATACTAATTCGATTTTTTTTAACTTATACATTTGTTTTATATTACTTTAAATTAAGTTTCTTGCCAGTCAAATTAACTAACTCCCGATACCAAATACCGAAGTCCTAAAAAATGCCTATTTTTTCATTAAGTTTATTAATTTATGTAATCTAGGTATTTCCTGATGAAATAGTTTTTTCTACTTAGGATGAGTTCTGAAGATGATATTTTCTAAAAACTAAATAACATGTCGAAAATTAAAAGGAATAAGTAAATAATCTAAGAAGAATTTCAATGGTTGTTTTAAATTGATAATAAATAGCAAATCTATTTTATATTGAAAAAATTCTATTCCGATACGACTTTGAATCAATACTCTTTTACACGAACTTTATAAGTGTCACAATAACATGTTATTCAACAAAGTCCAAATCAATCAAGTTGATTGCATTACGCTTTCGTGAATGACATTTGATAAAAAAAGTCGGTGAATATGATCAAATCAGAAATAATTTAAATTACATGTTATTAAAGTATGTGTTATGTTGTTTTGTTCATGCGCGACGAGGATTACTACTTCAATTGAATGTTTACGTTAATACGGGTATAAGTTATAAATAAAAAATATATACATCTTTAAAATTATATTTTATTTTCTATAAAATTAAGTAAAGTGTTGAATCATTTCAAAACCTATTATTGTTATTGGAAACATGATTTTTTCAATGAGTTAGTTTGAATAATTAGAATTAGTAAAATGGCATTTGAAAAAGATTATTACCATTGAAGTTTTTAGACTGGTGAGAACAATTATTGTATGTAAATAACAATGTGAATTTTTGTTTAATAGATTACAGTTGCTTTTTGTTAAACAACTAAATAATTTACAATAACAATCAAAAATAACATCACATTAACATGTGATATGGCTTAAATGTATAATAACAACTATGAAAATTGTATTAGAAATTAATAGAGTACTTTTACAAACAAATAAAATCAATTTTGATAGTTTCTGTAATACAAATTGTGTAATTACATTTAACTGTTGCATTTCACCCTCCAAAAAAACTTCTGTCCCTCAATAGTTTTAGAAGAATGTTGTTCTCTCAAAATAAAACCAAAGTGCCGGAAGTAAGTCCTGTTATTTTTATTTTTTACATTCGAATACTAGTCCCAGAACTGCAGATTCTAACAAGTCTGAGGGAAACTTACTGGAGAAGTCGTCAAGAAGTTTGTAACGACTTCTCAAGCGCGGCTCAGCCCTCTTGCCGAGACCCCCCCCCCCCCATAACCCCCCCCCCTTGCCAAAAACACTCCCAACCACGCCCTCTTAGTCGTCAAGGAACTCGCCCATACAGGAACTGCATACGAGGAAAAGTACAATTTCACGCAGAAAATTTTTACCGTACGCATAATTTTGGGGTTTTCATTAAGAAACAAAGAAAATATATGGAAGTTAAAAAATGTTATGGTTTCCAAAAGATAATAAAAAATATTTGTATAAAGTGTCAAAGTAAAACACAGAATAAAATATCTGTAATTTGTTGTATATTTTTGAAAAATGTATTCCTTATGGTTAAAATAGTAAAAAAAACTTACAACATTTTTTGTTCACCAACTTAAAATTTAAGCATTTAAGCCAGCTACATTGAAAAATGATTGTAAGGTAATCCATATCTTTGCTCTATTTGTTAACTTCCTAGATTTATTATTTGAATTGAAGCGTTTCTTTATGTTTCGTTTTGAATACATCAACCATTCTTACTTTATGTATGAAAAGCCATTATCACGGTTTTCTTTTTTTTAAGAAAAAGCTTTGTTATGATATTTGTTATACGTTAATATACAATAGTAAATATACTTGTAGGATCCGTAACATAATTAAGTAACTTAAAATCGTATTTTAATCCATTTAAAATTATTCTACAAGCTAGTTGACAAATTTATAGTGTTCAAATTATATTTTTTGTGCTTTTTTAATTTAAAATTTTTTTGTCATTAAGGCTTTGGAAAGGAAAGTGTTTTGTAATTCACTACCTTATTTGTTAATGTAAAAGATATAAACTGAATGTCTTGACACTTTTCTACAGATTACCAAAGTATTATAAAATATGAAGTAAACAGAGTGTAATATTACAACCTCCGTATCAGAGCTCAAGCTTCACAAAAGTTTTGTTCACCCCACCATCGGTTTATTCTACACATAAAATATTTATTATACACATAAAGTAAGGGTTCAATACTGTGTAGAATTCAGTAATATAATATTTCTTTGAGCCGCTTAGGAATTCATGTTAACAGTTCATTGAACCGTTTCATGTTATATACGGTATTACATGAGAAAAACGTATCTACCAAAGGCTACTTTTAAGTATCTGATTCTCAATTCCTAAATTAGTAATTCATTTAAGATTATGAATTAGGTATATTGTAAGATTATATACAAACTTCAGTTTCCAGTTGTTAAGTATATTTACTTAGGTCATAAAATTAGTAATGCACTCATAATTTATTTGTAAACATTTATAAATTTTCTACCAAGAAGTTGGTATTTTTCATTTTTTTTAAATCGAAAATAAATCAATAATATATTACGAAACATGAACTATGAATTTTACATATGAATTTTATATTTGTATAATCATATCAATGTTGCATTATAAATATGTATTTTTATATTGAGGTCAATATAAAATATTCCCAATTAGCAACCACAATCACTTAATGTTAATGCGTGATGAATTAAATGGAGCTACAGCTCCAAATGGAAGTATTGTTTTTAATTGCCAAAAAGAGTATAAATAAATGTTCTAAACAATCGCTATAAACGCGAATGTCACTGTTTTCAGAGACAAAGTGGAATAGTTGGAATTGTTGGTGACCACAATGGCGCAACTTTGGACCGGCCCTGTCAAACCGGCGGCCG
The DNA here is from genome assembly GCA_030545055.2 of Neoaliturus tenellus. Classification (NCBI taxonomy): domain Eukaryota; kingdom Metazoa; phylum Arthropoda; class Insecta; order Hemiptera; family Cicadellidae; genus Neoaliturus; species Neoaliturus tenellus. The sequence continues at coordinate 53,728,390 of CM061533.1, read as the reverse complement.
GTGGACAATTTGCACATTTTCATTGTTTTAAAACAGTACCTTTTACGCTAATATATGTCAGAGCACTAAAAAAGTTTTTATATTGATTCAAAAAACAAATAATCCACAAAGCTGAGAAGCTCCTCAAAATATTAATACATGGAATAGTAAATGATTAATTTATGCTCAGGTGCATTCAAATCTAACAACAGTATTAATAACTTGCTCATTAATTTACAAGAAATATTGTGTTTTAATACTAAAGTGGCATCGTATGAAACGTTAAAGCTAAAAATAGATAAAATTATTAAATACTACGACTATTTAAGATTTAAATTAAATTATATCTTGTCTTGAGGTGTCATATACCTTATAACTTATTTCTTTACAAAAAGATAAACAATTATTTTGAAGAAACTTTTTTATTTAGTAGCAAAAAGTGAACAAGAACGGTTTCTGTTTTCAGTACAACAATTTAGGAACAAAATATTGGTTGTGAAACACCAACGGGGTTGTAAATAAACTAACTGTGGAATTTATTGAAACGACATAAATACTGCTCTTCGTGAAAAACACCTCAGTTCCAACGTTTGGTGAAATTAAAACATGCCGCTCAAAAAGTTTAATTTGTCAGGACCAAGTTTTTTCTTATACAGACTCTTTTATGAAAATTGAAATATACAATCGGTTAGGGGTATTATCAATGAGTTTTAATGAAAAAAATATATAATATTACATATAAAACTAATTTAGATTTATATCAATTTAAGTAGTGCAAAAATAGAATTGTACCTGTTGTATATCCTACTGTTATATTGAAATACTACTGAACTTAAAACATGAGCATTATTTTAATTAATTTTTGACATTATAAGAAATATAATTGAAATATTATACAAGTACTTAAGCAAAAAATGAGTTTTTATATTATATATAATAACACTCACTTTTTTCGCTGGGTGCCGCTCAGCTTCCTCAGCCTTTTTTTCAAGGCGGGCATAAAAACAAGGCACCCTCCGGAACCATTGACATAGTCGACTGCTGCGGCTGCTTCAGTTTACTACAGACGAAACCTTGAATCAATTTCACACAAGTTTTAGATCGTGTTCTGCCTCTCCACATTTGTTGCAGGGAGCGGACGTATCCTTTCCTGTGCATTTATTGTGACAGTGCCCATAGTTTAGGCACTACATCGGTCGAGGACTTCCGTCTTCAGTTTGTCCCTTGTTTGGTTGGCTAACGGGGACTTTGCGTGTCTCACTGGTGCCACCGAAAACCTCAGAGGCCTCGATGACCTCAGTCGTGTCAGTGAGGTAATCGAGATCCCTCGCCTCGGCTTGTACCCACTTGTCTGGGACGACGATATTTCCCACCTTCCCAACCACCACCTCGAGCCCACCTGTCGTGGACTTTCCTCAGCCGGAGGAGAACACCCAACTTCGGGATCGACCTCTCTCCCTTCACTACCTTGTTGACATGCTTTTGAACCTCGCAAGAACTTTACATGTCTCCGCGCAATGCGCTTACACGAGAGAACATCTCCCTTGCCTCTTTAGGGATTTAGTAGACTTTCTCCCACTGTTCGTCGCAGCACTGGAAGTCGTAAGCAGTGGAGAGACTGGACTCACTGCCCATGCTACTCGCCTAAGCGAGATGGGGGACACTAAAAAGGTTTTCACCCAATCCTTGTTGTCTGCTGATTTTTTTCTATCTGGGTTGTGCTTTTTGTGTTAATTGGTGTTATTCTTTTTTGTCTCCAGCGCATCGTGTGGCAAGGGGGCTTCATTGGCTCGAGAACGGGTATATGATCGGAGGTCCTCCTTCCGCAGGAGAAAGAACGTTCCTTCCCCAGTTCCCGGGGCCCGAACCTCTGTTTAACCAGCACTGATTTACGATGTGCCGTAAACCCAGCACCCAATCAGGATCCTGCGGCATACGCCGGTCAAAAGAAGGTGAAAAGACACCCATGATGCGGGTTGAAAAGGGGAGCAAAGTTAGCTCGGAAAAGAATAAAGACCTTGAGATTAGACCTGAAGGATAGGAAGAAAGGCCATAGCTCTAGAAGAACTGTGAGAAAGATAAATTCACAGCTTGGCTCGTGAACGAGGTTTCGCTAGACAATCAAACGTTCGAAAGCAGACAACCTGTTTGGAAAATTATACAGAATTAAAGTAACTAATTATTGCCATATTTAAATTCATATGGCTTTGAGTCCATTAACTAATGCAAACTATCCTGCAGTGGTTTTCGTATAGTATGATCCTATACATTTTCTTCTGTTTTTACGAAAATTTAAGGTATTCATTTAACTAGCTTATTATTTTCAAGGAACAATACAAAATTAATGTTTAGTTGAAGAAATGAGAGGTAATGAGAGGACATAATTTATAACACGAGTTAAATCTTCTTGTGCAGGTAGTCAATAGTTGATAATAGTTGATATTGATTGTTAAGTTACCAGGACGTACAAAGCTGATAGCCAGGAGTACATTCCATTAGTACTGTAAACACTATTGCTATTGTAGAGTACTGCGGATCTAATTCAATATCATGTAGCCTGTGTACTTTGTACCTCCAGATGGTCACGACTGCATAACCGTATTGACTTTCAGCCAATATTGAGTTTTAAGGAACGATACTGAAACCACAATAATGACTGTTTTGTTATTCAACTAAAGATACGTAAACGTATTATTTAGTACACACATTTAAAGGTTTTAAATTTCATAATTCAAAACAAATAAATTAATACATAAATACTAAATGTAATGCAAATACCAATGGTGGTTACTTATTTTTTTATTCTGTAGACTTAGTTTATCTTATTAAGTGTAATGAAAAATAACGTATCAATAAAAAAGTACCTTTGTAATAAAATGTTTCAAGTAAAATATACAAATTTTCTAAGAGACGAAAAAGTGCACAAATTAAATGATCTAACCAATGATACTAAGTTTGTAAGGATATGACAACAAATAACGGAGTTATTGCCATTGTCTGCATAGAAACATTATGATTTTGAATGGAAATTATTCCAATTTAAGGTTATATTGATAGAAAAATCCGAATGACTCCGTTATTTGCTGTTAGACCCTAACAAGCCGTATTACTTGTTAGATATTAAAATCTTTAAACTTTTATTCTTCATAAAATTTTGATAAAATTTATCGATTTTGAGGTATCTGAGTTAATTTTTTTTTAAATAGCCACCGTTTGAAAATATATGTCGGAAAATCTACTTTTTATTGATTTTGTGATAAAAGTGCAGGCTAAATATTAACTTAACACTAAAATCCGTCACGAAAAAAATGTTAATCTTAAAAACGAAATGGCGGCTAACGGATTAGCGAATCATATGAGGACATACGTTTAAGGGATTTTTTAATTTAATTTTAGTACAAATAATCATATCCCAAAATCCTAAAATGTTTTTTTCTGACACCTGACACCCCGTATATTACAATAAAAAAAATAACTAATTTGAATCATTGTAATAAAAGAGTTACGTTTCCTTTTAAGATAATGGACCAACTAACAGACGTTGTGATTAAATACAAAAAATGTTAGTCTATGAAAATACCAAATTTTTTTGTTCCTCAATAGAGATTACAAATGCATGGTTTTCTTTCCAGTACACGAATAAATACCTCGATTAGGAAATTAATAACTTATGTGTTTAGTACTTCTTCTGAAACTATATGGTGTTTACTTCTAGTAAATTGAGTAATACATAGTGCTTAATAGTATTGAGTAATAATACAAATGCGAGTAATATACACATAAATTTTTTATAGGTATTGTTTTCATTGCCGGTACCCATCGGATGGGGAGGTAACACACAAGGTCTGCGAACCACTGCTTTGTCTCTGGTATACTCAACTGCTGAGTAGGTACTGTGCTCCCTTGTGGTTAAACAGTGTGCATGTTAGAGAGATCGTCGTCCAGGTAAACAGTACTATGAGAGCCATTAGTGGTACACTCATGGCAACCCCTGTACCCTGGCTCTCGGTGCTATGTAGTATCGCTCTACCTGAAATAAGACGACGGATATACTATACTCATTAGATCTTATCTGCTCCAAAGCTGACCATCCATAATTACCTAACCCAGATGACGGGTCGATTAAGGTCCCATAAATGACCTCTGCGGACAGCCTCCCGGTTGACGGACACAAACTTCACCATCCATACGAAGTAGATTTCCTCCTGGGGCACTTTTCAAAGTCGGATCCTTATCTTGATAGCTGACTTGACCTTCGGTAGGTGGTATGAAACTTTTTCGGAGGCATTGGACTATACACAATCGTTTCCGCCCTGAAGTTGGAAGATTTAATTATTGGAAGAGGAATGGGGAATGACACAAGACCAGTCATGCGACTGTGGAGCGGACTATCAAACTATGGAGAACATAGTGTCCACTGAGTGCTTTCTTGAAAGGGTTGATCGTTGTGCATTTCACAAGTGAAGTTGGGCTGCAATGGCCTAGCACCATGGATTTAGTTCTATAAAGAGAGATTACAAATTTTATTTTATAGGTTAGTTTTTTTACACATATCGAATCATGATTTCTACACCGATTTATTAATTTACTAGTATACGTGTTGCTCGAAATCAAGCAATTTATTTTAATACAATACAAATGTTACTTTTAGCTCTAAATCAATGACATCCGCCCAATCCAATATTGTGAGTATCTGTAATCACCAAAACAACACGTATTTACAGCTAATTTATACACATGATTATACACATGATTAATACACATGTTTAAAATGCTTTATTCAATCCCAATGTTATTTAAATGGGAAATTTTGAGATTTCAATGGTGGATAGCGCTTTTATTTTCAGTCCGATTCTCATCAGTTTTTGACGGAAACAACTACAGACCAAGCCCTATCCAACGACACCAAAAACTTGAAAATCGGTTGAAAATTGTAGGAGGAGTTCTCAAGACAAAAAAACCCTTAGCGTATTAAATAAGTATAGATTTTCGTTAAAACTTTATGGCTAGCTAAATGTGCTAACCATATATTCGGTAAAGTATTATAAGTGCGATGTAAGATACATATAAATTTATCTGTATTGTACGCGGTGAAAAAGACGTAAATGTAAAACGTGTATCTAAAATATATTTTCGCAAGCGAATACCGTATATTTATAGAATAATATAAAGGATATTAACCTTTCTGTATATATACACTATATATACTTCCTTAACAGATTCAAAGAGATGGATAAAATCTTAATTTTAAAAATAATATTTTAAATGTTGAATAATGAAACATTTCTATTTAATACCATACATTGTTTCATATGTAAATTCAAGAAAATAGTAACTAGCTAGAGAGATCCTTAGAAACAATTACTCTTATAAAATCATAGATTTTAGTGAATTGATAAATCATTCAATACATTTTTCCGATAATTCATCTGCAAAAGTTGTATTAATCGAATTGGTAGATACTATCTGCGAAATCAATTGAACCAAAATGAAAAGATAAAACCGTGTATGGTGAGAGCAGAACTTTTTCAATAGCGTAGCGTTTCCACCGGTTGAAATATTTAAGCTGGCTACATAATCCGTGGTGTCGATGTTGTTGGTCGAAAATTCATTTTACAATTTGTTTATCTCAAATTTTGTTTATCTCAGTAGTTGAATGATCAACTACTAGGTTTATGCGTATCGTACTGCTTTTGGTAACATTTTATAACTTACCAAATAACTATGGGTAGTTAAGTTACCGTACTTTCATATAACAGTTGGTATTGTCAAGTTTATCATTATTTATTTGTTTCAATAAGAACAGTCATTTTTTGCTCATCCGGTATTATATTTTTAAGAATGCCACAAATAATGGTTTATTTGACTTTTTTCTACATTTTACAATTTTTGGGTACTTCAAAAATGACAAAAAATATTTAAACTTATAGGGAAACCTATGGGAGTTATAATAAAATAATAATTTATAAATGTGTATTGAAAATTATTATTGCTATTCATATTTTACTATCAATATTTTTTTAGATTCAAACAATGGCTGAAAATTCTTCAAAACTATATTTCATTAAAAAGGAAAATTTCAGTTTCCGTACAGGAATCTAAATGAGAGAGTACTCGCCTTGTCTATAATCACTTTATTTTAACGCTCTTTTTTTCTAAACCAATGTAAGTTAGTGATGTACCATTGTTAGAACACAACAATGCAATTATTTATTCTGTTTTTAGGGAAACATCTAGAATCAAGTCTGATCCAAGTCTGATGATGATCCAGCTTATATGAGTTTTTACATGCTGTTTTTCACAAATTATTCAAAAAAATAATAACCATTAAAACCTACTAAGAAGTGTTAATACACTCTTTAGTTTTTTTAGAGTTTTTTTTTTGTTTTTTAAGAGTGTTAGTACACTCTTTTTGCCCGTACCATTCATTTCCTTCGCTTCCCACGAATTACAGTATGTAGAGTTTAATTATTTTAACTTCGACCACGTTTTTATAGAGCTCAATCAATGAGGTAGTAGTTTTTGAAAGGTCAAAGGATATAACCGTTGCCCTCTCTGTATAATGCCGTGAGTGATCACGTACAAACTGTTACAAACACGTACCTTGACTGCCGCTATTACGGCATACGTGTCCGGCCCCGGGCCGAATATATCCTGGACAGGGTGGTAAGTTTGAAAGAGAAACTAGCTTAAACACCGGGCTACATAGATGAGAAGGTCAATATCAGCTTACGAATCGCAATGATTTATCATATTTATTTCCAAGTCTCATTTTAAGGTACCATAATCAGCCAATAAACCACAGGTCTATTGGAGGACCTTAACTTTTAATTGTCTTGATTTGGGTTTATAGAATTTAAGGTTATAAAGCTATATAAGGTTATATAGCACAATAATTATTACGGTTTAAGAATACTTAATAATAGTATTAAATATTTTAAATAGACTGTTATTTTTAAGGCTATTACTTTGCTCTGAAGGAAATAAAGCCATCTTCAAAGCTTTTTTAAATAACAGATCAATTTTTAATATGTTCTATGGAATCTATAAAAGCAACGTAATACACATATTTTCCGTCAATAAAACTCAACCTAGATAAAATAGAATAATTTTTATTTTTATTTAAACTAGGCTATACAAATCAGTGGGGAATGAAGAGTCAAATGGATTTTCATTGTCAAGGGTCACTGGATGGGTTCGGAGAGGCCTCTTCATGAGAGTATTTGTTTAACTTATTCGTTTGTTTGCCTAATATAAATTCACGGGTTCTTCTTTTCTTTAAGTTATAATGTGAGAGTGAGTGGTGCTGAAGTCTTTAATGGTTGGCTCATTTCTTCAAATTAAATCACAATTTTTAAATACGTGTTGGAATTCAACACCATTCTTTTTTATAAAATTAAAACAACTCAATATAGTTTATTTGGACGAATATAAAATGTAATCTAAATTTGATATGTTTATTCATTATTTAATGATGTTCAAATGTTAATGTTAATGTAGGAATCAAACAGAATTAACACCCATAGCAGGTTTTGATATGTTAACCATATCATTTTATCTCCAAAGAAAATATAAAAGTCTTTTACTCAAACCTTCATCTATTATATGCTTTCCTGACAAAGTATCAGAAATTACTAATTTTGAAAAATGCATTTTCAAACTTGTACCAACCAACACAACTTGTTGGAAATATATGAAAGTTCACTTGAAATGTATACGTATACTACATCTAGTGGCGTTTAAAATATGGAAATGCGTCAACAAGTTAAAGCAGTCTAGAGTTCTGAATTGATTTGCATTATATTTATGAACTAATTACATTCTAATAAGTATTACTGAAAACCAGAAATAGCATTTCCGCGAAAAAGATATTGACAAATGTCTGTCACTGTTATTTGGATTTTTTTATACATTTATTGTTATAAAAAATGTGCATCTGGAAACTTTCCAAATACATCTAGAGGAGCTTATTAATTTAAGTTATTAATTCTTATAGTAATGTAAATAGATCATAAAAATATTATTTTTAATTATTTATTTCCGAAAGTTATGGATTTTATGGTACGTTAACAACGTCTTTTAACTTTAGAACTGTGCTCTGGTTCATCATATATGCCTGTGCTATTGAACAAAGTTATTTTAATTTCATAAAATGTAACAATATAACATATCAAAAATAAAACCTTTTACATCACTTCAGTTATTGATCACTTTTAAGTTCACTATATTCATTGTGAAGTGTAAGGGGCTATGAACTCACATTTCCATTATTTCCAGTTAGGAACTGTAGTTAAAATAGACATTTCAATATTCAAAGCGGATTTCTCAGCCTAAGCTAAAAGGATAGATTTATGAAATATAAACTGAGTTGCATTATCAGGATTACCATTCCATTTGGAAAATTTATCTCTGATTTCAATTCGATGCGTTTCATGAATATTTAACTTAATTTACTTAATAAGCTTGGGCCCTATACATGCTATTATTTATTTGAATTGTTTTATATGTTAATTATTATTACTGTAATAGTTATTCTCTGACTCTTGAATGGTTATGCTTGTTTACTCTGTTCATATCTATATACTCTATATACCTATATCCCATAAAAAAATAAATAGTTATACACAAGCAATGTCTAAAACTGAATTCAGGTTGAAATAATAAAATGTCTTCCAACACTACTCGATATATTTACACTTAAACAGTATAAGTACCAGCACGTATAATGCTAATCAAGAAGTTATTTAAAACTGAATGTATTTCTAGGCAAATTTGAGTTATACATTAATGTATTCAGGTTAAAAATTAGATAAAGAAACAACTGAATTCTCAAGACTATATCTACTTTTATAGTCCTATTCTGAAAAATCACGAATCTGTTTACATTTTTCGAATAATTTGACTCTTGTTTCCTATAAACTCTTATTTTAAAAAACTCACTTCCATTAGCATCTCGTCCTTACCGATGAGATTTTAAAATGCAAATAACTTTAGATTTTAAAATACATTGAATTGTGCACATAGTAAATAGTAAATAAATAATAATTGTAATTGGCTTTTAGTGGAGGGAGATCAGCAATTAAGTGATGGTTCTCCTCGTCTGAAAGGGCCTGCACTTTTTTGTTTTCTCTACAGATGGACCAACGGCTTAACGTGACTTCCAAACCACGGGATCGGCCGAACTATATTTTTGTCCCCGTAGAGCTCTACCATTGAGCTACGGCCGCTGCTGATGCACATAGGTAATATTTGAAAAAGGTATGGAATATTTCAAGAACGTAATAACATGATTATTCGTTGATGGATATCACTTAGCAGTTTAGCAGTTGTATGTTACTCGCAACTGTCACATGCAAGGATGGCCGTGGGTGGAGACTGATAGCGCAGTCCCTCATCGTTCCTATCTGATTCTGGTTCTGACGAGGCGTGATGCCACAAGCCTGGAATATTGGATATACCAAACGCCTTCATATTCGCCTTCACCGTCGGGTATCTCTTACATTTCCAGTGATTTTCGCTATATTTCCTTATAAAGAAAATATGGGTTCAATAAATTCAAAAGCAAATATAATTCATAGAATAATAATAAAAGATTTTAAACTTGTTAGTTATATATTCAATTTTTAACAGTTTGAAAGTTAACAGAATAATAAGTTAACAAAATAACAAAATACATATGTGGAACTAATGTTTAACAAATGAAAGTAATCGCATATATTTAAGTCTGAATAAATATTAAACATTCTGCAGAGATATAATAAAAAAATTAAGAAAAATAATATAAAGCCTTCTTTTGTTAGACCTGTTTTTTTATGCAGAAGTTGTTGATCAATTTATTAGAGCACGGATCCAATCGAGGTCCTGACTCAAAATCACCGGTTTGGATGGAAAGAGCAAGGTTTTTTTACTTTACTTAGATGCATGGATCTTGAAAAAAGTTATAGGTAACTTATTATAATTATTAGTGTAATGTCTAAAATAGAGTGTTTATCCCCTGACTACCAAACTACAATTAGTTTAATTATGTTATATTTTTTTCCAAATGTGTTTAAGTCCAGCATTTCGATTAAATGTTTAGGTGGTATAAACTATTTTAAAATACACAAAGATTTAATATAATGAGTCAATTTCCATCCACTCAAAAATAGACTAAATACTCTTAAACAGGATATATATCAGACGATACAGGATAAACAGAAATTACATGAACAGAAAACATATTTTTAACTGAACATTCAGTTTGTAAGTTACATACTCAATTCAGTTGTTAGTATCAGATAAGTGGGATTAATCTATTTTCTTCATTAACTAAATTTAATATCACACTCGTGCTTAGTTTGAAAGAAATGTTGAAATGAAAAGGAACCTCTTCGAGGCTATGCCTTTATAGGCCCTACATTTTTCCATAGACAAAATAAATTAATATTATATTTTACATTTTATAAGACAGAGAATTTAGTTTAAACAGAAACTATTGTATTACTGTGAAATAAATGAGAAATTTCCTATTTACGTAACATGTACTTTAGAGTATAACAATAGTTTTAAGTTTTCCTATTCTATTGCTCGTCCTTGTACCGTATTGTCTTTTGGAAAAAATAAAAGATATTCTATTCTATATCAATGGTATAAGAAGGACGGTTAATACGTCTGGTCCTACTATAACCAAGTATTTCCATTAAATCAGTAATGTAATGTAAGAGGTATCCTTATCCTGTGCAGACTACGTGATTATATTGGCCTATCGACTCCAATATCACGTACCAGTGGTCCATTAGAGTGACAAGGAGCGCGTTATCGGGTCAGCACAGCCAGTGGTGGGTGGGGGGGGGGGGGGTGATCGTGTAGTGGTTGGGGGGAGGGGGAGAGGGGAGGACGGGAACTGCACGGGCGTTGGGGGGACCAACTAGAGTGACATACATAAAAGCGTACATTCAAACAAAATGTAAAATTGTTAATTAATTTACCATTGTAAAGTACTTTAAACCTTTGACTCCAGTAGATTCCTACATGATGAAAATGTATTGAAATGTAAAATGTTAAGTTCCACACCAGGACGGGGTTTGTTCTATTTATTTCTTCACGTGCTGTTTTCATCTGCCTTTTGATTTGTTTTGACCTAATTGTCCTAAATTTCAACAAAGAGAGAGACTAAAATTCGATGTGGATGTTTTCTACATTTTACGTTTAACGGACATAAAACATTAACGTAAAATCTTGAAACTCATAAATAGACGTGAAAAAATGTAAGAATAAATTGAGAGGGGAAAGGTAGAGTTTAATGGTTGAGAGGAAAGAAGAGGATTAGGGCATACACAGTGTCTATATTAAGATTAATAAAAAATTCTAGTGATTAATGTTAAAATCGTTATAACAGTTAATTATATAAGATAACCTAATAGTCTGTATTGCCTCTTATATCGAGATTCATTAGGGCATTTTTAGCATTAGATTAAGACTTACCACACTATGCATTCGTTCTCTGGTAGTATGCAAAATTTTGTAATACCTGAAACAAATATAATTTGCATTTAATTATTTGCAATGTCTAACGACGCCCTTACATGCGCAAGTTTGGCTGTGTATTAGACGTGTTACAAAATTGTTTTAAACTAATACTTAAACCTAAATTTAAATCACATTAGTCTTATTTTATAAGTGATAAAAGAAAAAAAAATACATAAAAATATAAAAAAAATATTGTTCTTAAATAATATTAATAAGTCCTTTTTACAACTGAAAGTCCTTAATGGAATAATTATTTTACATAGATTAAAGAGTCCAGTAACAAAATTATAACTAGAATGAATGTCAAGGGAAATCTTCATTGATAACTTTTTAAAAAAAACATACACTCATTACCCTGTTCCGTCGAGGTCATTTTACAGATCTTCTGTGACATCTACTACAGAAGGGCGAATCCTTGCCCAGTCGTAGCCTGTCGTGTAGCTTAAGTCTCTTTTTCCCCCTTCCATTTCAAAATAAGTAGACAATCCCATTCCTTTTACTTCCTTTAAATGTTACGTTGTCCTTTGGTTTCAAATCTAATACCTACACTTTTCCAAACAATTCTAACGACTTTGATAATTTTACTGACACTTTGTTTATGAGTCAAAATGCAACACAATAAATATGCAGATATAAAAAATTGAGGTAATGAAGCTATTATTTGCAGGTGCTAAAAAGGTTTTCAGAATAAAAAAAACTTTTATATAAGATATCTCTGATTCAAGAGCCTTTATGTGTACTTTCTAATCTTCTTTTTTTAGAAACATCATCCACCAAATTCCCTAAAGTCACTTTCCTCAGATAGTTTTGTCACAACTACAAAATCTTTCATCATTAAAACATTTCTTCAACTCTTAAATTCGAATTGCATGTAACATATCCGTTTCCTAGTAGTTCCTCGATGACTGTGTGGTGAACTTTGTAAGAACAAAATAGTTCTGAGAAAAAATAGTTTTATTACAAAAAGAGTAAACCATATAAATTAACAGAAGATGTTTCATAAAGACTATGCATTTTATGTTATTTTGCATTTTATAGATCTTACAAATGCTGCATTCGAGGCATCCAAGATACTTTGAAGATGTATTTTTTATATACCACTATTAGTTTCAAATTGGAAAATAGTCGGAGACTGATAAAAAGTCAGAAGAGTGTAGGAGGAAGAGATGGAGTCACTTAAGCCTACCGCTGCAATACAACGCTTCACAACCATCTATCCAACTCCCTTGTTATCTCTAACGATGGTAACATAATTAGATTGTGCAGAATAATATCACGTATCAAATAGGACCCTGGCGACGCGACGGTACATGTTGAAACATATATTTCCATTTGGAATTCAAATATAACGAAGGGTTACAGTTGATAGGGTTGTTATTTTAAAGAAGACTAAACTAACTCCTCAACCATTGCTTTGTATATTTTAGTGCAAAAATTGGTATGAAAATATATAGAGAGCAGTATTTTACTACCCACTCTTTCATCATCTTACAAGGGAAATACATTGTAGCAATACAATGTATTTTGAAAACCTTTAAAATAGTGTACTCAAATTCAGCAATCAAGTCTTGTTTAATTCATGTTTTATTTTCCAAAGAAAAGTTTTGGAAAAGACCTCAAAAACTGAAGTAAAATATTTTTCCTGAAAATAATGCCAGTTTAACCATGGAATTCAAGCTTTAATTTATAAGCTTATAAACGAAAGTAATTTAGGAATGCAGTAAATAATATAATAGTAATTAATAAAAATATAGGATAATCAGTTATAAGTAAAATATTAAATTACATCAATATTTGGCATTTTATAATTTGCCCTTAAAGATAAAGTTGGTCAGTATGTATTTTGCCGCCATGAGGGCGTTATAGGCAAATATAAGTTATACACTAGTGGAGGTACATACCAAATTTTATCAAGTTATGTCAATAAATAAGCCCGAAAAGGGGTTTTGTTGGTTTTCTATAAAAATAATCTAGAAAGATGTTTTTGAATTTTATCTATAACCAGTTATGTTAAAAATTCAAAATAATGCATTTTTTATAGTATTTTATGCTTTTGTAAATTAAAAAAGGAGATTAAAAAATATTAAAAACCATTTTTAGCCTTTCAAAACCCCATAGTAAACCGTTACCGTAATCCAATCATGGTGGTTTGTGAACTTATGAAAAGAGACCTGTCCTGACACCTAAATACCAAATTTAATCAAAATCGGAGGTCCTTTCAACAGGTATCAATACCACGGACATACACACACAAATATATACATATATGAACTTGAAAATAGTGTTTTTGGCTTCTTGGGACCTCAAAATGAAAAAGTATCATGGTCACGGATAGAGGTTTTACTATGAGTACTACCGTTATATCGTATACAATACGGAGATATTCACTAAATATGCTTTTTTATTTTAAAGATGAGCTAATGGTTCTAAATTAATAATCCTCTTTCATTAAATTTATCAAAATATCTCTGCAGACTCAAAGTTAAAAGTTTTGTTGTTACATTGAAAAGGTTGTATAAAAATGTAATGCAAAAACCTTTTGATAACATTGACCATTTTGAAAACTACTTTAAATTTCATAATACGAATGGAAAAATAAGATAAAACTCTCGACGATATCCAAACTAATATAGATAATAATACAGAGCTGAATTAAAGTTGAAATCAATGTTAGCAAACTGAAATGTTTATGGTTTTGAGTTGCGAAGTTTCTGTACAGCGGCTGAGGACGTGGTTTGGAGGACGACGCGGCGTTGCCCCGTTCCATCGTCTCACCTCTAATCCGCAGCTGTAACTTTAACTAGTAATATTAATAAAGCTATAATATGAATTTATGTTCTCTATCCTCATAGACCTTATTCTCGTTAACACCACAATACCAAATAACAAATTAAGTAAAATTATGAAAAGTAAGGAAGTTTTATAATTATGTTGAATTAAAAAAAAAAAAATAAAGTTGAATAGATGTTTTATACTCGCTGTAAAGTCGAGATTGGGTAGAGCAAACAAAGTTGTCAATATATAGTATGTATTTTGATTGACCGATATTCTAGACAGCTAGGGTTAGACGTCATTTGAAAAACATAAAAACCACACCCAGCTGGGGACTACAAGTGTTATAACTTGCTTGTTGGCAAGTTAGAGCGGACCACCTGTTTAAGCCTGAAAATCAGTTGCCACAGAAGCTCGGGAGTTATGAAATGTCTTGTCGAGTCATAAGTGGTCGATTAGCTTTCTGCCGCCCCAGTTCTCCTCCTTTCCTTCACTTCAATGTCCCGTCCAGCCGAGGACTTGTGCAAAATGGCCATTAGATGCAGACGTACTTAGCGGTTCTGCCGGGGTCTCCTCATCGACAGTAACTACAACGAAATAATTCAGTCGGGGTACTGAACATAAAAACTTGATACTATTCCTTGATTGATTGCTGTACAGTGCTTTTGTGCAAAAAAAATTTCGAAATCCACTTTTACTTGATAAAATTTTTTTTAATCATAAAAAATTACTAATACGGTAATTTATTTATTCGAAAATTATTGTGGAAAAATTGATTGGTGTATCTCTTATTATTAAAACTTTTCAAAAAGTATAATTTGCAAATAACTCATCAAACAAGTTTCACCTTATAGTGTTCCTTGTCGATTCCCTAAAATGTTATTTACCATGGCAGAGGATTTAACAGCAATATAAAATACACAAGGGATACCCAAGATTCCTGCTTTGTCCCACAAGACCCCGGGCGCTGAGTCTAAAAACGTTTGAAGCTTAGACGATCGGGTCGCATCCTTTGAATGCCACATGCCATAACCGGCTCAACCATCCCCGGCTTGTGCTGACGAAGTGTTCTGAATACGTTCACAAGGAATAAAACGAATTAAATGCAGTTAGTTCATTTAACTTTGTAATTTTTTATTATCTGTTTACATATTAATTGACAACCTTGATAATTTCGGCATTTATACAAGATGTCACCCTTAGAACATAAAGAATAGAATTTCTAGTGGCAAAATTTACGTGAGACATGCAATTTGATGATTTTAAAAGAGGAATAAATTTGTACTATCACTTATTATAGAGTGACACCCCAATGATAAAATATATTTTTAAAATATGCTCGCCAAGAAATCTTCAGGGGAGGATATCTGGAAAAAAACAAAAGTTTAGTCATACTCCCTTACTTTGAGTGCTTTTCGAGTTATTTAAATAAATAATTTCAATAAAAAAAGAAAACTGTGCCCGCAATGACAAATATCGTAATGTTTTGTCACACAATTTGATTAATAGTTGAGTGAATGTAGAATAAATAAGGTTCCAAATTTGATTTTTTCATGGCCGGAACTAATTTGGTTGGTATGTCTGCCGAATTACCAAAGCGAAATGATACTACGCCTGCTTTTGTTAACACATTCCCTCGTTTATTATTGCATTATATTGCGCATGTATAGTAAAACGAAAAGTTATACCACAAATGAAAAAATCATTATAGTTATATTTAAAAAATGTATTTCCTCTATTTTTTAGTTACAAAATTTTTTTGAAAAATATTGAAAAATGATAAATATTTACTATGTTTCAATTTTTTTATTTTTCTTATTGTTTTACTTATAACTGGTAACAATGTTATGGTGGATTTAAATTTGTAATTAGGTAGATTTAAATATATCGTTTAATTCCTCCTCTTATAAATGGTTAATTTATCGTAAAAGATAAACAATTTTTTTGTCTCTTTTCATATACAAATACTGGGTAAACTTTTGTCGTCTACTTTAAAGAGAGATGATTTTTGTAAGTTTAAAAATATAGAAAAACAAGATAGTTTTTTTTATTAAACTGATATTACATCATAAAATAAAAAAAGAGAAAATACTTAATATTTTAAAATTCATCTTTGGATCAAGATTAAAAGACTGGAGATCTTATAGGAGGAATGAGATCATATAGGATGTCAAGATGGAATCCAAGGTATATTATACAAAATGGTGTTAGTAATAATGTACAGAATTTATATTTTTCCATTAACGAGTGTAAACTTTCCTAAACCAAAAAAAATAAGATGATGTTGCACTTATCAAAAAGTTTTTTCAAGAATTTAACAAGTCCTGGCAGCTGATAATATTCATGTCAGAAACTTTGACAAGATAAGGCCTCAATGCTGTTGTGAGCTCCACACTAGAAACACTAAGATATAATGAGTTTGGGTAAACTTTGTCGCACAAGGGCTGATTTAACTTTGTCAAATGAAGGAGTTGGGCTCCAAAGTCCCGCTAATGAGGTAAACAGTTTTATCGATATATAAATATTGTAATCAATACCATTAAAAGTTGTTTACATTTAGAGTGTATATTTTAAGAAGTTAATGTTGAGAGTGAAGTACTCAAAATACTGTGCATCAGTCCACTAACCCAAACTAACTTGTACCATAGTTTTACGAGTAAACCGGTACTTATACAAAATGTTTAGAAACATGTTGAGACATTCTTTTTTCCAAGAATATTATTGAAGGCAAGTTAAAATGTGGTTTCACACCAATTTACATCACAGCTAGCAGACCAAACTTAGTCCAAAGTGGATGACCCGGGTTTCAACCGTACTTTGTCATAATTATATCCGTTCAGGGACTACATATTAAAATTTGTCAGTCGTGACGACTACGTCAGTAAAAATAAAAATAGTAATAATAATAATAAAACACATAACTCAGTTTTTACACACATGACTACACGCACAAATACCTAGGCCTAGGGACGAATACGAGCGTGGCAAGACAACCGGTAAATCTGCACTACACTGAGCGTTCCTGAACTGTCCGCCGCCGCGTCTTTGTTGGGTGAACTTTAACACCTTGTTGATAGTTTGTTCCTTGGTCCTACTGCCTTTGTATTTTTCGAATCTGATTATACTGTAGAAAACAGTGTTGGAGTTGAAATTTAGGTGTTTGTTCAGTATTTCATTTTAACATTTTAACACCTAAATTTCAACTCCAACACCCTTTTATACAGTATAATCAGATTCGAACAAAATACAAAGGCAGTAGGACCAAGGAACGAAATATCAACAAGCGGTCAAAGTCCATCCAACAAAGCGGACTGTCCGTTCAGGAACGCTCACTGCAGTGCACTGTTATCGGTTGTCTCGCCACGATCGTTTTTGTCCCTAGGCTTAAATGTTTGTGCCTATCTTATGTTATGTGTTTTTGTAAAACTGACGAAGTCATTATGACAGACAAATTTTAATCTGTAGTACCTGAACAGATGTGATTATGGCCCAGTAGGGTCGAAACCCGGGTCATCCACTTTTTACCAATTTTGAACTTCTGTGACGGATATTGGTATGGAACCAAATTTTAATTAATAGGTACGCAGTTCCGGTAGGTATTCACAATAAATAAAGAAGACAAGTTCCATGAGTAAAATCTATCCATGACTGAAAATTATGCATAACTATGTAATGATCAGCATATGTTCCTTTTAGATGAATATTTTTGCTGTTGCTTAACAGGATTTTAATTTCAACAGTGTACAAAGACTGCAGCGTGCCAAAAATTTTGAATCAGAAGACGGCTAATAATGGGTAGTAACCGGTCATATTGAACATTAGTTTAGTTGGACAATCTCTTTGAGGATTAGTGGCTGATATAAGTAACCATCGGGTTTCAAAAAGTTAAAAAAGTAAAAAAAACACTCATATGTATAAACATATAGAGAAAAAACCATAGAAATAAACACACAAATACCCAAAACAATACACAAAGAAACAAACATTAAGTTAAGTTAATAATTTAATTAAGTTTCTATTCACATAGCAATAGAAGATGATTGAAAAATAACAATTTATTTTATGACAACGAAGCTACATTAAGTAGACCTTGGATCCTGGGAGGATAAGTCCCTTTAACTAAACATGACACGCCTGCGGATCAATCCGTCACATTGCCATGTTTGTCTTGACAATGTTGATATGATTATCGGCTTAGGACCGTCTTGTGCAACTAAACTATTGATTAATGACATTAAAACTCACACTCTTAATAAACTAATAGTTTTTGTTGAACACTACTACAAATGAAAGTGTCAGCTAATGTGTGCATACATTGTTAGATATGAGAAGCATGCTCTTATCAGCTAATAGATATGTAACTAATAAATTATATTGCCATTTGCCTACTTTTAATCGTTATATTAATAGACAAACTTGATTACCTCCCTTTTTTATTCAGCTTGTGTGCATCGGAGAAATCCGAGCATACCGTTCAAAAGAAAGTGTAATGTATATGAGCAGAGTCCCATTAAAATGTATTTATGTGTTGATAAACAGTCGAAGCCAATACAAAGAGTTGAAATATTTACTACAAAAAAGTTCTTATGCAATATAAATCTGAAAAATATACAAAGTGAAAGTGAAAATACTTAGACTACATGAACAGTGAAGATGATATATTACTGAATGGTTTACGATTATACAATAAGAATGAGATTTTGTACACTAAATGACACTATAGCAACAAACAATTTAAATACTAATAGACTAATAAGGTGACATAAAAAAACCATCTAAAAGATTAATAGATGGAAAATTAATAACCGATACATGATTAAAAGATGCAAAAGGTAAATAACTTAATAATTAATAAACTAAATAGCAATTAGCAACAGGCATATAAATGAATGTAATAAATAACAATACATCAATAGGAAGAAAATAAATGGATACAATAAATAACAATATATAGCAAAATAACATGGCACGGAGAAGAACTTTAGTTGATGATCATTGCACATTAAATATTGCAAACATATAAAGGACTAGATGTGGGTCATACATACCGTGATGTGGGTCGAGAAATAATTACAGAATGAGAAATACATAAGACCATGAAAAAAAGGCTATGTGAAAATTTTAGAACAATAGATGATCATTTACAAGAACGCATTGTAAGAAGAAGAAAAAACTTACGAAACCACACTGCCGATCAAAAACAACTGTAGGCACCACTCCACTTATGTTCAACACCAAACCTCTAGGACGCTTCAAGCCGCAAACCGAAGAGGTCGATAACTTGGGACAAACCATTTGCTAGACTTTGTACAGCATTGTTAGGAAGTCGACTGTACAGATGTTAGTTGGTCCCGTAACAATCTCGAGAAAATAGGTAGTGGGATCTTGTTGTTCTTGTATTTCTGAAGCTCAAAGATTCAAGGAGCCTTGAACAGTCAATTAAGCCGTTTAGAAGTCTAAAGATGAACATGGTATCGTGAATTTCTCGCCAATGGAAGGGTGCTCAGTGGGCAATGTCATATAGAGGTGAATCACAGTAGGAAAAGCCCATTCTCAACCAAACCAGCCAATCGGAGGAATCTGTACATAATCGACTGAAGCTCAGCCCTGAGGTATATCTGGGGGGGAGACTACACAGACTACACAACCAAACTCAAGATGGGGCAAAAAAGAGTTTTGAGTGGCTTAATATTGCTGAATCATTGGAAGTTCTAAGGACGCAATCAAGGGATTTTGGGCTTTGTTGGCGCAGGATGTGACTTGTTTATTACTAGATCAGAGGTGAGAATGATGCCCAAATCGTTTACCTCTTCAACTCTTATCAGAGATGAACCTTTATCTAACTGTAAGAGATGACAGAGCATTTATCGATGTTCACCTCCATTGAGTTCACCATGCACCAGTTACTAACTTCATCAAGGCTCTCTTGCAAAAATGTTAACAGTCACTAGGAACTCTTATCACTCGATATATCATGAGATCGTCAGTGAAGTAAGGCATCTATTCTTGTTATTGTTCACCAGATTATATATAAAAATGTTGAAAAGGGGTGGCCAAGGTGATATCCCTTAGGAATACCAGATGTAGAGAAGAAACCATATGACAAGGACCCATAAAATTTGCCTTTTAGTGGACGGCTAAATATGTAAGACTGAAACCAGGAAAGCATGCTGCCAGACACACCTAAATTACCAAGCTTTTTCACAAGAAGAGGATGGTTAATTCTCTGGCTTTAGCAAAGTCTAAATAAATGGTATGAACTTGGAGTCTGACTTTATAGGCATCGAGGACATCAACTGTAGTACTAGAAGATTTGTTGTGATTGAGCGTCCAGATGCGAAACCATACTGCAGGGTGGAAATTCCATAGATTTCATTATACTCTTAAGGACAAGTCGCTCGAATATCTTCTTCGAGAGTGTTCAAAATGGCTATATGCCTGTAGTTACGAATTGTACCGATTGGTTCAGACTTGTGGATGGGTACTGTGAGGATATCTGGCAAAGTGTCTGTTGCCAAGGAGTGATTGGAAAGAACAATATTTTGAGGAGCTATAATGTCAGCACATGATTTAAGTTTTAACAGATTATTTAACAGTTGGTGGAAAGTTATCTGGGTCACATCCTTTGGAACAATCCAGATTTCCAAGACACTCCATAAGCTCTTCCATATGCAATGAACAGTTAGAACGCATATTTGAGGGTTAAAAATTTTGAGTTTGGGTGGCGCAACTATAATTAGCATAAACAGGGGAGAAAAAATCTGCAAAGAGCCTTAAAATCTCTTGGGGAACGACAGAAGACCTGCCATCAAGCTCAAGGTTCTTAGGTTCTTAGCAAAGCTCCAAAACAGTTAAGCATTGGCCCCCTGGGCTTCGCTCTTTAGGCTTTAAGAGTTTCAATGTAAATCTTATGGAAAAAGGGCAATTCGTTGAATTTGATAGCTTTTATGGTAAGAAATGATAGCAACCCAAGAAGAACAGATGTTTCAGTTACAAAATCTTTTGAAACCAATTAGATACAGGTCATATGTCATTTTGGTTGTATTTCGACCAGTGGCAATCTCTAATAATAAGTAATCTAGTAAGACACAAGCATTTTAGTTAAATGTATTTTTTATATTTATTTATCAAATGGAAAACCCATTTATACATGTTTAATCCACTACAATGATCATCATTATTAACAGTAATGCCAAATGAAACAAAGTGACTAAATAAGCCCAATAGTTAATTCAAATTATTAGTGGAATTTTTTCAACTGGTAGTTTTTTAATGCCTACAGTATTTTTTATGTTTTAATTAAAATTATGTTCAGACAACCATAAATGTGGATATATTGAAAAACTAAGAACGTTAGTTTGACATACAATCAATATTTAAGTTAAATGAAAGTGATTTATATTATAATAATACAAAATACTATAAACGTTTGATATAAAATTCAGAAAACATTTTTGATAGTGGTCGATTAGTTAATTTCAAACACTGATATATTACAAAGGAAGCTGTATTTATATCGTAATTACAGCCAACATTTCCAAGTGACTCAAACACACTCAACCGTCTAATTCAAAACAATGAACTCTTGTAATTAGCAAATTCGTCTGCCTATCGTTAACGCTTCTTTAATTAAAACTTGTGTCCCTAAAATTTCAATAAGTAACTAACATACATGGATTAAGTGTTAAAAATTTCCGACAGCATGAATCCACCAGTGTTATCTTGTTATAAAAATATATACATTTATCTACGAATCTCACAGAAGCATAGCAAACAGTATTGTTTATATTTTTATTACCATTTAACAATACTATCTAATAAATGTTGACGAATAAATTAACGCAATTGAGGATTTTTATATAACAATTAAAACTAAAAGAACATCAAACAAAGTTTCCGACCAACTCTTAATTTGACCTTGAAGATAATTTGTTTTACCTTATTTGATAAAACTATCACAAAAGTTTGTCGTGATTTTGTTCTACGGACGCTTAGGTGAATTTATATTTTACTGATTACAGATTTCTTAACTATAGTAGCCTTTTTGTAGGTTAGAATCCTTACCGTGTCAGTAATTTCTATCATTTTAATTTCATTGTCTGAATCGCAGTATGCAATATTTTTGCTATGAGTAAAATTCCATAAGTAAGTTGATACGCTTAGTAAACTATTGTTTGTTTGAACCTTCAAAACTCCCTGTATTCCGTTTTCCCTTTTAGCTTATTCTGTCCCTAGCTTGGAATATACATTCTAATCAGTGAACTTCTATATGTTTACTGTAAATTTAAGAACTCTAGAGCCTAGATAACTCTCAACGATTTTGTAAAAGGTTCTCTTGTAAATACTCTTGTACTTAGAAAAAAGGAAAATGTTAATTTATTACCCAATCAAAAGTATTACATTAGAGCGATAAATAGCATTTGCAATGTTGGTTGATACAAAGGTCTTCGAAACATAAATGAATAGAAAAACTCGCAAACTTCTATCATTTGCAACCCATTCATATTGGCACTCCTTGGAACAATCTCAGCGACACTGTGTTAGGGTTTTACCACAGAAATCTAAATTATATACTCCCGCATGTGTAACTCATTGGGGTATCAGAAATTCGTAGTGTCGGTAAGGCAGATTAAGGGGTAATGTAGTACATCTGTGGTAACGTAGATCACTTAACAGGTTTAGTTCTCGTACTTATATTATTGAATAAATTTAACTAGGCTCTACTAAGTTTGTAGGAAACGCAAGGTCCCCAAGGACCCAGTCCAATATGAAATCAATCTTATATACATATATAATTTGACTATTTGAGGTAAATTGGCTATGTTAATATTTGCCATACTTTAGTCAGTAACTACAGTAATATTGCATTGATCTTGAAGTTTAGTATTAACTAACACAAAATCCACTATATTTAGAAGTTTAAAACTCTTAAAACTTTGAACAGAGCTTGAAGTAAGGAACTTTTTCCTGATATAAAGGTTTTTTATTGTTTTTATAGATCTACTGCAAAACATTCCATTAACTTTAGATGATTTTAATATATATCTGATTTTCCATCTTGCTTCCCCATAAGCTTGAATTTTTGTATTTATTTAGCTTGACAGTGATATTGAAGGAAATTCACTATATTTAAAAGTTAACCACTCGGAAAAATTGAACTTAATAAAATTATAATTAATCTCTTATCTGTTGAATATGAACAGATTTCTCTGTGACATTACATATACTGTTAAAGTATAGATTGTTTGTGAATTAGTGACATAAATCTAACTTTTAGACCTTTCACTTTTTATCGTATCTCAAATCGTTGTTTTAAGACAGATTTGCAACTTTTATTAGCACTGAATTTCATATAACTTGTTAGTAGAGCCAACTACAGTTATAATGTATTTGAGGTACGAATTTTGCATTGACTAGACTTGTAAAAATACCCCTGAAACTTCAACGGAATTTAAGGGAAGTGACTAGAATAACTATATAATAAATGATTATTTCCTAACGAATATTTTTATGTGTGAATAATAGGGGTCTTTGGCGGGTACCAAACCGTTTGTTCATGTTTACTTGTTTTTGTTTCAGTAAAATTATTTATTTCCTCAATGATCTTTTGAAATATTTTATTTAGGTTATTCATTCTACATCGTCATATATTTTATTAAGTTTATTTCATACTTTTTGTGCTAGGAGGGTGAGGCAAGGCATTGCTTCAAATCCCCCGACGATTCGTTTACTACAGTATAGTTGCTTTTTAAATCCATAATAATTTCAATTTAAAATATTATGGGGAAATCTTAAACGTTTGAGACTTAGTAAACTACAAACTAATACGGTGAACAACAAGGGGGTATGGAAGCGAAGGCCTCAACTAGCCTGTTCAGTGCTTGCGATTTTTACAGCAATTTATGAATAGGGGCAACTAATTGGACAACTAATCCAGCCGTGTGCACCCACTTCGTCACCCCCCGTTTCGTCACCTACCATAAAAATCACTGAGCCGTACTAATGAGGGTTGGCCGTCGTCCCGTCCCCCTCGGGGCCTGCTACCTGAACTGATCGGTGTGAAGTATAGGATCCCGTTCCCAATCACAAGAGGGAACGGTGTTCACTGTTCATGACTCGTTCACCTCCGTGCAGAGAAGAGTGTCCAAGCAGATCAATACTATAGTACTGTATAAACATTCCATTATCCATAAATGTTAGTATAGTAATAGTAAGTTAGGTAATTGGAGATCAAGGAAATAATGTAAATAAGATAAATTATAACATAAATGGAAATATTGTAAACACTGCTGTTTTATATTTTATTTTTGTAAATTAACAAAATACTGTCTTGTAAAACCATATAAAAAAACCAATTAATTAAAAAGTAACCAATAAAAAAACACAGCATTATTATGCATATATCAAAGAATAAATGACAACTTCATTGTTATAAAATATCTCTAAGAGCTAAAGAGAAACGGCAAAGTTATTATGTTTTAAGGGGTTTTATAAATTGCGTTACCTAAATATTGAGTTGTTTAACTAAACACGTATACGACGGAATGGAGTAGTCATATCAGAGGTGCATTATAATAATGCTAAAGCGAAAGTAGTAATGCATTATAATAAGTAAAGCGAAATTCCAAATGAGTTCGATAAAGTATTATCATTAGTTAGAGATTACCTTTCACTCACTAGATAAATCAAGGATTGTCAAATAGGTTACTTTATTTAAATTTCCTTAAATTCCTAAATTAAATTAACTAAATTCCTGGAATTAAAGTTTATATTTTGTCTCTAGAAGCCACCTGTGTATATAGAAATATATTTTACGGTGGTTATATTTATAGTGGATATTAATATAGGCCTAGCTATTCTACCCTTTGGCTAGTAGAGTACCTATTAGACCCTTTGGCTAGTAGAGGCTATATTAATCATAGTCATAGGGGAACTTCTTTTAAGTGGATTAAATCCTACCTTGAAGGAAGGAGCCCAACAAGTATTGATAGAAAATAAATTGTCTGGTAGAGAAAATATAGCTTATGGTGTTCCTCAAGGCTCAATCCTTAGCCCCGTTTTGTTCTTGCTTTATGTAAACAATTTAGATGAAATAATAAATGTTGAACAAATCACACAATATGCTGATACAACTCTCAGTTTTACAGCTGATTCAACTGAAAATATAGAGAGTCTATCTTTCACACAGGTCAATTGTTGTGTCCAGGGTTTTAGTAGTTTGAACTTAAGAGTAAATTATTTAAAATCAAACTACATAAATTTTAATTTAAGTAATATAGATGAAAGCGAAAACCCAGTAATTATGATGAATGAACACATTTTGGAACAAGGCAAGTGTGTAAAATTCCTGGGTTTAAACATATAACAAAATTTAACTGGGGAACACCTTATTGACTATGTCTGTAGGAAATTTTCCTCGGGGATATTTCTTATGCGTAGACTTTCAAAATATTGTGGAACAAAAGTTTTAAAAACAGCTTACTATGGCATAATTCAGCCACATTTATCCTATGGATTACCTCTTTGGGGGGCTTGTGCTGATTGAAAATTTTCAAGGGTATTTATTCTACAAAAAAAAATCTGTACGAACCCCAGCAAACATAGGCAGAAGAGAATCGTGCCGACCAGTCTTTCGTATTTTATTTTAACATTAGCAGGTTTATATATTTATCAGACAATTAAGTTTTTTCTAACAAAATGTGACTCAAAATTCGGCACACATTTTCATAACTATAATACTATAAGAAATAAAAATTTATTCAGAACTGATTTCCACAGACTCGAAAATTACCATAAGTTGCCATGTTACGCAGTAGCCTAAACTGTTTAACCATCTCCCTGAAAGCATAAGAAATAATATTAATGATATTAAACTATTTTACAAAAAAAAAAGTGAATATTTAATAAATAATGCTTTTTGTAGTGTAGTAGAGTTTATAAATTATACCCATGCAAACAACTGCAAAGGAATTAAATTAATAGTTTTTATAGCCTAAATAAAGTGCACTTTGCCAAATCATTTGATGGGTTTAATAAACTGGTGGCTCTATCGGTTTAGGGCTGCAAAAGTCAACACAATATGTAACTATTGTATCTGACTGTTCTAATAAATAAATAAATAGCGATATCGGTCAAAACATGGTATTCTATTCCCGTGTTTCGAACCCCGTTTTCTTTCAACTTTTCTTTAAACTTGGTAATCGTTTATTTGAATACTTACATTAGGTTTATCATACAAGAAAAGTGTGAAAATGTTAAAATATTACTCTCGGTGACCTCCCAAAGTAACTATTTTTTTTTTTTTTACTCTTAAGATTTTTCCTACTATTACCATTTATTTTTCCTGGGACCTAGAACTAACCTTAATTTACAAGAAAATTATTGTTTTTATGCAAAAAACACTGATTTTGCACTATGATTAATGCCAATTTGTTATTTTATAAGAGAAAAATCTCAATAACTCCGTTATTTGTTGGCGGATCCTTACAAAATTGGTTTAGTTATTTAGATAATTTAATTTGTCAACTTTTTTGTCTCTTGTAATATATTTATAAAATTTACCGTTTTTTGAGATATTTGAGTTTAAAAATTTAAAATGGTCGCCATTTTGAAAATATGCATCGGAAAAAATCATTTTTATTGTGGAAATGGACATTAGTATTACAAAGATCCATGCCAAATATGAAGTTCCTAGATCAATCCTTAACCGAAATAAAAATTATTAAGTGGAAAAAAGGGCGGATATCTGGGTAAATATGCATTTTAGGACATACCTTCATAGGAACTTTTTTACTTATTTTGACCCAATTAGTCATATTATGAAGTTTGGTGATGGACTTTAAAGACACCCTGTATATCATGAAGTAGTTTTCGGAGCGGAAAGTATTTTTGCAGCTTATAAATATATGAAATAATCAAACTTTTAAGCACTTGTAATAATTCTCTTAAGACATATAACCATATATACTGGTAAGATTTGTCAACTGTTGCGTATCAAACAACCTCTTGTGTAAATGGACCTGAAGACTTAAGTTTATAAAACGGTAAATTCAATCATCTATAGCCTATTGGAACTGGACAAGCAAGAAATTCTGTTAATAGGGCTACTAATATTAATAATATTTAATAGATTACTATACTTACTTATATGCATTACTATAATACACTTTTCTTTGTAGTGAGTGACAGATAAACACAACGAAATGTAATAGTGTTGAAAACTGTGCACCCTTTTTCATTTCAGATCATTTATTCGACTATTCAAAACATCTGCAAACATAATGTGTTGTTTTCGTTTGTTATATGTCAATTATCATACATCAGTTAAAGTTTCCTGCTTTTGTTTTCACCTGTAGCAGTAAACCAATCGATGAGTTCTAACCTATATTATTCCTAATATCTAGAAGCTATGCAAAATTCATCGTAAACGAAAATGACCATGCTCTGTACAGTAGTTTCCTCTCTAGACAATAATGTGCACTCTTTTATGATATACAGGATAATGGAATGTTTATACAGTACTATAGTATTAATCTGCTTGGACACTTTCCTCTGCACGGAGGTGAACGAGTCATGAACGGTGAACACCGTTCCCTCTTGTGATTGGGAACGGGATCCTATACTTCACACCGATCAGTTCAGGTAGCAGGCCCCGAGGGACGGCGGCCGACCCTCATTAGTACGGCTCAGTGATTTTTATGGTAGGTGACGAAACGGGGGGTGACGAAGTGGGTGGGCACCCATCCAGCATAATACCTAGAATATTTGTGTGGTTGATTATGATTTTACAACTCTCTCAATTTTACGAATTAAGAGGAACGAGGGAGTAGTCCTAAAAACTAGCTATTGGCGATTTTCAAAGCTTTTAGCGAATTTCCCTATAGAGAATACGCTATTACGGTAGTAGCCATGGTGAGACCTAAGCCCGGGACCACTTTACTTTTTCATTTTGAGGTCCCCAGAAGAAGAAGAAAAAAAACAATTCGTTAATTTTCATATATGTGTATGTCCGTAGTACTGATAACTTTTGAAAGGGACGTCCGATTTTGATGAAATTTGGTATGAAGGTGTAAGACCAGGTCTATTTTCATGAGTCCGTGAACCAGCATTGTCGGGTTATGGGAACGGAGTTTTATGGGGTTTTAAAGGAGTAAAAAATGGGTTGTTGGCATTTCTGAACCTCAATTTTGTAAGTTCAAGAGTTTTAATTGAAACCATTTAAAAGAGCTTAAAAAACAAACAATTTAGTACCTTGAATTTTTAACTTAGCTTAACAGATTCCGCAGAAAAGCTAAATACAGGTTTCTGATGTTAATCTTATGGGAAATCAATAAAATCCTGTGTCTCGCATATTTATTGACATAACTTAGTAACATTTAGTTTGTACATTCACTAGGTAGGGTTTAACTGATATTTGATTAGAACACCCATGTGGCGGCAAACCTACATACTCACCCCCATGGGGTTTATTGGGAATATTAAAAAGTGCCGAATATTGATACAATTAGATTTATACCTTACTCAACCATCACTCTACCTGACAACAAACATTTTTTAACAACATCCCATGGCAATAAACCAACATACACATTCCTATGGTAACTATGGGGAAAATACGAAATCTTAAATTCCTTTGGAAATTTGCTGAGTACGCAGGTCTGCTGCGACGGGGGGTATTTATTATTGTTGATAATATGTAGTGCTTACTAGCCGGCTTCTTACTTTCTTGGTGGACCAGTTTTTTGGTGGAACTAACCTGCTTCAACTCGACTTTTTAGTAATTTACGAATTTCGGACAACCCCTAAGGGGGGCATGGGGGCGGAGCCCCCATCGAGCAGCAGGCGAGTATACCCTAATACTACGAGAGCGTACGTTTGATATGAGTCGGTTTATGGATTAAATGCGACTATGTTTACAAACAACACCTTCGTCAGTTAACCCAAGAAAGACCGAAAGCAAAATTGTGGTTAAAGCAAGAGAATGAGAACCATTTGATGAAGTGTGACCGGGTGGGGGGGGGGGGGGGTGAAAGCAGAGTGGCTTTTAAGTGCAAATTGCGAGGTTGCGTGGGGTGGTTCGGGAACGGTGGTGTCCGGTCGGGTGAGGACTGCCCAAAAACTTTCAAAAGTGTAATCTGTCTGTTTTGAAAAAATCTATTTTGTGTCTACCTGCAATTTTGTGGTTTTATCAAACCGGTTTAGGGTTCGCTTTTTTTACGT
Source organism: Neoaliturus tenellus (assembly GCA_030545055.2). Lineage (NCBI taxonomy): Eukaryota > Metazoa > Arthropoda > Insecta > Hemiptera > Cicadellidae > Neoaliturus > Neoaliturus tenellus. The sequence goes on along the minus strand of CM061533.1, from coordinate 53,698,912 downwards.
TATAGTGTAAGAACTTCAAAGATCTATAAGAAGTATGGTTTGACATAAAAAATACATATAATAAGAAATAAACCTTTTTAAAATTATTAATTTTTGAACTAAATTATAATTCAGATTTTTCTTTTTCAACCACTTTTAATCATAAAGTTTTTACCAGTAATCTGCATTGCGTTTTAGAGAAATTGTAAACTGCCTCTTTGGTTGAACATTTTGCCAAAAATGCGGATTATTTCGTCGCCATCCGACAGGTTCTACCCAGCGTGGGATGGTAATATCGATCATCAGCCGGTGGATAAATATTTACCGATGTATTACAGCGGAGTATCAGAGGGATCAGCAGCGGTGCGACCGGCGCGGCAAATCCTACCATCATTTAGTGATCGGTGTTGCTGTAGGACGGTCCTCACCTCACCTCATGCGACCCTGCTACATCATTCTACCACACAACTCATTACCTCAAACTCTGAACCAGAATAGCATATGTTCTACTCTAAGCCTTAAGGGAACATTACGTAGCCAGCATAAACTAATGTTACATTTTAATTTAACTATAGAATACTCTACTCACTAAATTCTTTTTTACATGGACCTCACACAGTGGGTATTTTAACCTGAATATGAATGAGAGATGAGTTTAGGATGATTGAAGCGCGATCTCGTAGTCTTGTTACTGACTAAGGCCGACATTTTCCTTAGGCAGGACTGTTATTTAATAGCCCAACAGCCAATGGTATCTAGGGACCTACAATTTAACGTGGGATCCGAACCACAATTTCAACCTCATATATACGAATTGGTTTAATTATGAGGATGGTCTTTATGAACAGTCCCCAGTAGTCTATGTTATGGACGGCTACACCCAGGGAACAAAAAAAATATTTTTGAGTGGTTTCATTGAACTAGGTATGAATGAGCATATTGGACAGTGTGCAATTGGAGTTACTTTTCGTAATTAATCCAGGATGTCCAAAGATGATAGACAGATTAAGACCAATTTAGTCAGGATCGCTGGCTATTGTGATGATCTAGAAAGTGAACAATAGTGTGGTCAATAAGGAGTGAAAGCAAAAGTTGGCCTAGTGCTAATATAATGCTATGAGTGATTCCAGTTTTGTGTCCAAAAGCGTAAGAGATGTTTCTTTTATAGCGTTAGATTTAAGATTCTATTGTAGGAGTCCCACACACCAGCTGAGTTTCGTAAAAACACCATTTTCTTATACCTAAAAAAATCCTTTCATAAGCATAATGGCAATCTACCGACTTTAAATGGTGACAAGTTAAATTATGTATTAGTATTGCAATTTAATATTTTTTACTTTCATTTGTAGTGTGTCTACTTTTCTAGTTTAAAAGCAAAATCATTAAAACAACACACTTCACAATGTTATTTAGCCCGTTCGACTGTGTGGGCCACCAGCAACTTTACATAGCGCTGTCAAATTCCAGCTTGAGCGCGCAGCAGCGTGTGCGGTTTGGCGGGAATAATTACGGCGATATTTCTGGCCATGTGTCACAGGCCGGGGCTTGCCGGGCCGTCTGCGGGCTGACCGGGCCCTCGCTTGATTTATGGTTTGAGCAAATAATATTGTAGTCGGGTTGTATAACTCCTAGAACTGCATTTACACACTTATAAGAACTATACTTAGAAGGCCTACACTTATGCAATACATTGTTTCAAATTATATGGGATGTTTACAATTAATTTTAGATTGCTTCATCAGTTATTATTTAAAATTGATGTTATAAAACAATCGTTCACACACAATAGGGAGATAATTTTGATCAGCGTCTGAAAGAACAATCCTAGATGGGTCCATGCAATAAATGGTTTAGACTTGCACAAAAAATATTTAGGGCCTTCACAGTAAATATGACCTGTACAAATTTGTACTAACCCGTACAAATTTCTTTGCAGGAAATTTTTTATTTTTATCGCGGTTGATTATTTTAGGGCCGGTTTCTCCAAACACGATTAACTTAAACTTGGTTTATTTCAATTTTAAACCTATGGACAGTTTTGGTTTTAAACTTGAGTTTAGGTTAATTCAAGAAACCAGCACTTAAGGGCTCATTTATTGCTTTATGGGTACCTCGCAAAAAGATTTCACTGAGTGCAGAAATCAGATTTTAGTCTTAATACTCTTAAGATTTTCTTTTAGTATTTCATAATAAATTAACATTACCTCATGTTTATAACAGCTATGATACATAGCATATTTTATACTGTTTTTACATCGAAATAATACAAATATGTCCGTAGATATTCTGATATACATCACCAAATGATTTCATTTAAAAACAAAAACATTTACTGCATTTTCTTTAATTTAAATTCAATTTTTTTTCATTATCATTCATTATCAGGAACATGAAATACAACGTATATATAAACAATGGTTTTGGCATTTTAAAATTGATCAAAATGATATTTTCTTAAGTAATTACATTTTTATGGGTAAGTTGTGTGTAGCTAAAGATTTTGAAATGTTATATAAAATATTATCAGTTATCTTAAGTTTAGTCCGAATGGAGTTTTTTTTATTTTAGAATAAGTTGGTGAGCCTGTCCAAGTTCTCTAATCTTTCTATCTTGAGTGTTATTAGGCAATTTGCAAATTCCTTTTAACAAAAAAAAAAAAAAAAAAATTGTTTAAAATTTTGAGAGTGTTCTCTGGCATGAAAGGCTACAGGCCTTTATGTATACACGGGTGATTTACGATATGCATGTGGCCATTCATGCGTACTCTTAAAGCTGTTGTGATTTTACCAATGTACTCTTTTGAGCAGTGTTTACAGGAACGGCCCATATGTCAATATTTATATGGACAGGAAATATGTCCAAAGTTTACTTTTATCTTTAACATTTTTAAAATCGAATAGAACTTATGTTGGTTATCCTCGAGTAGCTCACCTTAAATTAGTCCAATTTAAAATATATATAAACATATAAAGCTGTTCAATATGTGTTCTAAGAACAAACCAAACCATGTGTCTTATTTAGAACCACACGAAAAATATCTTATAAAAATTGTACAAAAAGAAACTAGAATGAGAAATACTAAGGGAGAGAGAGTAAAAGACGATTTTTAAAGAGAGAGTGTAAATTGAATTGTTGAATGTATTGTGACGCTTGTTGTGTCTTCTGCGTATATTAAATGTCTATTTTACCTGTTTAGAAATTCTTCCAAAAGTATTACCCTCTCTTTCATTCGTCACCTGTCAAAGATCATTTAATTGTCGATGTCGGTTTTGTTTATAAAAAATACATATTAAATCAGCAGTACTGTCAAGTTCCTGTGTAGGACATGAATCACTTAGATTCGTAATTAAATCGGCAAAATAATGTCTTAGATAAGACTAAACAAGGTTCAATTGTAATTCAAAAATTACTTTTTATAATTCCATTTTTTTATGTTAAAGGGAAAATAAGAAATCTATTGATACCAAAATGGCCACGATTCGTTCAGTAGTTTTTTCTCTAGACACTCAAAAGTATTCTCTTATTACATATACTTTTATAAGAGTATATAACATATTGATATATAGCAATACATAGCATGTATATTGGATTTAAGTACATGACAATCTAGTAGATTTACCAAATTAGAAAATAAACAATGTACATTTAAATAGTATAGACTTCTAATTAGATAAAATAGAAAATGATTGAGTTTAATTGACCTGTTAATGCATTCAAGTGAAACATCAAGTTTAAATTAACAGTTGTTGATTAACAGAAATGTTCGCAGGAGGTAACCGCGCAGTTGATGGGCCGGGACTCCCAGGATATGGTTGATGAGTTCTGATGAGTCTGTCTAACTTCCCCACGCAAGAATGGGAACTGTTTCAATTGAGCTAAGGCCCATAATAATCTAACCGTCAATAAATTATTTATAATTAATTTATATAAACTAAATAATTGAAAATTTTTAAATACTGCATGAGATTATTGCTTATTATTTAAGTGAAAACTTGTAAAGGTCTGTCTTTAAACGCCTAAAATAAATAAATACTGAAACGTTTTTAAAAATTAAGCCCAAACTATCAGGCAATGTTAGGTTATAGTATGAAGATGTGGTTTCGTCTTGTCCCGAGGTATGCCAGATAATCATATTGACCTATAACCCTAGTCAGAGACTCACTAGTGTTGTGTCAGTAGGCCTACTGGTCAGGTTTATGTCCATTACTTATACAGATCCTAATATGTAATTTCATATGTCATATACAATAATCTTTTCTATTTAACTACAGAAATTCTAACAATATACAGTATTATTAATTTATATTAGGCCTATAATTTCAATAAAAACATAATTTATTACTCTTTATAATCTTACACTCTAACAAGCACTGTTTACGCGGGCAAATGGTTTTCCCGTCCCAGGATTTTTTATGTTTTGTTCCTACAAGGGTGTTTTGGCCACAAGGGATTAATTGGAGCTAGTCATATGACCAGGAACAATCTAGTGTCAGTCCTCCAACCTTTAAAAATGTCTATGTTATACTTATAGACAATTTTTAATACTAAAAGGAACAGAGATGAGCTTATAACGTAGAGACAATCCAACGTGTTACGTTTTCAACTTGACGTTCATTAAATTTAAACCAGACAGAAGTACCTTTAGGTATAGTGAGTGAGTGAGTGAGTGAAGCAAACGAACACGCCATTGGGGCAAATGGACAAAGTGGAACGAGGTAATCCTCCAATTTTTACTATTTTAAAAGTTTACCGAGTTTATCCCCGGGTTCTGAATTTTTATGATAAATTAGATCTCGATCTATTTGGAAGATTTAAATTAAACAGTATAAATTCAAGTAAGGCACTATCTGCATTTTAGTTTTTGATTTTAACCAATATTTCTTTACAGGGAGCAGACTTCAACTCAGCACGCTTTTATTAAAAAGAGAGTGAAAGGAACTTTCAGTGTACGCCCCTTTGTTTGAGGACCTAGGGAAAATGACTCATGAAATATGGAAGTGCTTTAGAACGACGTTGAACGAAAAATCGATTCTCAGTTTGGTTTTCCACCCAAATTGCTTACAGTAACGAAGAGTGTTTATTTGCTTTAGTATGTATTAATTTTTTATTATTAATGTTTCTTTCTATTACTCTAAACCACAGGAAATATGTATGTATGTTTTTCTTGAAGTTTAGACAAAATATCGCTGAATCATAATTTGTTTCGTTCAATAAACATTAGATGTTTCTATTATTTGACTTCATGAATAAATAATACATCTTATATTTAAAAGTTATTAATGTATATATAAAAAAAATAAAAATGTAATAGAAATATTCAATAACTAAACCATAAAATATTTTATTGACAAATTCCAACTAACTGCACGGAGACTAATTGTGCACTTCGTTGACCTTGACGAACAGAAACGTGAACATTTAGCCTGATGAGTTTTTTTTTAACAATACTGATTAGCTAAGAAATTGCCATATCACATGACCTTAACCTGGAAACTATTTTATGGTAATTGTTCCATGGTAAAAAATACTTTTGGATAAACTCATAATTTAATATGATCAACCTGGACACTTAATTCAATCGTTAACTCGAACCGGACCACTAGCTTCACTTAAATTCCCAAGGATTGTAATTTATCGTTCACCTTAAATGTTTAAACGTGTAGATTCACCTACAGTGGTACAGATTCAATAATTCGACATCGAGCAGGACTTGCAGATGGAAATGGAATGATTGTGCCAACTCGCGTCATTTCCTGCGTGTGTCAGAAGTGGAGCAGCATCTGGAGGAACATGCGAGTGACGCTTCCAAGTATCAGCTTGACATGTTGGGGGAAACAGCGACTCGATGAGGAAGTGCTGGAGAAGTGTTGATTGTACGGTTCCAGCAGCGGTGTCAACTTTGCATGTGCCAGAGTGTACATTAGCTGGATGTAACGTTCTTAAACAGTTCTATTAACACTTATGAATAGCGTAACCCCATATTCAATTTTTAGATTTGGTTTTCATTTATATAAAAGGAAAATTAGTTACCTCAAAGCCTAAGAGATACGAATAATGGGGGACAATCAATAATTCTCAGTAATGTTTATATTGAGTTGTTCCTAACTGAGCCAGTTTATAATACTTCGTGATTGTTCATACTGTAGTAAGAAACAAGAAGCAAACTCTTATATACATCAGAATATCTTAAATGTAAAATTTAAATTTATTTACAGATATGTTTTGATAGTCAGGTACATATGCATCGTGTAATAGAAAATCGACATAGTTATGATCTGTGAAATATTATATTTTAGTGTTCGCTTTTTACTGTTATTGGGTTGGCAATTTTGTCACAGAGCGAATTATGTCAATAACTTTGAATGTGAAACAATAAGTGAAATAAGAAACACAATTTGAACGTTGTGTTATTTGCCATTGAAAGGCATAACCGATTAAAAACATTCTTTCGCGATAACCAAGCAAGGTTTTAAGTAGGACAGATAATTAAAATCAGCAAATTAAAGCATGGGGCAGAGAAAGTGGTCTGGGGTAGTGTGGGGTTTTCAAGTGTAAATTGCAAACTCAAGTAACGTTTGTGTACGCGTATATTGCTGTCTGAACTGGACACTGTTTTGGACAATGTTGTTATAAAAGCCCAACTTGGCTCTATATAATATTCCCTTAGTTTCATATCTTAACATATCCAATAATAATATCACACTCCACAAATAGTCAAAATTAAAATTACACCGTTTATTAATTTTCATATTCATTAAATTCTTAATAACTCTACGATGTAGCAAAGGTTACGGATCTTAACCAATATTTAATAAATTAATTGCATTGCACATATAAATCACCTGATATTTTCTGTCATAAAAAATATTTTAAAATTATTTTTAATAATCTATTAATTTTATAGTAAATAGCCTCTGGATCACTAATAAAAAAAAAATAAAAAAATAAAAAAACTAATGGTTTAAGTTACTTGTTTCCGTCAGTGATCCTTTTTCTAGTTTCACATTACAAAATGGATAACTGACGGAAACAGGTAACTTAAACCTTTTATTTTAGAATATAGTAATTCATTAAAAAATATAATACTAATTTGTTTTTCTGAATAAAATATTTAAAATTAAAAGAGTTAGTTAGTTTTATGTTATATAATTTTCATACGTGGTGAGAAGAAATAGTAGTATTACATGCATTTCTCTTGTGTTGTAATTTAGCCCTCATAAATCATATATACAGTAAAACCTATTATTTTTTTGTGGGTGGAATTTTTAATGAAAGAAAATTTATATATGATATTTATGAAAAACGAATTATATATTCGATTTTAAGGATGATACTAAATAAATTGACTGTTGCATTATTAATAAGTGATAAAATATGAGAAAGGTATGTATGTATAATCTAAGTTAAAAAAAGAATAATGAAAATTATAATAAAATGTCAATCGTAGTTTTTTTATATCCTAAAGAATATTTTTTCGCATAAGTGTTTATTTTCTGTACGCTAAAAAATTAGGGAGTGTTAAATTTTTATTTAGTTGATCTTGCACAATATCGTATCACGTTTCTTTAAATTAAGTTAAATTGCCATAAAGATTCGTTATCTTCAATTTCAGTTAAGCGAATAGTTTCAAAATCACAAATGAGTTAAACGAGAAACCACAACAGGTTGCAACATCAATCAAAGTGTAAGATAAATATTTTGCAAGCTGTTTCACTAGGCAGCAGATTAAGCAGCTCCAATGTGCATCACCGGTCCTTTGTGACATCGTTGGACCATGATGCTGATATATCATTACGTTAATTGTCAACATCCTAGCGTTAAACACAAATTTGTGGGAAGTTATCCGAAAAAAATAATAAAAATAAGAATAAAATATATTTAGTGTGTGTGTTATTCTATAACAATCAATTATGTGTGATTAGAGCAACATAGCCTAAAGTACTGATCTTGGTTAACATATTTATATATAAAAAAAATATAAATAAACGGTATCAGTTAACTGACACATACTTTCTCCCAACAATATAAAAAAAAAGTGTTAAAAGCTTCAAACATTAATGTCTTGATGACTCAGTCGGATAGCTACCGGCTGAGCAGCGCTCGTTTGACCCTACGCGCGTCTGTGACTTTTAACAACGTACTGCGTTTACCGCTAAACGGAAAATTGAATTTCCTCCGCAACCACTTGACGTAGAACAATAATTTAAAATACTGGATTATTTAGTTTTTTGAGCTTGATTTAATGGTGATAAGTAAAATTTATTTCAAGACAACAGCTATTTTGAAAATCCAAAAAATTGATTTTTGAAACACTTTTTACTCCATAACTTCTGAACGCGGATTTTCCCGGAGATGCGGGTGGTGTCATTTTATTCACCATTTTAAGCTTAATAAACGACAAAATTTTTTATCAAAATCGTTAGAGCCGTTTTTGAGAAATTTTGATTTTGGACGATTTTTGAGGGTTTTTGGGGGTAAAATACCGTTAAAAATAAAAAATTCAAAAAAATGAAAAAAACGCCTGGAATTATCGTGAATTTGGACCTATGTACCAAATTTAATTAAAATCGGACCATTAGAGCATTCTCTAGCTCTGTTTACATCCTGACACACACACACACACACACACACACACACACACACACACACACACACACACACAGACAGACATCACTCCGAAAACCACTTTTTTGGGTTCAGGGGGAACCAAAATGGATAAATCCACCAACGACTCAAATTCGAAAATTTTGACGAAAACAATACTTTCTCCATATACTATGGTATAGAGGGAGAAAGTAAAAATGGTGTGTATTTAGACTATCGCAGTTCTTATGACAGGGTCACAAAAGGCGGAAATTTAGGTAAGATGAGTGGAGAGAGCGTCGATGATTTGGTTTGTTTATGGTAGGTTATGGTACCATAGATAACCATAGTGATACGATTTAAAAACGTAGATAACTGAACATAGATTAGCATTAACTTAACCTATCCGGACTAAACACATTTAAACTGTGTGGCACATATAACTGAGAGTACCGAAGGCGTATCAAATTGTTAGTACAGTAGAAAAGTATAATAATATACCGGTGGATATAGTTTGATGTAGTTTATTACGAAACTATGAAATGCTCTGGCCTAATAAACGAAACCCTCTTGTGACTTAATGGTAAAGCTTTACAGAGTGGCTATAGTGTTAAAAAAATCCAGAAGAACACGATGCTGTTTAGGTCGGATTTAATATAATTATTGACAAGGATTCAATGGAGTAAACCATGATAGTGTATCTTGTGTCCGTTTTTACACTTAGTGCTACTTTTATAAACTAAAACAAGAGCATTTTTTGAATTTGTGGTATAGTGACAAAAATAACTGATCCAACTTATCCAGACTGGATAAGCTAATTCATTCATTTATATGGTTTTTAATGTAAACTTAACTTTAAGACAAATTTAAAATTTACTGTGTACCTCTAATTCTTATATTTTAAAAGATAATGGCAGTGGAATTTTAGTTTTTCTTTAAGAATAACGCATAGGGCAAATTTTGCATTTCCATTGCGCTGAAATAATTTTGGTAAACAAAAATGCCCTAGCACAAAAACATCTTAGACTCTCATTTCAATTGCTCTTCCAACACAAATTATAATTTTTGCCATAAATATTTTAATTTCTCATAAAATTTACAATGTGACAGATATTATAAAAACCATAAAATGGATTCTGTGACACTTTCATACTTGGATAGTTTTTTATTTTGTATTTTAAAGTGTTAGAGATAATTGATCTTCATTTTTTATGTTTCCTTATTACTAAATCCCTGTTATCTCATCAACCGTTATGATTATGGGTGCAATGTAAATTGTTAAGTTGTCTTAAAACTAAGAGTAGAGTTTACAAATGCCATGAAAGTGGGGGTTTTATTTAAAATAAAGGACTTCAGGTCTATGTAGGTTATTTTGGCACACCCTGTATATTGAAATTAACGTTAATCACTAGAGCATAATCGGTTTACCTATAATGGTAATTTTTTAACGTAGTCTGTAAATTTTAAAAGCAGTCAGTACGAGTGGTCTGGGACACCCAGTATTAATTTTAAACTTTTACATGCACTAGTACATATACATAGGTATACAACGATATACAATATTCTTTAACAATCAGATAAAATTAATAAAACAGATTTATGAAATACTCAAAGCTGAGGTCCTTAGTAATATGTGTAACAGTCCATATGTCATCAAAACCAAGCAAACACAGGACAGGCAGTCAGGCAAATATGCGTGTAATATTGCTGCCGGATAGTGCCATAAAACAGGAATTCACTGGGTTCGGAATTAGTATGCAAAACACACGTACACGACATGGCGGAATTCAGGGAATTGCTTGGCGTTTATTGTTCACATTCGTCCTGAGTTATGACCGGAAACGCTCTCGTTGTTTTGTTCAGCGATTTGTCACAGGTATTTCAGCGGCTCTCATTGGGCTTCATTACTGTGATTTTTTCCTCAGAAAGTTAATGTTCAGTAAGTTATTTGAACTTAAAATTTGTTTAGATCCCTTTGTCTAGGTTAAATTGTTGATTGATAAAGATAAATTTCCCTTGAAACCAAGGCCTATAAGCTCCGTGAAAGACATTTTTTAATGCATTATAAATGAAATTACATTTACATAATACTTTAGATTTTTATAAAGAGAATACAATTTTAAACGGGATCTTTTATGTGTAAATGCGTTGCTGCCAGCACGAATTTAGAGGGAATTTATGATCCATCTAATTTGTTTGAGAGTGCAAATAAATTTTACCATTCCGTGTGCTATACACAGCTTTAACCAAAAGCATTAAAATATATACACTGAAAAAAATCACAGTTATTTCATAAAAAATAGGCATTCATGGGAGAAAAGGGGTATATAAGTTTATAATATAACTATCTAAAATAAGAGTCATTTTTACAATAATTAATTTGTTTTGTCAACCAAATTAAAAATATTAAGTTACAACCAGTGTGGCTTTGAAAATGTATTATGGATATTGGTAAATTAGTAAAACCTCATTATTCTGATTATAGGTTACCTCTTATCAGTAGCTCAGATAACACTCCATAACCACTCCATAAATAACTTAACCTCTGATCACAACAACTAAAAGTTTGACCAATGCATTATTTATTTATTTATTTTTTTTAAGATTGCAATCACTTAAATTTATTTTAAAACAACCATATAGAGGTTAAAAGCATAACAGAAATCAAATTAATAATTCCTTTCAATCCCTTGGCTATTTAGTAGTTATCTTCATAAAAAATGGAGGAGCAACAACCAGGAATAGGGCACTTTCTTTTATAATTAGTATGTTTATTTCTTAGAATCTTGGAATATTAGTAGTTCTTCATTCCCCCAATTTAAAAATAACTAAGTCTGCATCAATTCAAGTTTTTTTTTACCGTTGCGTTGGTAAGAAATGGTTAGAAACTGGTATTAAGAAATAATAATAAAATAATGTGAGATAATTTTTATAATTAAAATTTTTACAAACTTGATCACAGATAATTTGAAGCCCCGTGGTTGATATTTACCACTGAGATTTGGATTGATTCAAATCAAATCACCATTTAAACAGATCGTTTCAAATTTAGTTTACAAGCAAGACTAGGATTGCACAACCTTTCATTTCAGAGGAAAAAAATAATAGTTAACAGTTTACACCAAATCAAAAAAAAAAAAAAAAAAAAAAAAAAAACAATCCGGCCGGCGGAGACGAGACTTGAGACAGCGGCTCAAATATTTATCCTCCGTTGAAGTGAAGGCGATCCGTCGAGTGATACTCTCACCAGGTATTGTTGAACAACTGCTTGTACACACAGTTGTCGGGACTGAAATAACACTGACCAATCGCGTGGTACGATTCTTTTACAAACAAAACTATGATGCAAAGAAAAAGTTCATAACCAAAGTTAACATTTGGCATAGATATAATCCACATGTTTTTTTTTTTGTTTTTTTTTCAAGCGGAATGCTTTCTTCATATTTGAAGAATTAAAATTCATTAGTCACAAATCTGATAATAATTAAACTTTTAGTTTTAAACTTAATAATTACAAACAGGGTCAGAGTAATAAAACTTTTAGCTTTACTAAAAAACTGAAAGTAGTATGTGTGGTACGTACGTGTTAAAAACTCACTAACGTCTCTTATTAAACACCAAAAACATTTAACAAATTTCACCAAGGCAATCAGCATGAAAATTAAGTATTTTAATATGTTCTAATGCAAATTTAATTATTTTGTATTATTATTCAAACATAGAAGATTGTGTCATTCTCTTTAATGCAAATAGTTTAATTAATTTAAAATGGTTTCATGCATGATTATTCCAACATCGTGTTACATTCTATACACAATAATTTTATACATTACTATAGTGTATTATCCATTAATATGGTTATCATTTAAACAGGTATTTCTGTTTTATTCCAAGTTTATTATAGCTTTCATACTCGAATGCATACTGTATCTTTGCTTTTTAAAGTTTATTTCATTTTCACCTATCAGTGTTGCTACAAAACCGCCCAAAGATACAAAGCATAACATAACAAATGGAATAATTATTGCTGTTTCACAAGCAGGCTCATGTGATTCATATTTAGTAAACAAGATAACAACTATTGTATCACACGACAAACTCCAACACCTCCAAACGTTCATCTATCAGCCTCTCACAGCAACAATAGAGATATAATTAGCTGCCACCATTGTAGTGTCGCGCTCACAAAACACCATTTTTCATTTTATATGAAGTGCGAAAAATTCAGGTTGAAATAATAAAACGCCTTAAAACATTACTCGATATATTTACACTTACACTGCAATAGTTTACAATACTGTAAATATATATGAAAGATCTAATTTTGGTGATCGATTTCGACCAGTCACAACGGTCTACTTGCTAAATACTTTTTTTAAGAGGCTGGCGGACCTCTTTTTGCCTTACTTTGACGCGTCTACATAGACTATTGACCTGTTTGGATCGTATTAGACAAAGTAAGAGGGTGTATAAAATTATTATGGTATATGAAACCGTTCCCAATTTAACAAAAGTAACTATAAAAATGATCGCAGATACAAAACGATATCCCTCCCACAAAGCTTTCCCATGCCTAAAATTTATTAAATATTGTATTTAAATATTCTTCATATTTTCATCCCTAAATATAAAACTATAATGAAAGGCTCCCCATCCCAATGCAAGGGAAGTATTAATATCGCAGCCAGAGGCTCTCATTACTCGAGGCTTAGCTATTTGTGACTCCCATCGACAAAAATAGAATAAAAGGTTTCATTTCAGAAAATTCTGACCTATTTTAAAGTCAGTGGGTTCACTTGGATTAAATATTAGAATAATGTAAAATTTTCATTTTTTAGTAACATGACATGACGAATTCTTAAGATAGTGGGAAAATTTTGTACAGAAAATTTTTACGACAAACCAAGAGATTTAATTAATTTTCTAAAATATCACTAGATTCATTATATGAAAATTTACTAATTATTTTTGAATGTTTTTCGAAAATAATTTCGTATACTTTAAGAATGAAAATGAAATATAAATATTGTCTAATAATGCACATCGTGATTAGAATTGACGTCTAGAAGAAAAAAAGTTACAGAATTAATAAGAACTAATTCAATTGGTTTTGATAAAATTTACATCTTAGCCTTTTCCCCTCCAAATATGGAAGTTAAGAGTGATTTGGGAAAATAAAAATTTATGTTATTTATTCACTGTTCTCTTTGCTTAGGAAATATAAAAAAATCCTCAAAACGTGTTCAGAGGGACGTTAGACATATTTTGAGCAAACGGTAAACGCTTAACTTTATTTAATTTATAGCATTTTTTAACCTTTTTAAATGTCGTAAGAAACTTATTGGAAAATGGTCAAAGATAATATATTATTTATCCAGTTTAACCACCCTGCACAGCGCATAATCACATATTAATCAATATTAAAATATCGTTTAACGTTTAAAACTACGTTTACCACATGTTTCAAACACTCTGTACAGTATTTACTAAATGATACAACTCATCGTTTACTGTTTGCTTTAAAACTATTATTATCAATAGCTATTATTATATATTTTCATAAAATAATGAAATTTTTTAAGAAAGTAAAAAAATAGCTTAATTGACTAGAGAGAATTTTCTTTGTTAGAAATATAAAAGAGGAGTAATTGTTTAAATATTTCATTTAATAACAAATGTATTATTTTTTAATATATTTTTTTCTTTCAATCAGTTATATTAGAAATATACTAGGGTTATTTCTTAGTTTAGTTTATGGAACTATGTTGGAGCTATTTAAAAAAGGACAAATTAAGCTCTTAGACCGCACTGCTAATTGTCCTCAATAATTTTTTTTTTTTCTTGTAAGATATTTTTTAAGTTGTCAACTATGTGATAATTCCTTAAAAAACTATAAATTATTATTATTAAACATAAATCAAAAACTTTCATTAGTATTAACAAAATGTATTTCTATTTGTTTTACTAACACTGGCAGGTTTATTAGTCTATGTACGTTGAAAGTTAGTTTTATTACATATGGTATATTCAAACAGATGTTTAACAGGTTTTTTGTTTGACTAATTAGACATTTAGATTAAAAAAATAGTTTGCCTTTAATAGTATGATAATTAAATTAAAGGAAAGAGTTTCTTTATGTGTAAAAGGTAAGTAGAACAACGCCCTTTATTTAGGCAATTAATTAAAGATGTAGAGAGCAATAAGAGCTAGGAATCCGGCGGAATTCCTCAGTGTTCGCGCAGAGCTATCGACACGGCACGAGTCTTTACATTCAAGCTTACGAGTGCTCTGGTGTCAGGGCCGTTCCTAACGTAAAATTTTAACAAATGCAGCTTCAAAAGGATAATATTTGACAGGTCACTCTTGTATTACCATTCACTAAAAAAAATTTTCTGATGCAGACGAAAGCTAAGCACATCACTTGAATTTACGTAACCACAAAACAATGTAACTGTTTTTCAAATATTTTGGCTTTACTGAATATACTAATTTTTTCATTGGGTGGTGTGAAGATTTTTAACAACCTGAATTGCATGTGCAACTTAAGGGCTTTTTCCTAGAGTACGTAAAAGTAGCGAAGTTACAGAAAATGTCAATCTTTAATC
The DNA here is from genome assembly GCA_030545055.2 of Neoaliturus tenellus. NCBI lineage: Eukaryota > Metazoa > Arthropoda > Insecta > Hemiptera > Cicadellidae > Neoaliturus > Neoaliturus tenellus. Next base: position 53,683,745 of record CM061533.1, on the reverse strand, counting down.
GCTTTTTACACTAAAATGGCTAAGGTTTATTTCAATATTCTCAGCTAACGCTTTATGCGGTCATCTGTCATTTTTGAGCTGCAATTACGTACTTTTCACTCTTAAAATACTAAAAGCTGTTGCATGTGTAACTGCAACATGATCAAAATTTTTTTTCGTACAACCTTTGGAATTCCATATAATGTTTTTCCAGCCATATAACCGAGAATGTTTTTGCGATTGAGCTGAAGCTGTTATCCTGTTTACCAGTGTTTAGAACTTAATTTAAAACAGATTCGTTTTTTCTGGTTAAAAAAAATTTATTCAATAGTGTACAGTAGTGAAAAATTGCGATCGCACCTCGCCTGGGTTATGCATAGCCTTTGAATAATATTAGGACTTCTACTACGTTTCGGTCACCAACAACCTCAGTACCCAATGGTACTTACAAGTAGTACTTGTGGAACTTAAGTACCGCAATGTTTTGGCCAGAAAAACAGTTTTTGTCCCCTAGCTAAAACATATTTTATCTAAATGTTAATAAATAATAATGCTCTAAATAAATGGAATTTGGTAGAAGCAGCGTAAAACGCCAAATTTCGAAGGAATATTAGTTTCTATGCTGCGCCTGCTCAGGAATGAGCCGATATTAATATTTTAGCGGAGGTGGAGCTGGCTTTCATTTCATCTCCCTCTTCATTACATAGCTCGATGTATCAATTACCATGAATAAAAAGCGGCAATACTAAATATTTTCATTATATTTCAATGAAAAGAACAAATTGAAGTACAAATTTGTTCCCTTCAAATTTTCAACAAAACAACTTAAAACTATTAAAAAATATCCATTGAAATGTTTTATTTTCCATTGAGAATTAAATTCTTATTTTATTTAATGAAATTATCTATGTAATAAGACTTATTAAAAGCAGACATTATGTGACCTATAAAATATAAAGCGTTTAATTTTGTTATCTTAATTACTTTCCTGATGATGATATCAGAAATTCTGAATGATAAAGAAGATTAAAGTATCGCATAATAGAACCAAGGCAATTCCTTGTAAGTCTGAAACATACTACTGCAACCAGCTTCAAAATAAAGCCCGACAGTAGAAAAACACGAAAAATGCACTGTAACTAATGAAATTGAATGTAATGATGTATTGAAATTCAGTGTTGTTACTATTTTATTTTATCGTTTTATTATTATTTTTTGCATAAGGATGTGAGGCCCTAGTAATTCACATAATTCAGTTTTTCCCCATTAAAGTACTTTGAATATTGATTGTTATACATTGATTATATTAATACATTGATTATTTGATTACATTCAATATTAAGTGTTGTACGCCATAAAACCATTGTTTTGATAGCTTATGTAAGTTTATTTAGATTATTAATGTAATTTGTGTGTATTAATATGTACCGTGAGTTTCATACAGCGTTTCATATAATCATTAAGGGTATTACCTATCCTATATTATGATATATTGAATATTTTAAACCAAGAGTAGTTTCAAAGAATGTGTCAACCAGTACATAAAATAAAAGGTCATTGCAAATACTGGTTTTATAGGAAACGACTAAATATTTTGTTACCAGCTAACGTGACACGCAGTGTTTTGGTCCATTAATTTAGGCCGAACAAGGATAATAAACGATAGCAATTTGGCAAAATTCCTATGTGTTTCCAAAGCAGTAAAAGCGGCAATTCCACGCATAGAATCGTCGTGTTATATGGATAATCTGTTGAGGTGAAATCCCTATTATACATTTTCCTCAACTTAGCGTCAGTTAGTTTACATATTTATCAGGTTAATCATACACCTTTTTTAGTATTATTTACTTTTCAAATGTTATGATAAAGGAGTTGAAAATTTATTTTTAATAAATAGCATTTCTTTAAAATATATAAATAATTTAATTTGCCAAGTATATTTCAAAAGATAGTTAAGGGTATTGATTATTCAACATTAAAATTATTATTATTACTAGTCTCACAACACAACACAATACAAATAAATTATTGAAACGGCTTATGGGGTGTTTATATTACGTATAAGTAGCAATACTCAATAGATATGTGTTAAATATATAAATTAATTTACGAACTTTTCATATGGTAGTTGCGTCATGAGTGCAGAAAAGTACTGTGTATGTGGTAACAAAAATATTAATGAATATAAACAAATGATTACAGTTATTCTTTATAAATCTTTTCATAAATTAACGTCGTAGTAAGGTACTTGTTATGTTTTAGTGGTAGTAATACGCAAAATTAGAGTACAACGCCCACACCTAAGAGCTAAGCGGTGCTTGGCTCACGCCGCCATTGTTTCTCAGGGGATGCTCGAGGGGTAACGGCGTCCATTGTTGCCACCTACTGACACAATTTACACCGTCAAGAACGATTTTAGAGGAAATATAACAGAGGAACTTCTTCTCTCATCGAATAGTGTTATCGTCATTTGATTGTGTGATAAAACAAAAGGTAGCAAGAATTATTTTTTAAACAATTTTTTAACATTCATTAATTATTTAAAATATCAACAATATTGGGTGTTTTTTTTTTTTAAATTTAAAACCTGTTTTAAATCAAATATTACAAACATAACAAATGTCTATGATGCATTTTATTCTTATCATCACAATTTATTTCACCTATCCACAGGACTTTATTGATGTGTGTCTAGTTTTGTGTTCAAACAGACGACAGTAAAATCTCTCCTTAAACATTACGTCCCTCTCTCTTTTGTAAATTTATGGAAACATTTTTTTTAGTTTCTCATTATATCCTAATTATTACATTCATTGTTTTATTCTCAGATTATTCAATATTTTTAGTTATTTTTACACACCTTACTCTTTACTTATATCCTGACGAATAACCCAGAGATCTTAAATCTTGAGATCTCGGATGAGGGTATAATCCTCTTCAATTTATTCTTTTGCTAAAAGGGTTAAGTTAATAGGAATGCACCTCTGAGCTCTGTAGTTTGAAGCAATCCCGACAGGTTCCTTTGGAAATAAATAAAAAGAAATGCATACGAAAATAACCAACAAAATATTGAAGAGATTCAAACAAATCATTTAAAATCACTTTAAAATCAATATTCACCTTAAAATCCTCTAAGTAAATGTAATCTATGTGAATGACACTCAAATGCATCATAAATAGCCTATATGTTATGTATGAAAATGTTTTTTATTTCAATTTCAGTATCGTGGGTTGCGTTTTATACACCATGTATTACGGTAATATTGCTGTTACTTAATGTTTTCTCTGTCGTTTTACGTTCAACATTTCTTTTGCAATTTTATTGTCACTTCTAAATAAATAAACTAATAACTCTTTAACGGAACGATCCAAAGCCTGGTTTCTTTATCATCAAACCTCGATCTGTTGTTGACGACACTACAAATATTTATTACTTTATCTTTAATAAGTATGGAGTAGCCCAAAATAAGACCACATAGTATTTGCATCATAGTACAGTAAAATAAACTAAAAATATCCAACACTTTTTTGCATTCAAGTTATCAACTGTGATATAATACTAATTGTTTATTGCAAGGCTATCTTTTGTTTATGTTCATAGCACGTAATATATTACTGTGGGATTCCGTTTCTACAAAAAGACGACAAGCGGATCCTGTGTGGAAGGCTTCAAGAGTGACGTATCCCGCCTTGGGACCCCACACGAGGCTACCTCTGGAGCACAACGAGGGGCCCTGCGCGAGGCTATTAATGGGAATTTTTCGTAACAATTTTGGCAACTTTCAAACATTTACTTCCTTTAATATTACAATTGTGTTTGTATTGTTGAATTGCATTATATTATTTGTATTACAATAATTGTGTTTGTATTGTTGAATCTCGGATGTAATAGATTGTCTTAGTTCTTGCAAATGTAAATTTTAAAGTACATACTGTTAGGAGGATTATTAAAACGAAAAAATTTAAAAATATATCTCACAGCTGCAATCGCATAACATTTACTTAATACATTTCAATTAATATTGTTCTTAAATTAAATTGAATAAATACTAGTACCAGTAAGTACCAGTAAATACTATTATCATATACATTACATTAGGAAAGTGCTTTATTTTACATCAGATTATGGAAATTTAAAGTTTTTTAAAACAAGTTATTAAACCGGTTGAACAACGAAAGGCTTACTTCATCGTTTATATCTCAATTTACATTAAAGGTAATTTAATTAGTTATTTAGTTTGATTTAGATGTTAAAGCTAACTTGCATGTAATATAATCGGAGGGTTCAAAATAGATAATTTTACATTTTTAACTATGGAGTAATTTTACTACATTTGAGAACAACATCTTTATTTTATTATGATTACGTGTATTTGGAATGAATAATAGACACAACCGATTCTACTGTTCTAACATTGTACACCGTTGTAAAATATAGTGCCTATCTAGGAAACTGAATTTTTCACCTGATGTAGCTCTAGAACATAAATTATAAAGCTAATTGCAAAATATACTATTTATCATACAAGTTTTATTTAACCCTCTACTACACGCGCACCCACTTGTTACGTTACTACACGCGCGCGGACTGCCAGTCCGCATTTGCTGTAAATTGGTAAATCATGTATATTTCATTGCTTTTCTGCACTCAATATTTATTTTTAGGTTAGGAGTAGTAAGTCAATAACATATTACACAAAATGATATATTTTCAGTTGGTGAAAATAATAACATATTTACAAGTTATTAGTTTCAACTAAACAAAACCTTCTTCCAGAGGTACAGGGGCTTGAAGTTGTAGTCTAATAGGAACAGGATCATTCTCTTCATCATTTTCATTCTCTGAAAGTTCACTGTTACTCTCATGGTCACTTTTTTCAACTATGTCTTCTTCGCTATCATTACTAGCGCCTAACTCATCCTCAAGCATCGAGCGAATGTCATCATCATTTTGCCTGATGTAAGCCATAATTGAAAAATTATGTTTTAAAAGTAAAACATATAAAAAACAATAAAGAAGTAATGCAAATGTCAAATGATGTCTTCAAAATTCTAGTTTCACTAACACACGCGCGCGGAATAACAATCTGCAAATGCTGAAATCCAAGTGTCACGAACACACGCGCGCGGACTATCAGTCCGCAACTGCCGAACAACTGTCAGAAAACTATTCACAGGGCCAGATCCACTGCACTGCGGGTGTTACCAAACCGGTATTAGTTAGAGGGGGAGTGGAGGGGAAGGTAGACGGCCGTTCAACCTTCCACGAAGTGTGGAAAACTGTAAAAACGAAATTATGTTAAATTGCGGACTGTGAGTCCGCGGCGCGTGTAGTAGAGGGTTAAAATTTTCATAACATGATTGATTACAAAAAAAAAAAAAAAAAAAAAAAAACATTGAATAGTAATAATCCCTGGACAGACTTTATAGATGATCCTCACCCCCGTCATTAGTCCAATTTCCTCAGCATAAAATTATACTAAGATGTTCCGTTGCAAACATATCATCCTCCGAGTTTGTAAGTGTTGAGATGAGTGTTCTGAAGATGTTGAAATGAAACATATTAGTATAATTTTATGCAGACGAAATTGGGCTGTTGACAGAGGCAAGGATCGCCTATATAGTAAAATACTCCTAAAATATAACGTAATAAAAGGTCATAAAAGTTTTCTTTGTAATATAAAACTTATTTCAACTGAAATCGATGTTCAACTTGGTAAGTGATATTTTTATTAATAATTTGAATGAATATTGTTTGTTGAATGATTTTGTCCGTTTGGTTTCCTTGAGTTAAAACTGTTTCAAAGTACTTTTTAAAGCGACTAAGTGAGTAAGTATTCGTTATTTGATCAGTATTATAAATATTTAGATAAACATCACGATTAATATCATTGTGCTGTTACTAATTTTTTAATATTGCACCTTACTTGTTGAATCTCATATGGTGATGTCCACACATACTTTTAACACATGACCAATTTCTTTTACTCAATCATAAAAATAAATAACATGTATTTTTTTATATTTTGCCTATATATTTATATAATTTTGCGAAATGTAAATTATAATCGTATATTAAGTGATATATCAATTAAGATTTTAGCTCGTTTATCCATTTTGATTATAATTTTTCAATGAAAAATTAACTAATTTTGAATAACTAATACAGTAATCACATGATATCGTAAGTCTATATATGTTTGTGATGTGTTTCCAATAATTACAACGGACGGTGTTTTGCCGGTTGCAAGTTGCCGACTAGACCCTCGGCTGCGGTAGGGCGCGGTGCGGTGTCGCACGGCTGGCGTAGATGTGAGTTAATTGACACGAACCCTGCACCAACTTATTTAATTAAACTGAGACCTACGGACCACCAACTTTTTCCCACCGAAACATCTACCCAGAATCAGAAAAAAACAATGTTTTGCAACTTCGCTAGTTTTTCATCAGTGAATTAAAATGTTTACCTTTACTATTGCGGTAAGTGAACAAAAATAAATATCAATTGTTGTAATAAATCTTCTTTAGGCTGAATACGGAAATGTGTATTACAAAGAATAATGTTTTTCGTTACAATAGCAAGTTTCATACCATATGTTTGGGCCACATTTTATATTATTTTTCACATATTTTATTATTACAGATTTAAGTACCATAAGTTTTTATTACAAGGAATTTCTCCACCTAAATTCATTCATCTGTAATAAGCTAACTTTACAAGAACACAACATATTATTTGGTTAAAATTACTTTGTAACAATTAAAACTAAGGCAGCGAATAAATCATGCACTATCTGACACCACTTACAGGCCTTAAAAAAATTGTATAAATGTATAATTTTTTTATATCATTAAAATTCGAACTAAACAGCAGCTTATAATGGATGATGTAATTACATTATTAGTAACTTAATAACTCACGTCCAAGATACTGAAATATTGATGCAAGTGGATCAACAGAGGAAGTGTCTGGTTTTCAAGGCAAATTGAGTTGGCGGCGTAATCCGGCGATGTAATTGAATAAGGTCCGAGCTTTAATGCTTAAAACATCTCACTTACGTGTGATTATCAGTTTAATCCAAAATTACTAAAATCTTTTAAGTGGATTTTAAAATGATCTTGTTTTTAAAGAACCAAAACTAGTATAAGATTTGTTGAGTAAGTTTATAATATAGAAAACTCTAATTTTGTATTTTCTGCCTCTTTAACAACCCAATATATTCTAAAACTTAATTGCAATCTTTTTTTATATAAGTTAAAGTGGTCAAAATGTTTTTATAGTCGGTGGTAGTTTATTCACACCAATATATTCAGTCGTTAAACTACTTCATCTTTTATAATCCATAGTAGACTTTTCAAATATTTTGACTATTTATTTATATTCCACACCTTTATGAAAAAACCAAAATTTTTGTTTTTTTTCGAAAGGGATTCCAAAATCATTATACTGAATTAAAGTTATGTCATCATTGGTGTGTCATCACTGCTGAAACCTATATATAATTTTTATCAATGCAAATTATAGCTTAGTCCAGTTTATGCGAAGTTTGGTTTACAATACTCTTTTAACAAACTCTTCCATGACCTGCTCTTATACTGTTAAGATTACCCGATATTTTTTGTTGCAAGAAAAAAAATTGAACAATCGATAGCGACGACAGCTTAATCAATCAATCAATCAATCAAAAAATTCTTTATTTCCATCAATTGTTTTATACAATAGAAAATATTCTTATTTTCTAAACTAAACTAAGTGGCACAACATGTATATATATATTTTAATTTCAAATAATGGAAATATTCTCACATAGGCAACCTAATGCCTGTGTGTGAGAATGAGCCTGTATTTTTTCGAAAGGTTTTTATTGTATTTTGATGGTTTTTGGCAGCAGTACTGGAGACATGGATGGACATAAGACGGACTGACGGACCCCCCAGGAGAACCCCCTCTCCACACACACACACACACACACACACACACACACACACACACACACACACACACACACACACACACACACACTCTCACTCACTCACTCACACACTGCACACACATTCTGACTGCTATCGGCAAATTATGTTACGTTCTCATTCTCGGTAAACGGATGTTATAAGTGCTTCAGTGTTCTGTCTCCCCAAGTTCATCAGCCACTTTTTAACCTGGATTTTATATCCTGCTACAGTAAAAGAGTCAAATCTTTTCAGGAATTGTGGAGTGTTCCTGTATAATAAATGAGAAATGTAAAATGGGTTTGTCTCGGAGTATGATCTGTACAAACGTGGAATCTGGACTCCAGCATTTGCATTCCTTGTTGTGTAGTTATGTGGAAGTGGCTGAAATAGTTGGTCTGAATACTTGTGCATGTAAATAAGTAACGTTTTAACAAAAAGCTGTCTAATGTCGAGTACATTCATGTCTTTGAACACCGCATCTGAAGAGTACTTTCTACCTTTTTTTAAGGCAACTTTTAAAATAGTCTTCTGGGTAATTTCAAGTTTGGACAACGTGCTACTATAGGCTCCTCCATAAGCTATAATGCCACCCTCTAAGACTGATTGAACATAACTACAATATGCCATTCTAATTTCATTTATATTTAACACTTCTCTTAGCTGGTGGAATGCAAATATCATTTTCCTTAATTTGTTATTCAGGTAGCTTATATGAGGAGCCCAGGTTAATTTGCTATCAATATATACTCCCAAGTATTTAAAACTGTCAACCCTCTCTACAACTGAGCAACCACATGTGATACTCTGAGGCTCACCACAAGAGTGGAGAGTGATGGCATTGCAGAGTGTGCCTCCTCTGTCCCTGAGAGAGATAGGTAAAAATTTAGTTTTGGACACATTCAAAGTTAGTTTATTCTGATCAAACCATTTTTTTACTAATGCAATATCTCTCTCTGCAATTTGTAAAACTGTTTTCCAATCCTTCCCCTCCACAAAAATAGCTGAGTCATCTGCAAATAAAAAAAGTTTGCCCATAATGTTTATTTTAGCAATGTTATTTATGTATATTAAGAAGAGTAAAGGTCCCAAATTGCTCCCTTGAATTACTCCATAATTAACTAGTTCCCTTTTGCTATCTATTCCATTTATTGTTACATATTGCTTCCTTCCAGATAAGTATGATTTAAACCAGTTTAAAGATTGATTTTTTATGCCTATTAACTGTAATTTGTTTATTAATATATTCCTATCCACAGAATCAAAAGCCTTGGCCAAGTCTAAGAAAATTATTAAACACTTGTTCCCTTTTGTTATTGCAAGATTAATGTCCTTGTTTAAGTCAAATAGAGCATCTGTTATATTTTTATTCCTCCTAAAACCATATTGAGAATCGGTTAATATTTTGTAATCATTTAGATATGAACATAATTGGGTCTTTACAACTCTCTCAAGGACTTTGCTGAACACACTCAGCAAAGAGATAGGACGAAAATTAGACATATTCTTTATATCATTAGATTTGTAGAGAGGGATGACCTTAGCAATTTTAAAGGCGTCAGGAAACTCTCCAGTGCGTATGCTCTCGTTTATTATGTGAAGTAGAGGGTTCTGTAAAATAGTATAGTATTTTTTTAAAAAGTCAGCCGATATGCAGTCATAACCTGGAGCTGAGCCACCCCGCAAACTGTTGACATGTCGCTGTAATTCAAATTCAGTGATTGTCTGTAAAGTAAAGGTACAGTTCAAGGTGTGAGAAGTGTCATCGACAACAGGTGGGCCACTTGAGTCTATGGCACGTGCCAGGTTGTCACCAACCTGTGCAAAGTACTCATTAAATTCGTCAGCCACCCGTTGGCGATAATCGTCAATGTCAGGAATTTTAGGCCAGTCAGCAGTAAATTGGTCTAGTGGAAAAGTTTCTTTTTTGGTGCCCCTCCCTGCCAATTCGTTTAATATTTTCCAAAATTTCTTCGCATTGTTTTGAACTTCAATAATTTTTCTTCTATAAAACTGTTGCTTCGTTACTCTAATTTGATTATTTAAGTTATTTCTATATCTTACAAATTGATCTCTTAATAGTGGGTTGAAGGGTTGTTTTTTTACTAATTTACTTAATCTATCACGCTCCCTAATACACCTTACTAACTCCTCCGTAATCCATGGCTTAATTTTTTTAAAACGTGAATGCATTTTAATACCATTTCTTGTAGCACCTTTGACACATTCTTCAATTAAAGCTAAAAAATGTGTTGCAACATTATTTGAACCAGCAGCACTAGTTACCCCAGACCAATCACATTCTGATACTAAGTTCCCCAATGCTTCCCTATCAATAAATGAAAACTTCCCTTTCCCAACTTTATTTATTTTTTTGTAATTGAAATCTATTTCCAGAAAGACTGAGTAGTGGTCAGTGATCTCAGTTTTAATAACTCCTGAGCGCACGTTACTGTAATCATAATGTCTTATAAAAATGTGGTCAATACAGGATTTAGTGTCACCCACTTCTCTGGTTGGTTTTGTAATGCCACATGTAAAACCAGCTTCATACAAGGTGTCCAAGTAACGTTCAGTTTTGTTGTCAGTAATTAGTAAATTGGCATTTACATCACCAATAAACAAGTATGTTTTGCCTCTGTCCATATGTCTGTAGTGCTGGTTTAATGCGGCTGTAAAGTTGTTGAGATCACTGTCATGTGTGCGGTAAACTGTCAAAAGATTACATTTTTTGTTATGAAAGTTAAAGTCAATGCTCAGACCAAACACATCCCCCAGCTCCAAGCTTCGACATTCACACACACTCACATCCTCTCTCACATACACTAACACACCATCGTTTTGGTTTCTCACATTATCAGTGTTAAATACTTTGTAACCCTCAAGCGCAACCCCCCCTACATCCCTCCCCAGCCAAGTCTCCCCCAAAATAATGAAAGTAAATTCAAATTTCAAACTAGCCAAATAAACCAAAAAAGAATCAAAATTTTTTCTGAAGCTGCGTATATTTAAATATATAATTTTAAGTGTTTGCTTTTCTGGAAAGAATGAATTTAATTGAAGCATATTTTCAATTGTGACACATTCTATTTTTCTATAATTATCTATTAGATTATCTATATCTTCCATTCAGCAAATTACTACCTAGTAGATCAAAAATAAAATCAATAAATACTGAAAGAAAAAAAATGAAGAAAATTTTATTTTAAAAGTGTTTTTCCGCTCAGTGCAACATGCCAGGCCCACAGTACTCCTGCTGTCCAAAACTGTTATCAACATCAGATAATGCAATAATAACTCCTGATAAAGAGTAGTGGATCCATCCTAAAATACCAGCTCATGCTCAAATGTGAGAAAAATGTGCTTGTTATATTTAAAGGTTACTAACAACAATATACAATACAATACAACTAACAAATATAGACAATATATAACAAATACCAACAACTAACAAACAATAGCTATGTTTTTAAGCTATGTTATGTGTTGATGAAATGTTCATTTAAACTATTTATTTAAACTAATGGTTGAAATACTCAATAGACCAATTATTGGAAAATAAAATGTTGTAAATTAAAATAAATTAGGAATAAGGTTTGTTAGTATTGTATTATTTTATGTTATTTGAGTAAATAGTATTGCGTCATTTACTTACCTTTCGTTTTTATTTAAATAAAATTCATTACAGCGAAACTCAGCTTAGGTCTCTTAAATATTAAACGGCCTCTAAAACTATGCTTAATGATGAATAACTAAAAATAAGCTTAATTTGGGGGATGCTTAGTGATGAATATAACCTACAATTGAAAATAAAATTTAATAGATTATATACTAAATAAATTATTGGTATGCATAAAAATCTATGACATGGTTGTAAAATTGTCATCCCGTACAGTTCTTTATTGAAAGTCACTCTTTTAAGTTAATTGAAAATCAGCAAAGAAGATTACAGGAAGGTACAGGTCGGTAGAAGTAATGGGTAGCGGAAGTCCAGGTGACTCGATTTCCTGACCCGCCAACGATCAAGTAAAGTCTGCTCGTCTTTCCGGGAACCTTTCCGCCACAGTGGTTGTTCCAAAACTAATTCTTAGAGATTTAAGTGTTCTTGTGTGGATTACATTACCACTGTAGATTATTGACATTTTACATTTAAATATCGATAGTTATTAAGTAAACCAGAAGGTAATTATAGAAAATACAGTTTCTAAACGGTTATGTTGTAAAGTTTAAATACCGGGTGTCCCAGACCACCCGCACAATCCTTAAAAAATAAAATAAACAAGTTATCACAAAAAATGTGCAGTTAAAAAAATAGGATACGCTCTATCACAGTAATTTTAATGTACAGTGTTCTACTTAGACTGGAAGAAGTTAATTTTAAATACAAACCCCCAATTTTCATGAAATTTTTTATTTCACAATTAATTATAAGACAACTTTACAATCTAATTTGAACACCTAATTCTAACGGTCTAGGAGAAGAAAATTTAATCCCCCCCCCCAAAAAATAACATAGAAAAGATTTTACATCCATTATCTCTGCACCTTACACGTTAATTAGAACTGTTCAAACATAAAATTAATTTTAAATAATATTCTATCGCTAAATATCGATTATTACGTAATCAGTTTTACTTTTATACAGTTTCGATAATCTTGTTATATAGAAAAATTTTATGAAAAATAAAATAATTTATGATGCAAAAATATTTAGAAGGAGAGTCTAATCCATTTTTGTGCTGGGGCATGTTTCCTTTTAACTGGAAATGTTCAGAGATAATGGAGTTAAAACTTTTTCAGGTTATTCTTATGGCAAAAATCTAAATTCCAATTACCATTAGCTCCTCAACCGTTATGATTAGAGCTACAAATAAAGATTTAAATTTACCTTAATGAGGTGTAGAATTCAAAAATATAATAAAAAGCAGAGGTTTGTATTTAAAAATAGTGATCTCCGGTCTGTAAAGGTGACATGTGGTACACCTTGTACATTGTCAATCGATAGATTGTAACCGATTTACCTGTCTGGCACAATTGGTTTTTGTTAAATTATTTTTGTAAATTTTAAAACGAGCGTACAGGTGGTCAAGGACACCCATATTGTATAATAAATCTATGTTTAAGATACAATTTTCTTCTGGTGTGACATCCTTTTTGGGTGTTCAGTACCAATAAACGACTTAAAAACTAGCTATCACTTCATAAGGAAATATTTCATAAATGTATTACATTGCATTGCTTTCAAATTTTCAGCTATCTGTATTAAAAATATCAATCTTCAAACCTTTCCCAATTATTTATTTGGAGTTTTAGTTCTATAACCAAAAATTCAAATAATTAATTTCAATATCAAAACAAATTTTTCCTATGGCATTCATATTTTAAAATTTCCTTTCTTAACATTTCAACAAACGAAACTTTTTTTTTCCAATATCCACTCCGTATTTATTAATTGCATGTTTCAGATATTATTTGAGTATTTTAAAATAAATATATTTGGTTTAATATGTATTTAAACAGGGTTTCTATTAACGAAAAACAAAAGAAAAACGCTAGGTAACCCAAACCTTAATAAATAATAAAATAAAAAGCCAAAAATTGACATTGAAACAATCATGTCAACAGTTCGCATTCAAATTCAAGAGATGAAGTTTACAGAATACTCAATCGTCCCTAGTAGTAGTAGACAATATCCGGTTTGCACAGCGTAAAGTAAGTAATAGTGAGCCAGCAGAAATAAACGGAGGGCCACAGAGGTGTCTGCCACCTGGACAGCTAATTTCCGGTCCTCCAAGGATTACAAACGTCACTTTTTCTACATTAAACCCAGACAATGTTGATAGGTTGTTAATAAAACTTGTCTTTATTTTTGTCAATCAGGTAGTAAATTTAAATGCGAAGCATTTGCATTGGTTTAAATTTTATGAAATAACTTTGTTTAGAATGTAAAAGTTAAATTAATGTTTTGATACCAGCAGGAAGATTTTACAATGAAATAGTTTACCAAAACATTTATTATATACATAATAACATAGTATTAATATATTAAATGAATATCCAAATCGTAATAAAAGTAACAGTTGAATAATTGTTCGTTGCTTCCTTAATACTGTTAGTAGACCTTATTATTTTGCTAATTATATCATTTTCATAGACTCGATTTATCTTATTAAAGAAATTAAACAAATTGTATTGGTTTGAAATACGGTTTAGGTAGAATATACATGGTGATTCACGAGGATGTTCAGAAAGTTCATGTGCTGATTCTACACTTGAAAATAAGCAATAAAGAATATATAAAAATATGCCCTAAAATGCACCGTTAATCCACTAGCCACCATTATGTTTTAACACGTAATAATTTTATTTATTTCCATAACGGATTGATTTAAGATACTTCATATTTTTCTTTAACTTTTTTCACAAAAATCTTAGTTTTCAGGAAAAAAATATTAATTTCCGTAATTATTATAAAAATGGTAATGCAAAATCTATGTTTTTCTGCAGAAAAATCTCCATAACTCCGTTGTTTGTTGACAAATTGACAAACATTGAATCATTGTTTAGACAATTTATTACATAAAGTTTGTTGTATTTTTTAATTTAGACAGAATTTGGTGTTTTTGAGAAATTTGGTTGAAATATAAAAAATGGCCTCCATTTTGAAAATACAAATCGGAAAATAATATTTTCCTGAAAACTATTATTGTTGTGATGAAGGTCCATGGCAAATATCAAGTGAATATATCAATCCCTTACATAGATAAGAACTAATTATTAAGTGCTAAATGTTTTTTATATGTTTAAATACGTGTTTTTTATCTTCCCGATTTTTTTTACTTATTTTTTTAACTCCCGAAGTTTCTGCACATCCTCGTGAATCACCCTGTATAAAAATATATAAATACTCTGATATTGCATTATTTTATTTTATAGGCTAAATATTGATGCATGAATGCAAAAATTATAACAATATATTACTTAGAACATTAAATAATTAAGTTATTTCAATATTTTTATTCACTATTGTGGCACGTGACCTTGACTGGGTCATACTATAGTAGCAGCCATTGGCCAGTTTTAATCTAATTTCAGTCCAAAATAATTGTAAAACCACGTCATTGCAGGTCGTAACTTTTGAACGAGGGTCCTACCTAAAATCTGAGGGAAAATTCATGGCGTCAGAGCGGACAAATCAGACGCTCTATATAAGTTATTCCGGTGTAGTTTTGCCATATCTCACTCCCTTCACCTTTAAAAGGGGTGTCCTTTCAAAATTTCTAAATTCATTTCCAAAAAATATGTTTTTTTAATATTGTTTATTTACTATTATGGCAGATATGTGCCTGAACTTAAGTACATATGACCTTAACTAAATCTAACTATAGTAAAAGCCAGTGGGCAATTTCCATCAAAGTTGAGGCCTAAAAAGGTTTTAAAAAACACGAAATCCTTAAAATTTTTTCATGTATAGTGTTTGTAATTTACTTTAATCAGCCAAATATACTGCAATATCAACTTGAGTTTTGACATAATTACCTTCTATTCTATTCGCTCTACAAGTTTGGTCCAATGAAACTTTGCCGTATCTCACCCCCTTCACCCTTTAAAATGGGCGTACTTTCAAAATTTTGAAATCTTTTCACAAAAGTCTTGTTCATTTAATAAGTTTTTTTACCATACTGGCACATAGATGCTTAGTACATATTATGACCTCAACCGTTCTTTCAATAGTATCAGCTATTTTCCGATTTCATTCAAAGTTAACTCCAAAAACATCGTAAAAACTTGAAGTTTTTTTCATGTAAAGTGTTAGTAATTTACGTCAATCTGCTAAATATACTGCAATATCGATACATGTTTTGCCAGTGTTACGTTTTATTTTAGACACTCTGTCAATTTAGTCTTATGAAATTTAGCTGTACCTCACCCCTTCACCCGTTTATAGGGGCGTACTTTCTAAATTGTAAAGTTCTTTCACCGAAAATGGTGCTATCCTAAAACTTTAAATTTACTATTATGGTACTTAGATGTTTGAAATTTAGTACATATTATAACTTCAAATAGGTCATACTATAGTAAAAGCCATAAGTCAATTTTAATACAAGTTTAGTCATTGTCATAATTTAGTAATTATCGTATTTGTTACACCTATAGCTAGGAATCCTGCCAATAATTCTCCCTATATTAACCTTAGGGATTTTGTTAACCTTAGGACCAAACCCTACGTTAAGACAAAATTTGAGCTTTGATCTGTATTTTTTTATTTGTATTTTTTGACGTAAATTATTAGACGTTAATGAATTAGGGGGAACGAACTAGGGGGCATGGGGGCGGAGCCCCCATCGAGCCGTAGGCGAGTACTTAAATTATATTCCTTAAGCGTTAGTAACTGTGTATTTTGAAACAATTAAAATTAGTTTAAGCAATCTTAAAGCATTCGGTAGAATTCTGTAAAGAAAGCATTAAATTTGTTTTTTAGTTGCAGATTTAACGAAATTACGAATTTATCGATAATAATACAACTGGAATGTAGCTGATATCATACTAGATATCTACTAAACTAATTTTATATTATTTTAAAACACTGAAACTCTAGAATGATCAAGTCATTGGTTCTAATGAGAGAAGTCACAGTAAATGTGCAATTGTCCCGTTTTGGGGAAACGATATCGATTCTCTTAATTGGACGCTGGCAAGTCTCCACCAGTAACTTATTTAATTAAACGCAGGCCCGAAAGCAACAGTATTTTGCATAAAGGTCGTTTTCAAATTTATGCCACTGAGTCTTCGCATTTTCACTCTCATGGAACAAAAAGTGAAAAATCGTAAACAATAGAAATGTTTTAGATTATATTTATATGTTTTATTAATTTTTACTAACCATAGAACTAGAAAAATCCTAAATAGTTTAGCAAACTACATTTCTATATGCCTGAAAAATAATTATAACTAGAATTTTAAAATAAATCACATATTAGGGAATATTCTTTCCTCTTATACAATAGCAATCCAATGCAAACATTTAATATATTTATTGAAATTTAAATTCACGTTTTTATAGATATACTTTACTACTCATGGAAGTAAATATAGGGTAGTTATTGGCTTCTTTGAAAAAAGCTGTTGACTTATAAGTTTTACTTTTTTCAAAACTGAAATCAATTAATTATAATATTAGTTACTTTTATTGTAGAAAGTGAGTTTTATCTAGTTATATGGGGTGTCCCAGATCAGCCGTGCACCCATTTCAATATAAACAGAATACAACTCTTATTTCTCGATTCGTCAAAAAAAAATCATGATATTATTATTTGTAAACCATCTAGCCCCAATTGATTGACATCAATTTTCACGTTCAAAGTGTACCGGAAATGGTTTTTCTAGACCGGAAGTCATCAGTGTCGTATGTAACAGGACTTTTACCTCGTGTTTGTTTAAAACATTTACTGTTAATGCTATTTAATGATTAAAATTAGCATGTGCTGGCAGTGGCATTTTCCTCAAGTTCTCTTGGATAAATCCCATGAGGAAATCTAGTTCAAATTCCGTGATCGGTTATCCCAGAGCTTTTGGGTGAAATAAGCATGTAAAAGCATTAAATTTCCTCGACATTTCAGATTCAATACTTACTCTTCCGCCATAAAAATCTATTTACAATAATACACTTCTTCATACATTTCTGTTATGAAAGACATTGTTGGAAAAGTGATCTATACGTATCATGGAGTCTATAAAATATAAACATCAATTATGATGTCTGGAGAGGCTAAATACCAGTGTCCGTTGTAGATCAATCCCTAATAGGCCCTACCTGAACCGGACATCACTGTAATGGCCTCGCATATCTCCTGCACCCTTTGCCCATACTTGTTAATTTGTTATATGTTTTGGGAAAACCACGATTATCAGTAAAATTAAGTATAATTGGAATTATATAAATACAAAACTATGGAGTTGAAACTGTTCCTGTCAGATCAAACAAAGTTTAGTATAATGACTGTTTATGCTTGTATTTATTTACAATCTAAACTTAGGCCCAATACTGGTTTAAAATATTTCTATGATCTGAATACAAAGTTATGTTTTTATTTATTGGATAAAAATTCGTAACAATAAGAAAACCACTTGATCAGTGTAGCGAATTAATATTTTGTGACCCCCTTTTCAAATCAGACTTCCAATTGTAATCATTGACAGTTTTCTGATCTGGATCGTACTAGAAAAAGTAAGGGGGTAAGGGGTGTTTATGTTGCCGTTACAGTACAAGGTGAACGGTACTGATAACATTTCCTGGCAGAACACGGATTCAAACGCACGACATCCGCTGCCTTGGTTCCAAAGCTAACCACTACGCCACCGTCTCACCCAGATAATTGATATAAAGAGGTTAAAAAAATAATCCTTAAACAAAGTAAGTCCAAACATGTCCTTAGTCTCCTACCTTTTTCTATCTTCTCAATTTCATAGGTTTTAAAACATTTACATGTTCATTTTTCTATTGAAATATTAACAATTCACAAAACTATGTTACATACTATCCTTTGTTCCACAATAAAGTTAGATCTCATAACTAATCATGGTCGAAATTCTTTTACAAACACAACGCTGTAGTGAGGCAAATCAACTACAAAGAATCGCCATTGGACTGTGAAGTTAAACTAAGGACTGTGAATTTGCTAAAATGTTTCTTAAACTCTAAACCATCGTAATAGAATTTATGTCGTAGGTTTATAACAAAATTAAAACTTGGTTTATTTAAACTACAATAATACACCATTATTTTATATGATTATACAAACTACTACTAAAATGAATTAATATCCACTGAAGTGAAATGGAAAAAACATTAGGGTATTTTCCTGCACGTTCACAGTACTAATCAATGCAAACTGTTTTGAATTACACCAATTAAAATTTGTCGTAAAATAATTAATAAACAGAAAGTGGTAAATAAATAATTAATTTGAGTATTAGTGGATTCAGCAAATTAATGAAACATTTTATCACTATCACATGTATACATATTTGTGTCGCGTTGGAGGTTACAACACCCGAATGTTAAAACAATTTTGAGTCCGTGGTTAAATAAATATTTTAATAGTACTCTAATAACAAAGTTATATCGTCCGAACATTATTTTTTACTGAAAAATGTTTAATAAGTAATTGAAATATGAACCTATATGTTTTAAAAATTTTTATTAATATTAATATCCGGATATGTTTTTCGCTATGACTGATATCCTCAAGGAAACGTACCTAGAACAAAGACTTGGTGATATTTAATTAGGCCCACTTATTTTAGGATCTTAATTAAATTTCTAAAACTGTTTATTTTATTTAAACATTATTTCTTTGATTTACGGACGCGTCAAGCCTTGGCAATAAAAATTCATTGGATATTAATAAAATAGAAACATATTATTTATATTTTCTTTATCATTTTTTATATGTTCAATCCGTATATAGCTTGTTTTAATAACAAGTTCTACTGACAAGAATTATAGTTGAATTTAAAACTTGATTCAAACTCATAATAAATAGTAAAAATAGTTAATAATTAAATACAAGCCTTTTAAAATTCGTGAATAACACTTAATTATTATTTGTTGAAAAGTGTTATAATATAACTGACATATTATAAATATAAATATTTAAGATATGTATGATTCATTTTAAATTACGTAATTTATTTAAACCGTTTCCTAATTAATTATCCATTAATTATCCATCGAAGACGGTTTTAAATAATTGTTAAAGACTTTTCCAACAATAAGTGGCTCTCCCATACACCGCGCGGCAAAATATTGATGAGAAATGATTGCCTTGGGGACACAGTTAATTTCCCTGGGAAATTCAGCAGCAGTATAATGGATCAGTGCTTCTGTGTAATACCCAATATTAAAATCGTAACCGAAATACTGATTTTAATGTAAATATGAAATATATTTTCTTAACTTTTGCAAAGTAGATATTAAAGGAAAATTTTACCTATTTTATATATTCAATTACTTAGGCTTAATACTGCAATTGTATATCTTTAAGCTCTTCATCATTGCTAGATATATTGTAATATACATTTAATATATTTGTTAAACTATAACTTTAAAAAAATATTCCATTGAAATGAAAAAACACATGAATGTTTATCAAGATTTTGGAATATATTTCTTAGTTAACAACAAAAAAATGTTGTACGTTAATCTAGAAACTCTTAGAATAAGGTTAGATCCGTGAAATCTTTAAGGTAAACTATACACCCATCGACTTAATGTTATGTTCGGCCTAAATAAATTCTTAAAAGACAGTAAACATTTCTGATTTAACTTTTTTGAAGAATGAATTATTCAAGTATTTCGGTTTTTTCCTTTTTAAGAAATAAAATCTTAAATAGACCTATATTATTTTTATATATAATTTTCACAATGTCTTATTTCAGATCTCATGATAACTAACCAAATCAAACCACCAAATAAATAATAACAATAACCATCAATAAATACTAATTTGAAATATGTGCTTACAACACCTTGATAGTAGCAAACCTTACTGAAATTTATTGATTACTCAGATTTTCTGTGAAGATGATAAACTCTTAAAAATAAATAAATCAAATTAATTTCTCAATTAAGCTAAACACTTACGTTAGTCTCGAAATAATGACGAGCATAGTATTTACCTGAAACATAGGAAAATATTGTTGAGTAAATTTCATATGAATCTAAACGTATCAGAAATGTCATATCAGAAACGTGTGAGTAAATTTCATAGGAATCTAAAATACATAGTTATTAGTTACAAATATATCTAACTATGACTACACGTTTCTACTCAGTATTTAATGCTCTTAAATAACATACACTTTTATTGCAAAATTATTGCTAGTAGGCTTATTATAAGGTAGGAAATCGTGTGATATCTCGATTCTGCTGTACCGGCCTCCTTCTATTTTTATCCCCATAAGTCTAATATTAAATTTCTAATATCCGCTTCACCTTTAATATTGGTCGAAAAAGATTTATATTTATGTCATTTTAAAGGGAATTTTAACAACCAGGGCACTGTGAAATTAAAAGTTTTGCATTATTGATTGTTGATAAAAACAAGAAAGTATTCTCAAAATTTTCGAAAAAAAATTTGGGAATATGTTATATTAATTTTTAACCAAACAACCAATAACATAAAACTTTAGATTTCACAGTTAAATAGGTATTGGAACTTCTTAAAATTATACATAAAGATCAATCCTTTTAGACCGATATTAAAGGCGTATTGGATGTTTAAAATTTAACATTAGTTTTGAGGGGATGAAAAAATAAGGTGGCTGGTACTGCAGCATATAAAAACATGTGTGTTCTAAAAACACGCATATACATATTATTAGTGTAGTAAAATTAAGCCAAAATATGGCTGGAAAATGAAAAAAATTTTTTTGGACAGCCAATTTTTGCTGAAATGTGTTCTTTGTCATCCCCTGACCTCCCTCAGAAAAGTCCCCTGAAATCCCCAGTGGGCAACATGCCTAAAAATGATGGGATGGCCCTCGTGGAGTCAGAAATAAGTCTTTCGCCGACCAATAGGTTTATGTATATCAAATTAAAGCTCTAAAGTAGTAGAATTCAATGCCGCAAACCCCATCTCAAAAGGTTGCTTGAGTCGAAAATGGCAGCCTGTCAAACTTAGAATAAAAATCAAATTTTAATCAAAACGCTTAAAAATGTAATAATATTAGAAATACTTGTAGTGTAGTAAAATTAAGCCAAAATATGGCTGGAAAATGAAAAAATTTTTGGACAGCCAATTTTTGCTGAAATGTGTTCTATGTCATCCCCTGACCTCCCCCAGAAAAGTCCCCTGAAATCCCCAGTGGGCAACATGCCTAAAAATGATGGGATGGCCCTCGTGGAGTCAGAAATATATCTTTCGCCGACCAATAGGTTTATGTATATCAAATTAAAGCTCTAAAGTAGTAGAATTCAATGCCGCAAACCCCATCTCAAAAGGTTGCTTGAGTCGAAAATGGCAGCCTGTCAAACTTAGATTAAAAATCAAATTTTAATCAAAACGCTTAAAAATGTAATAATATTAGAAATACTTGACCTTTTGAGGTCCGGTTTGCGGCAAACGTTTGCTTATACAATTACCTTGGCAAATACGGATAGTTTGACATATGCCCATCATATTACCTTTGAACCACCCTCTACATGGACGTCCCAAAGAGGGAGTTTTGAAAAAATTTTCTTAGTCCATAGCCATGCTATACATAATTTTAAAGGCCTTAATAAGGAGAGTACATAGCCGGAAACCAGACCTCAAAAGGTCAAATATGTCGGAAGTTATTGCATTTCAAAGTTTTGATATTATTATTTTACTCTAAATTTTGAACGTCTGCCATTTTTCTCTCGACCGTTATATTTAGGTCGGGTTTACGGCATTGTGCTCTACATTTTAAGACCTTTAATTTGATATATATAAACCTTCTGGAACTTATTAAAATTTAGTATGCTTAATATCAAAATATATTTTAACTCCTTATAGGCCAACCCCTAATTTTTGGGCATGATCCCCACATGGGATTGCAGGGGACTTTTCGGAGGAAGGTCAGGGGATGCCATAGAACACATTTCAAAAGAAATTAGCTTTCCAAAAATTATTTTATTTTTCCCGACTAATTTTACTACACTATTGACCTTTTGAGGTCCGGTTTGCGGCAAACATTTGCTTGTACAATTAACTTGGCAAATACGGATAGTTTGACATATGCCCATCATATTGCCCTTGAACCACCCTCTACATGGACGTCCAAAAGAGGGAGTTTTGAAAAAATTTTCTTAGTCCATAGCCATGCTATACATAATTTTAAAGGCCTTAATAAGGAGAGTACATAGCCGAAAACCAGACCTCAAAAGGTCAAATATGTCGGAAGTTATTGCATTTCAAAGTTTTGATAGTATTATTTTATTCTAAATTTTGAACGTCTGCCATTTTTCTCTCGACCGTTATATTTAGGTCGGGTTTACGGCATTGTGCTCTACATTTTAAGACCTTTAATTTGATATATATAAACCTTCTGGAACTTATTCAAATTTAGTATGCTTAGCCTAATATCAAAATATATTTAAACTCCTTATAGGCCAACCCCTCATTTTTGGGCATGATCCCCACATGGGATTGCAGGGGACTTTTTGGAGGAAGGTCAGGGGATGCCATAGAACACATTTCAAAAGAAATTAGCTTTCCAAAAATTATTTCATTTTTCCCGACTAGTTTTACTACACTATATATAAAAAGAATTACAAACCGATTTTTTACACAAGTTTTTTTAGTTAAATGTTGTCTCTAGTTAGTTACAGTATTTGTTAGCTTTAAATAAAATACCCCAAAGACCTACAAGAATTGCCCCTGTCGATCTGGTGCAAGAAATACTAAAGCGGAAGTATAAAGAGATTCGATACCTAGGGCCACTGACGATTTAGTCAGCATTGATTGGTGGACTTCCGTTTAGGTCTCCCTCCAAAGTGTGATTGCGACTAACATTTTAATTCACTGTCAAATCGAGGCTAAAGTTTTGGAATGCAATATTATTTATGGTGCTGTAGGGTTAGACAATAAAAATTAAAGTAAATAAGGCCATGCTAATGGAACAACCATCTCCCAGAATCGGTCTTTGTCGCACATTGCAAATGCACAAAAATGAAAGATAAAACATTCCAATTTACAGCAATACAAACATTCAAACAAAAATATTAATTTAATCAAGAAATATTCTGGGTTGTCTATTAAGAAAAAATTATTATTAAATATAAAATATGTTTAACATTCACATTAGTACGATATCTATACTTATTTAATATGCAAACCTTTTTTTATTAAGAGAATTCCTTCCACAATTAATTCTCAACCAATTTTCTAGTTTTTGGTGTCGTTTGATAGGCTAGATCTGTATTTGTTTTGGAACAAAAATATGAAATCGGACTAAGGCGCTATCAAGAAATTAAATTTTAAATTTTCCTTTAGAATTACATTGGGATTGGGTTGGGCATTTTAATCATCTGTTAATGTACAGCTGTAAAATTGGTGTAGTTTTTGTGATTACTGATAGTCACAATATTGGATTGGTCAGATGTCATTAATTTATAACTAAATGTAACTTTTGTATTTTATTAAAATAAATTGCTAGAATTTTAGCAACAATCATACTATTATTAAAAAATCCTCCCATTCAAAGAGAAACCCCCTCTTATTAGAAAACATTTAAGTAATCGAATGCATTTTTTAGACATGTATAGAAAATACTATTCTATGTATTTTCCAACAGTTTGCAATTATTTCTGACTAATTACAACAAAGCCCGTTGTGGTTAAATACAACGGTCTCTAGAAAAATTTTACCTATATGCTATTTCCGGTGAAATAAATAAAAAAAATTGTAGTATTTGTTTTCAATATTGAAATTCTATTTGAGAAAGAAAATTATTTTCTGTTGCATTTTGTATTGGTAATCTAGCCTATATGTTTTATCTCCTATTATAAAAGAGCAATAGTAGTCCCAGTTACTTACTACTTCATCAATTATTTTGGTTCGTATTTCAGCGTACCTAGATTGTGTTGAATGACATAGAAAAGATAAACTTCTAAACAAACAGTTTCCATCGCGATCTATATTATAAATGGTGAAATTATTCATTTTCAGAACAATTAAAAATTTATACTTGTAATTATTTAATTTAGTTAATTTTTGTATTAATTTAGATTGATTTAATTTAGTTTAGTTTTTCAAATATTAATTTATGATTGTAAAAATCACATACCGCTTAAAACCACACACTGCTTTAGCACATAACTTTATTTAAACGCCAACAAAACGTAAGGAACTCACAACCACAAATCCCAAATGTAAACAACAAAATGTACACAAAGAAAAGTCAAGGACACAACAATGCATTAATCAGCTGATAAATTAATAACATGTGTTCCATGTGATCAGACACAGTTTAAAGGAAGAAAATGTTTATCTTTTAAACTTTTTCACCATAACTCCTAAGAAAAACATCAAACTTCCACATTTTTTAGTAAATATACATAGATGAAGCTTTCCGACAACACATAAAAGACTATTAAAATCGGTTTAGTACTCTAGATTTAGCTGTACAAAGTTTAATAAAAATATCTCTACCACAGTATTTTTGAAAGCAAACAAATTGGTAGTAGATGTGGTTTTTTGTAAATAACTTTTTAACGATGAGGAAATCGACTAAAGTGGATGGTGATTTTCTGAAAGAGAATTAAATTTCCTAAAAATTACTATTGAGAACTTCTTGGATAACCGCAATAAAAGCAGCCAAGAATTGCATTTAAATGAAAATCATGTTTCTTTATTTTTTCACCTTAAATACTAAAAACATTAAACTTTCATATTTTTTGGCAAACGTACTGGATGAGAGCTTTCCAACGACATCTTAAAAATTAAAATCGGTCCAGTGGAACTCCAGATTCGATTGCCCCAAGATTTTCAAAACTGAATTTTCAACGCAAATAAATTGGTAGTAGCTCTGGTTTTTTGTAAATAACTTATAAACTGTGAGGAAATCTACCAAAATGGAAGGTGATTTTCAGAAAGAGAATGAAATTTCCTACAAATTACTATTATGCATTTCTTTAATAACCGCAATAAAGGCAGCCAAAAATTGCCTTCAAATGAAAAAATCGTAAAAACCTGTTTCCAATGTATTTCTTATGGAAAACATGTTTTTTTTATTTTTTCACCATAAATACTAAAAAACATCAAACTTTCATATTTTTTGGCAAATATACAGGATAAAAGCTTTCCAACGACATCTTAAAAATTAAAATCGGTCCAGTGGAACTCCAGATTCGATTTCCCCAAGATTTCTCTTAACTCAGTATTTTTGAAACGCAAACAAAACTGGTAGTAGCTTTGGTTTTTTTGTAAATAACTTTTGAACGGTGAGGAAATCGACCAAAGTGGTTGGTGATTTTCTGAAAGAGAATTAAATTTCCTACAAATTACTATTAAGCATTTCTTGAATAAACGCAATAAAAGCAGCCAAAAATTGCATTTAAATAAAAAACATGTTTCTTTATGTTTTCACCATAAATACTAAAAACATCAAACTTTTATATTGTTTGGCAAATCTGCAGGATAAGAGCTTTCCAACGAAATCTTAAAAACTAAAATCGGTCCAGTGGAACTCCAGATTTGATTGCCCCAAGATTTTCAAAAATTAATTTTCAATGCCAATAAATTGGTAGTAGCTTTGGTTTTTTGTAAATAACTTTTGAACGGTGAGGAAATCGACCAAAGTGGATGGTGATTTTCTGGAAGAGAATTAAATTTCCTACAAATTACTTATATTCATTTCTAGAATAACCGCAATAAAAGCAGCCAAAAATTGCCTTCAAATGAAAAATTGTAAAAACCCGTTTTCAATGTATTTTTTATGAAAACGTGTTTTTGTTCTTTTTTCACCATAAAAACTTAAAAAAATCAATCTTTCATATTTTTTGGCAAATATACAGGATAAAAGCTTTCCAACGACATCTTAAAAATTAAAATCGGTCCAGTGGAACTTCAGATTCGATTGCCCAAAGATTTTAAAAACCGAATTTTCAATGCAAATAAATTGGTAGTAGCTTTGGTTTTATGTAAATAACTTATAAACGGTGAGGAATTCGACCAAAGTGGAAGGTAATTTTCTGAAAGAGAATTAAATTTCCTACAAATTACTATTATGCATTACTAGAATAACCGCAATAAAGGCAGCCAAAATTGCCTTCAAACGAAAAAATCGTAAAAACATGTTTTCAATGTATTTCTTATGGAAAACATGTTTTTTTTATTTTTTCACCATAAATACTAAAAAACATCAAACTTTCATATTTTTTGGCAAATATAAAGGATAAAAGCTTTCCAACGACATCTTAAAAATTAAAATCGGTCCAGTGGAACTCCAGATTCGATTGCCCCAAGATTTCTCTTAACTCAGTATTTTTGAAACGCAAACAAAACTGGCAGTAGCTTAAGTTTTTTGTAAATAACTTTGTAACGGTGAGGAAATCGACCAAAGTGGATGGTGATTTTCTGAAAGAGAATTAAATTTCCTACAAATTACTATTATGCATTTCTTTAATAACCGCAATAAAGGCAGCCAAAAATTGCCTTCAAATGAAAAATTCGTAAAAACCTGTTTCCAATGTATTTCTTATGGAAAACATGTTTTTTTTTATTTTTTCACCATAAATACTAAAAAACATCAAACTTTCATATTTTTTGGCAAATCTACAGGATGAGAGCTTTCTAACGACATCTTAAAAATTAAAATCGGTCCAGTGGAACTCCAGATTCAATTCTGCCAAGATTTTCAAAACTGAATTATTATAAGAATAGATAGTCCTAAACAGTCATACCAATCTATTATTCATACAAAAAAGTACGAATTTCATAAAGAAGTGTTATAAACCCCGTTAGTGAAGGTAAACTAACAACAAAAATGTCTGTAGCCCGTGAGACAAGTAATTTCCGTCTGGATCGAGATTAAAGTTCTCGGTTTTATAGAGAGTTTAAAAGAAAAGAACTACGATCAACTTTACTCTATAAAACTAATAAATTTGACTTAGAGAGGTTTCAAGAATGTGTTTTAATAACAGTTATATAACAACTTCTTAAGATGAAAATAACACAAAGAATTAGGGAAAACCATAATAAGAATTACTTTTAATATAAGCCTAACATAATGATTAGACATAAAAATAAAACATCAAATGTCAGTTTTGAGATATACGATTTTAAAAGGAAGCAACCACCTGTTTACCATTTAATCATCCCAAATAAATGACGATTGTATTGAACTAATGGAATAACTAATCATGTTTAGTGTTATGTGGTCATTCAATCGTATGGTTTTGGTACTAAAACAAGTCTGTATACACGATAATCTCTCAATTTAACATTCAAGTGGTATATGGAGATTTTTAATTTTTATGTTTTTACATTTGCACAACAAAAACTCATACTTCGGGTTGAACAAGAAGATTCGTGATCGATAGAGTCTTCCTTTTAATTTGTAAGGGATAAACGTGAAAAAGAAGAAAAAAAACGGGAACTACTGAACATTACTTTTTACATATAAAATTAAACCAACGATTCTATTAATAACTAAAATTCGAATATTTTGTTAATAAATACATTATCGATATAGGTATTATGGGGAGGGATGTATTTAGTGGTATGTAGTAATTTAATCGACATTTTATAGAGGGGAATAACATTCATAGCACTGATGACAGATACATAAACGTTTATACAGACTAACAGCATAAATTCATTTATATTTTAAGTAAGTAGTATTTTCACCACAACGGGCAAATAGATAGTTTATTAGAAGGATTGTAACGAGTGACATTATAACGATGACTCCATGTAGGAATACCAACACATATAAAAATAAATAGAAATGTTTCTTGTTATTTTATTAAACCTTACCTATTGATTAGAATAAAGTTTATATTCTATTGAGTGTATTCCTTTTTTTTATTCTTGTCTTGAACATTCCCTGTCAAAAGTACTCAAAGGAAAAGTTTTCAACTCGAATGTTTTGTTTTCATTTATTTTGCTGTCAGTAAAGACTTTCGACTGATTTAGTCGAAATGGAAGGGAATTATCTTAAATTGGATCGTACCAAACTCTTTAAAGAATGGTCCATTAATGTCCGAAGTGAATTTAGTCGGATTCGTTTTCCCATTAGATGAAAAGATATTTGAATAGAATTTGCTTCAGAGAGTAAATATACATAGAAATGAGTAAAAAATATAGTTTCGATTTTTTATATAACTTATATAGCTGACGAACCAACAGTTAAAGATAAATTTATTTTATATTACAATCCATGTAAAAAATTATAATCTGTAAGTAAGTTAATATTATAAAAAAAGCTGACTTAAAACTACTATTAAATGAAAACTCGCAGTTTTCCTATAATGATTCAGATTGATTATATCTCTATGAAACATTATTGATGGATTCACTTTTGCATTGTAAACCACTTCATATTTTAGTTTTACTTTCTCCCCCTATACCATAGTATATGGAGAAAGTATTGTTTTCGTCAAAATTTTTGAATTTGAGTTGTCGGTGGATTTATCCATTTTGGTTCCCCCTGAGTCCAAAAAAGTGGTTTTCGGAGTGATGTCTGTGTGTGTGTGTGTGTGTGTGTGTGTGTGTGTGTATGTGTGTCAGGATGTATACAGAGCTAGAGAATGCCCCAATGGTCCGATTTTGGTGAAATTTGGTACGTGGGTCCAAACCCACGATAATTCCAGGCGTTTTTTTCATTTTTTTGAATTTTTGATTTTTAAGGGTAGTTTACCCCCAAAAACCCTCAAAAATCGTCAAAAATCAAAATTTCTCAAAAACGGCTCTAACGATTTTGATTAAAATTTTGTGGTTAATTAAGCTTAAAATGGTGAATAAAATGACACCACCCGCATCTCCGAGAAAATGCGCGTTCAAAAGTTATGGAGTAAAAAGTGTTTCAAAAATCAATTTTATGAATTTTCAAAATAGCTGTTGTCTCGAAATAAACTTTTACTTGCCACCATTAAATAGAGCTCAAAAAACTAAATAATCCAGTATTTTAAATTGTTGCTCTACGTCAAGTGGTTGCGGAGAAAATTCAATTTTTCGTTTAGCGGTAAACACAGTACGTTGTTAAAAGTCACAGACGCGCGTAGGGTCAAACGAGCGCTGCTCAGCTGGTAGCTATCTGACTGAGTCATCAAGACATTAATGTTTGGAGCTTTTAACACCTTTTTTATATTGTTGGGAGAAAGTATGTGTCAGTTAACTGATACCGTTTATTTAATATGATTTTGGAGTTAAGAATTAAGAATTTGTAGAATTCATTTTGTAATAAAAAATATCATTGAATGTAGGCTTAGCGGGAATCACTAATAATGTGGTTTTTATGGTTACAGACATTTTATTTTTACTTAAACATTTACACATTTACTTAAACCCAAGGACCCAGAGTCTCTAAACGGAAGCCAATTAATCCATTACTAAAACTTGGTCCAATGAATATAACTACAATTATAATACATGCCGTGATACCCATAAGGGAATACAGAATGTTTGATCAATAAAGTAATCCTTAAAGCGTCTTCGGCTTGGTAAAATTAAAATTTATAATCAGTTAAGATCTTCCGTTTTAAAAGTTTGAATTTTTCTGTTCACTTTTAAAACCCCCTGTGCATAAATCTTATAACGAAAATGTTGAAGTATAAAAATATAGTAAGTGATACACATAAAAAAAAAAAAAATTGTTTCTGTTTAGAAAATTTACGTAGTGTATAGTCATTGACTATGTCACTTGACTTTGTAATGTTACTCTTTGAAACGGAAACATTATTACATTGCATAATTGAGTTTTGTTAATTTATCCCTACCACCAGTATAACTAAGTACAAAACTAAAAAGGATGTTATACATTTGTTCCATAATTGAAATGTGCTTTTGTTTTAATTGTTAATTATATGAAAGTAATGACTAAGGAGCATCATGAACCCGTCCTTATGTCGTGCAGATAAAAAAAGAATACTTCGATGGACTTCGTGGGTTAGGAATCAAAAGCTGGCCATAATATGATTATGTTTGGTCTTTATTTTTCGCAATCATGTATGCATTTGTTTTGGTGTTAATTTAAATGTGCATTTCTCATATTAGTAAGAATATGTTATTTATTTTATCCATACTTGATAGTGTTTTATTTAATAAAAATACACTTCAATTCTTCAAATGTCACGGGCTTATAGCAAAACTTAAACTATTTTAACTCCATAAGCCAGTCACCGTGCGTTCGATTTAAACTTTATGTAGACGTTAATAAATTCAAATGACTTGTTTCATTGTTCAAACTATAACAAAATTTTTCAATTGATTTTTATTATGAAAATTGATTAAATTATCCTACTTCCTCAACGTATTGTAACTTTTTTGTATTATAATTTGTACATAATAGTATTACGCTGCACCTAATCATACCAATCATTTAGAATTAGAAACGTAAACAGAAAAAGCATGTATAAAAATTATGAGATATTTATATGATAGTAAAACTTGCTCTAAAAGCTTTACAGCACTATGGAGGACTAACTGAGTTTATAACCCTCCGTTATTTTACCAACTAGTCATGATAAACATTCCCATAAAACGACTCAAATTTGAACACCGTCAAGGTTCCACCTTTCCTAACCTCTCCAACAAAAATTAACATTTTTACTCTTCATAAAGTATGCATCTTATGAATGTAAAATGCATTCATAATTAAAATATACATGTAAAAATCTTATTAATGAAAGTTTTTATAGTTATTTAAATGGTCAAAACATTGATACGTAAAATACTGAGGATTGTTGTAAAATATAAAAAAAGGATCGTTGGTCATAACATTTTCAAATACAACGTATAAATCTGGGATCGAATATAAAAGAGTCACACATTTTGGGACACCATTCATTTTTATTCTATCCCCTTTTTATGATAGAAGAGAGAATTAATTCAATATTTTCTATAACTTAAAAAAAACCTATAACAAAATACAGAATCATGTCATCATTTATACATACAGAGTGTCCCTGAACTCTCAACTGACCTTCCCTAAAGACAAGCCAAAAAAGTCATATTTCAAATATCCAAAAACACCATACAGTCCTAATTTTGTATTTTTTAAGAATAATTTTTAATTCAAGAACGGTTTCTTCATGAGGTATAAACTTGGTATAAAACATTTTTTAAGCAAAGGTCAAAATTAAAAAATAGCAGTTTTTCAAAATTCATATTTTCAAAATGCCGGTTTTTCAAGCTGTTTTTCAAAGCTGTTTAAACATTAAAACCTTAAATTGCATAAAAAATTACATATAGAGGATGTACTTACGTGTTTTTAGGATAATTAAATTTAAGATAAAATGATGTAAAAATTATGGAAATTTGTTTGTAAACAAACAAAATGGATAGATTAAACCGAAGCTAGTCACGGTCGTACCGCTTCCCCGGGAGTTTTGGTATGAGATCCATTGTTGAGCGGGCGCGCGACCGCGCTTTTCGCGCGGCAACCCGCTCAGATGTGTGACTATTTGTATCTCTATCCTGCTATGTCTCTGATCAAACCCCAATTCCCATAACCGTTTACATCATATCAAATCCCCCCCCCCAAAAAAAAAAAAAAAATACTTCATTTAACTTACAGTTTTTTTTTTTTTTTTTTTTTTTTTTTTTTTTTTTATGGATAGTTGTAGTATTTATTTAACTTTAAAATCTTGTGCTTGAAATATTTTCTAACTAATAGCAAGCAACAAACAGGCATTTACTTTATTTATTTATTTACTTATAGTTTTATAAATATATTTTTTAGCAATCACTTTATAAATTAATGAAATGGGAATGAAAAGAAGCCTTTCATCAAATGAAACAAAAATCAGAGCCGGAAATCTGAGAAGCCGTCACAGGCAACTTTAAGTTCATCACGCCAACGCGACCGGAAGGAGGAATTCCGCTCATTCTTTATCGTGACAGACCGTTTTAACAGCCTTTCCGTTCGTTTGTGGAATGGCCTGTTTTAATTCAATTCTAATTTATATTAAGTATATGAAATTACATTTTCAGTCATATAATTTTGATTTTTACATTTTCAATTAATGTACAGAAATTAGCAGGATCTCTTTACAGTTTTTATATGGATTATGGAAACCATAAACAAGATAACAGTAGTTACAAACCATTTAATCAGTTCGTCTTCTAATATTTTTTTAATATAAACTATCATAATAAATTTAAATAATAATAACTTAATCGCTCTCAGTCAGGCTTAAGAAAATAACATCACAAAATACATATATTAGGCCTATACGAACAAAAGAATGAATAACATTCTGTCTAGTATAAATTAAAAATAACTTAACAATAATGATTAATTGATTAATTTTTCTATATTCAGTCATTTTGATGAAAAAAATATATTTATATTTTATACTAGCTATATAATTTATAAAATAGCTATAGAATAAGCTATATAATTATACCATGATTGAATTTACTTTATAGGTAGTAAAATGTTTTTAAAGAGCAACGGAATCATCCTTAAGTATGGCATTAAAACAATGTTGACGCTAGGTTTATCTCGTTCGCTACGCTCTTTGGACGGAATTCTATGATATATTTTAGTTTTTACTATACTATATTTTTTTTAGATTTACTCTATGACCAATCTTCTCTGAATATTTTCAATGAAGACAGCCGTTAATTGAATTAATATTTGTAAATGTAATCAGACATTCCAATAAAAAAAATGTAGCTTAACTTTGAAGACGTTTGGGGCGGATTCCTATGGAGGATAAAAGTATTCTATATGTTCCTCCTGGTTCCTGGTATTTACTTTCGAATAATTATGCTTAGTATCCTTTACAATAAGGATACTGTGCTCATTTTTAAGTATCTTAGATATAAAGTAATTTATTCTGTAAATATCATTAAATCGTTCTGAAATTATGAAAAATTGAGAACTTTGTATTTTAAGGTTCAAAATCATATAGGGCCCAAGGGGAGAATACAGAGAGTTTTTCTCAAGCTTGTCATGGCTCATTTTCATGAAAACATATTACAAACGATTTTTAACTAAAAACAGGTTTAAAGCAATGCTTTGCACAACTGTCCAGCCGCAAGACCCATATGCAAGCATAAATTTGAATACTAAAATATTTAAGGAAACAAAAATTGCTAAAATAATAAACGAAAAGTGCATTTCATAAAACTAATAATAAAGGTAAGTTGATGGTGGGTGACGTGGCCGAGCGGTAACCGGTTGCCCTAGCAACGCGTGTGACGTCATGGAGCGGCTCTCCGGGCTTACGGTAAACTCATATGCAGTGCAATAAAAGCATTACGGGGCTTTCAGTAGGCTTCAAATGTATTTTCGGTTTGGAACTTAGCAACTTCAATTATGGTGTGTATTAAAATCGCATATGTTGGAAGTCATAAATTGGTTTATCCTTAAATTTAAATAACTTTTTTTATATCGTGGTAAATTATTTGTGCTTTATAGATCTTTCAATATTGAAATTTTCCATATAATTAATACATTTTATTGAATTTTTCGTTTAATTGTTTTATTTAGCTTCTTCCGATCAATATTTATTTAATATACCAAGGAGATAATCAAAGATTGAGTTTAAGAAATCTTAATTTTTTAATTTTTTTCATACAGGATACTTTAATGTTATCTAAATTTTTGTCTGTGGTGGTTTCTTTTAAAATGATATAACCTTTTTACGAATTTGTCATTATTCCCCCCAACATAAAGAAATTTAGTATTTTTTAAGCCACCTCGACTTTTTTCCTATGTACGTCACTTGAGAAAATCTAAATAGTATTAAAAGCAACGTTGGTAAATTATTTAATGGTTCCTATTGTATGATAAAACTATAAAACTGTGGTGACAATGAAGTGGGCTCCTTTCAGAACTTCATGCAGTGCTTCTCCCGTTCCCATATTGTGCCTTTTACTTATAGTCCGATAAAATAGAAAGGGGGTTTAAAATATATATACGTCGCATATATAAAGATCTTCATGTATATATATATAGACGAGCTATTTTATTTCTTTTTATGTTAAATCCATATTAATCTATAGTTATTTAAAGATAATCAACTTTAGACCGTTACAGCGTAATATAGATTCAAAATTGAACAAATAAAAATTAATCAAATAACCTAAAGCTTCATCTTTGACTTAAAACCTCTCTCACTTTCATCGGACTTTAAAAAGAGGCAAGAAATGGGATGGAAAACATGACGAATTTGCAATCACGAGACTCCTTATACTGACAACTTATAGCGGCAGCCGCTGAAACTACTGGGCATGCATGATGTGGATGTAGTCAATGAATAGAATCTACATTTCACTGGAAAATCCTTCCCTTCTTCCCAGGTCTTTTACTGAGATTTACCTGAGTCTTAGGTCTCCCACATGCTGCTGTATAACAGCAGAATTTATTTGGCCAACGTGTATAACAAAGATTACTGGATATTGTGTATCGCCCTCTGAATTGTTGTGTAGTACAGTGAACCGTATTCAGGTATTTCCCGCAACGTCCACTTGACTGCGCTCTATATCTTAACCCCCTCTAACCCCCACATGAAATCAGTATTTTTAAAGAGATCTTTATTGATCATCATGAGGTATTATATGTTAATGTTTATTTATTTTTAGTTTGCCCTTAGATTTTGGCCAGTGCAACCTCTTTATTGATTGCTGGCATATTAGTTTTTTTCCATATCGGTGATATCCGACGTGATCTATATTTGTAATGTAATAAGGGGACCTTACTTCATGTTCACATGTTTTTCTACGTGATGACACTGTTGGAGGTACGTTAAAACCCATCCCGGGATTCAGGACCATCACGCTCTTTCTTTGCGGTAACAATGTCTATGTCAGCATTGATCGAGTGAAGCCAGCATATATCCTTTCTGATACCCCTGCTACAAAAGCCAGTGCAGTTCTGCCAATGGTTCCCAACCCTCCATTTTCTGATATATCGTGGTAACCAAACACGACATCGGAGTCTTCCTATACTACACGTCCCTGCCAGTTTCGGCTACTTTGACTTTGCTCTGCAGAAGTGGGTGGCTGATGAGGCAATCGTCTTTGTGTATGTATTTTCGGTCGGGAATGCTTTCGAAAAGTTGATTCGTTCCCGCCTTAACTCTAAAGTGGAAGCTGCCGGGGGTTTATGTCAACGACAGTACGGCTTTAGAAAGGGCGATCAACTATAGACACAATCGTTGAAATACAAAGTTCAGTGGATGAAGTCGAGAGCCACAACCATTTCTCTTAAAGAGGAGAGATTCTTGTAACGCTCGATGTCAAGAATGCTTTTAACTGGACGAGATGTTAAAACCGTTGAGCCTTATAACCTTCCGCGTTCCAGTGTATATGTTGCGGCTTATCGTAGGTTGCATGTAGGCAATAACACCGATATACTACTAAAGACGGACAGCGGACGATAGATGTTACATCTGGTGCCGCGCAGGGCTCGATACTCGGCCTGGACCTTTTTAACGTCGACTATGACAGTCTCCTTAGATCCGAGATTATAGACCAGATAGATTTAGTTTGATATGCCGACGACGTTGTGGCTCTCATCGTTGCACGAAATACTACTTCCTGACTCAATTGTTGTCGGGTCGTGGCTATTTTCAGTTATAGCTGTACAGGATGACTGCATTTATTGTCCAGGCGTTCCCAACGACTTGAAACACACATTCTTCCATTGTCCACTCTGGCAACGGCTGGAGACCACACGACACTTGTAGTGCTGTCGATGGACTCGGTCTGCATGGAAATGTTGGAGAGTGAGAACAACTAAAGGTACGGCTACACAACCAGAAAAGGATACGGAAAGGAAACGGAAAGGACACGGACAAAAAATTCTGATGGGGTGGCTACACATATCGGGATACGGACAGGACATTTCTGAGTCGGAAGGTTGCGCGCGCAGCCGTCAGACGTCGGGAGGTTGCGCGCGCAGCCTTCCGACACTGCTCATCCCGCCGGCCGCCACACTCACTACACTGTGCTACCGTTATCATTTTCTGATAGTGTCGGAAGGGGTGGCTACACATACCAGGACGGGATACGGACAGGACACGACAGTGGCGGATGAATGCTCGTCTGGCGATCCATCTGACACGCCGAATGTCCTGTCCTTGTCCTTGTCCTTTCCTGCTTGTGTAGCCGCTCCCATTTGATAACACATGGAGCATTCATCAGAAACTGTCCTGTCCGTGTCCTTTCCTGCTATGTGTAGCCGCACCTTAAGGCTGAGGATTGTCGCATTTCGTCCGGAAAGTCCTCCGATCCCAGAAGACTGATTTAGACAGGATTGCGGAATGGATTAAAAATGAATGCACTTGATTCTGAGTGATCCTTAAAGGGCAAAAGCCTAAGTAGGCCTAGTTCTAGTGTAATTCGAAAAGTGTTTCCAGGCTAGTGTCTGAAATTGAAAAGGGGTTTTTTATGGGTAGTCTACTGAATTTTTGAAGGAGTTCCACACTGCAAATAGGCCACTTGTGTGCTTAAAAACATTTTTTCCTCTACCTAAAAATAAAAAGGAGAAATTAGCTTACTAGTATTTTTCTCCACAAAACTTTGTAGAATGAAGTAAAAATTAAATTTATCTAAATAATATAAAGTAAAATATTTGGCAGTTTTCTCATAAAAAAATCTGAATCAAAGTTATATGAGAAACATTACTTTCTCATATAACTTTGAATAAAAATTATATTGAAATAAAACTGTTAATGAGTCAATTCTTTCAGATCAATAAACCACTCCAGTTAATATAGAGAAAAGAACCAAGAAACAAAGTTCTCCAGTAACTTCAGAAATTGTTGGATTTTTATTCGTTATACATTAAACTTAAGTCTGCTCTAATTTAACCGTATCATATGGTTTATGATGTTCTTAGAAACATGTCATAAAAGTCGCTGTAATTCTACATAAATCAAGTTTTTTTTTAGTTAGTAGAGAATTAGTCGATGCATTAGCTTGTATAGTTCACTAAAAAATAGCAGGAAAAAGGGGGCGAGAAATATACGTCAGCAATGTAAAATTGTGGTTCAAGCAGTAGTGGGCAGTAAAATGATTGCTCTACAATTAATTTAAGTCTATAATTTATTGAGGATATACTCAACCAAACAAAAGGTTTTAGTTTTGGTTCAATTTGCATATTGAGCTTTCTAATATTAATTATTTTTATTATAATCATACAACATACAATAGCTGAAAAGTTGAAGATTACACTCCTTGGATGCTGTTTTTTAATCTTAATAACAAGGTTTAAAGTTTAAATTATGAATAACTGGAGGTAAGAAGATTGTTAAAGAATTGACTATCACAAACTGAGAGGACGCTGCTAGGAAATTGAGTTTGCGTTGTAATGGAACGATATATCCTAATAAGGTCCAATCTCAAAGTTATTCACTGCATCTCGAGGCTCTAATTCTTTACTTCCATTATATTTAAAAGAACAATAATAACAATAAAAATCACAATAAGGAAATGTTTCAATTACAAAAATCTAGATGTAGTATAACTTGTTTAATTAAGTTGAATGTATTATTTTTCGTACTTATAAATCAATAATCTTTGCAGTAGGGTCACATTATTCTGTCTTTGCAATCATTTATTTAAAAAATCGTGATTTTCTTAGAAGATACATGTTCAGGGAATGTAAACCATGGAATACTCCTCCTTAATCTACACTTTATTTCTTTGTAAAAACTGCATAATATATTATTATCTATGGGAGCTAAACAGAAAAATACTTCGCCTCTACCAATTAAATTATTTAGTTAACCACATCATACGTGTTTGAGGTCAGGTGCTGTTTTACTCTTATATGGACTACATATAAGAAATATATATATTAAAATATTTTATTTACTGAATAGGAATGATATACATTCACGACATCGAGACTAGACACAACACGACATCGAACCAACTATATGATAAACGTTACGTACAACTCCCAATATTTGTTGTGATTTAGATTTAATGTTGGTAAAAGATGGATAGAGTAAAAGCTGACACGTGCATGACACAAAATATTAATCACTCTATTTTAAAGCATTCTCATATTTTTTTGTTAAATCTGGTTATGCACTGAAGTTAAACGTTTAATATTGTAGTTATCAAGTAAAAGATTTAACAATTTAATGCATAAGGTGTCTTATGCATAGTGAATTGTGTACTGTTTTTGGTAACCAACAAAAAATGTCATTCAAATACAACTTATATTTTAAAGCACGAGTTAGATAAACACAAATAAAATTTTTTATCACAGTTAATATACATAAACGAATTCTGTTCATTATATAATACTATTTAAGATTACGCATAAGACTATTAGCAGGCAAAGCAATTGTTTATGAGAAATCACTATACAAGTTTTGAAGAATTATTCCCGGCATAAAAGTAATTCCTTTACAGTAGGTACATACAAATGCACTTCAAAATTAGAAGTGTATTATATTTGTAGTTGTTTAAATGATAGCTAACAACGCTCATGAAAAGACATTGTTCATTAAAAAAAGCTCAATATACCGCAGAAGAGATTTTCTCATTCGATTTATAAGCTAAATATTTAACAGCCATCCTGCACTCACCTTCCCCCAACCCCACCCCCACCCCGGTACTTCCCTTGATACCCATCCTCTTTTCTCGAATACAATAACCGATCCATCAACTTTTATACTGCTTATCTCAAGTCAGGAATAAATTGTTGTCACTATAGGTTTGAAAACGAGTTGTGATACTACGTTATCACTTTTGTTTCTATTTAAATACAGAATCCTACTAATATTATAAATGTTAATGTCCTGTTGTTTTTTAGACTTTCACTCGAAAACTACTCAACTGATCATCATGAAACTTTGTACACATTTCTTGGAGGTATCAGAAGTAATTTAGGATACTTTTCATTTTAAAAAAAATTATTTTTTACGAAAGATTAAAAAAATTGATATGCAAAATTTGAAAATTAATTTGATTTTTTTATTGGTTGCTAAAGAAACAAATTCAATGAACATTTATTTCCAACATTAGGTATTTCAGCGATTTGTTATTGTTATACATTTATATATGGTGAGCATATCCCTATGCGGCGCGTACCTTATATATTTCGGCGGTAATACCTTGCGGCAGGTGAGCGTGACGGCGAACCTGGAGTGGAGTAACGCGAGCGAAGCCGCGGGGAAAAGCTAGTATCTTTATAATTATAAAATGTATTCTTCCTAAAACTACACATATAATTTTAAGTACCTGGAGGCCGAGCATTTGCTTGGTAAGCTCAAACAGTATAGAAATATCAGTTAAATACAGTGCGGTCAAATGCCCAGTGCAAAAAGGCATAATTCTTGTTCGAGACGAGCTCGTTCGTTTCGCTCACTCGCCTTTCAGACTGTTTCAATTAAGGCCTACGGGTGCTACACTCTGGTGTATATTTGTTAAAAAACAGATTGAATCTGTTACACGTGGATTATAATTATTTAATTAATAGCTGATTTCACAATTCGTACTAATACTTTTGATTTTAAATGATTTAAATACAATTCTGCAAATAGTTGTTTTATAATTTTATGTGATTTTTATTTATCTAAACATCCATAATCATTAGGTTGGAGTACAATTTAAAAAATAAAAATAAATTGTTTATATAATACAGTAGTAGGGTACCACTAGTAACTGGCTGCCATCCAACCACACTGGAACACGTGGCTTGCACATTGACTGTTGAGTCAGCTTTTTAAATCATTTCTTTATTTTGATTTTTAACTCATAAATGACCAATGTTAATTTTTTTATTTCAATTTAAGATTTTTAGAAATCAGATTTTTCCTGGCATAGAGACCTGTACTTATATTATTTTTATCCCAGAACTGAGTTACTTACAATGTTTGAAGAAAATCGTTCCAGTTGTTTTTGAGATCGATGTGCAAACATACATACATACATTACATACATACAAATATGCCTTACTCGTATTAGAGTAAATGATATAGGATATAATTGATATAACCTCTATATCATAACACTATCGTAAGATATGCGTGGCTTTCTCGTAGGCCACGCATTGATTACGTTGAAAGATTTATATTTATTGTTAGATTTAGATTTAAGATTTATTATGTTTAGATTTAGATTTATTATTTATTGAAAGAAATTGATTTACGTTGAAAGATTTACTCAATATTGTTAGTAAAATCATGCTGCCCATCAACGTAGGTATTTTTTTAAAATTAAGTTGAAAGTAATGTTCGTAATCAACTATAATGTAAAACATTATTTGCAATTAATAATACCAATGCTATTGCCTTTGAATTCCTAACAGAGATAAAATGAAATAAACAATATTAATTTTAAAAACTTTAAGTGAGAAACAGGCATATATAAAAGTTCTCATTCAATTTTGTATTTTCAAATAACAAACTTTAACATATTTTAACTAATTTTAAGCATGGCCGTTATAACGCACAACTATAATAGGAAATACATGATTGTTTTATCGGCTTATCAAGTTATGAAAGAACACTTTATAATCTCATAAGTTTTGTATCTCGTTTGACACATTCACCTAAAACTCATACGTTGGGCCTATTATAGTAAATGCCTGACTGCATACATAGAGTGGTAAAGTTAAAAAAACTTCTGAAAGAAACTAGAGTAATGAATCAATTTAGATACTAACCGATAAACAATAAAACGTTATTCTTGAAGTAATCAACTCTTGATTTCCAGAGTAGATGCTTTGGCCACTCGCAAAACAATTTCAGCTGCCAGGAAAGTGCAACAGACGGAAACTCTCAAAGAGAGTCGGAGTAACTCTTGAATTTCAATGACGTCTCTGAACTAGGCCAATCAGCAGGGTTTCTAGTTTTGGTTGTCTTTGCGAACCAGTTCAATCTTCTATCAGGACCATCGGCTAGCTGTTTCCTCAGTATCGTTGCTCACGTCCTCCTCTTTCTATAAAAATTTTTACTTACTTTTTAGAACAGAAATTAACATTTTCTGGTAGTATATCCATATTAAATATTGTTTTTTTTAATTTTTTTTCAATATTTAACAAAAATTTAATTGAGAAAAATATACTTAAACAGTAGTGGGGTTTGGTTACTTTCAAAACGGAAGTCGTGCCAATTGCCAGCCGCTGCCGGCCAGCTGCCAAATCAGTCGCTGCCGCCATATGCCATGCCATATAGCTTCAGGTGGGGAGAGGCTAAATCAAATGAAGGGGTGGAGAAGGGGTGAGCAGATGGTGTTAATTTTTGAAGTAGGAGTTAGTGTATAAGGGAGAGGGGATATTTGCTTCAAGGTCATATGGAGGGGGTTTTAAAAAAGACTGAACTCTAAGAGTTCAGTTTATCGGTGATTGTCATACAGGTTAGTCGAAACCGACAAGGGACTGAAGAATAGCTTCTACATCATTTATTGTTGTAGAAGATACATCTGGAACTTGTACAGGGTTCTGAGGAGTTGTTGAAGTTGAATTTCTAGAAGGATTTTCCCTTGGATGAGTTGTTGATGATATTTCATGAACTTGAACATTTTCTTGGTTGGTCTCCATTATTATTGTAGTATAAATTAGAGTGGAGATGTTGTTAGCTGAAGAGCATAGAAGATAATGAAGTAGGAATTATTGTCGGGGCCCTTATATAGAGAATGGTGGGGGTAAAATAAAAAAACTTGTTGAACACAGTCGATAGGTGTAATAAGTTGAATGTTATTGAAGTGTAACATAGAACGTAAAATGTCGTAAATAACACTATCATCAACATTAACCTGAGAAGTTGTTGAACAGTATAATGGGTTAAAACTGTACTTCTTTCTAACTCTATTTAAATTAGTTTTACACTTTGAAATTGAAGGTTTAG
The DNA here is from genome assembly GCA_030545055.2 of Neoaliturus tenellus. Taxonomy (NCBI): domain Eukaryota; kingdom Metazoa; phylum Arthropoda; class Insecta; order Hemiptera; family Cicadellidae; genus Neoaliturus; species Neoaliturus tenellus. The sequence continues at coordinate 53,641,309 of CM061533.1, read as the reverse complement.
AAGTAGTTCGTAATATGTGTTGTGTTCGCAAAAGCTTTAATTTTAAACATTGTGTATTCATTGTAACCGATGTGTTACATTTAGAAGTTAAAAGAAGACTGAGATATAAAATGAAGTGTAAAAGAAAATGCCGGAGTAGTAATTTTGTAGGTTAGAATTAACCTACAATATGAATGCTAAAAGTAATGAAGTTTATTCCATGGATAATTCTAACCTCAAACCTAGTTACCGAAGTAGTCATAACATAAAACTAATGAGAGATGATGACTGAGCGGATGCAAGGCAATGAATGTTTGTGGCGCGATAAACTACCCACTTTTATAGAGGCAATAACTCCAGCCAGATGGCGGCAGATGGTGAGCAAATGACTGGTTGACCGACTTTCACCTGAGTAGTAAGAGAAGTAAGGTTCCGTGTCCATCCCTACTCCTTTGGGTCAATGACCGATTGGAAAGGTCAATGACCTCCCCCCCCCGAAAAAATGGAGCCCCCCCCCCCGAAAAAATGGAGCCCCCCCCCTTCCCCTTCCCCTTCCCCTTCCCCTATTCCTTCCCCCACTCCTTCCCCCACTCCTCCAGGTGAATGGCCGGTCACCACCGGTTGTTGACTTTATGTGGTGAAACTAGACTAAATATGGCAGCCGCCATGGATAATTCTAACCTCAAACCTGCTGCGCATGCAATGAGTTGTCCGATGGGAATGAGTCTATGCTATGCGCATGCGCCTAGTCCTGTATTACTCACTTTAGCGCTACTGCACATGGATAATTCTAACCTCAAACCTTGGTTTTGTGTTGTTGCGCATGCGCCGCTCCCCACTTCTTTACCTTCCTTTTACACTGCTGTGAACTGGACTGGATTGAACACTGTACTGGAGTGAAACAACTTCCCCCCACTATTTGAAAATCCGAGGAGCGATAGGAGCTATATCTTTGCTTCAGTTGCCAACAAACTTTCATAGCGAAAGGTTGTTGGCGACTCAGCAAGAGGTTTCAAATATATAGTAGGCCTATATATATATTTGAACTTCTTTTACTATGTTGCGTTTTTTAATGCAATGTGGTATGTGTGTGTGTGTGTGTGTTTAGTTTTAAGGTGTATTTAATTTAAGAAATAATTTGCGCATTGCGATGTTAGTTATAAGTTGGGTTTAGCATTAAGGTGTATTAATTTTAAGAGGTGTTTAGCATTAAGGTGTATTAATTTTAAGAATAATGATGGTATTTGGTTGTGTTGAATTATTTGGTTTTTAATAATGATGTGTTGGTACTAATAATTTATGTTTGTTTTGTGCATTTGTTTTGCCTTACAGCTAGATGTTAGGGGGTAGATTAACTGTAAATTCAGAAGTTCAGTTGAACTTCATTTAAAATGGGTGGGACATCCGCAAGCCGGACTTTTTTTTGCATTTTGTTTAGGAATATGATGGGTGGGATTAGTTTGGGTGGGGTTAGAGTTGCGTTTCTGCATTAACTGTTCCAGTTTCCCTGAAATTAATGGTTACGCTTTGATGCGGACGGGAAGTTACGCTTTGATGCGGACGGCCCAGGGACCTCCCTTGCAGAACGTAACTAGTGGGTTGGGAGTGGGAACCGCTAGGCAAACAGGGTGGTGGGAACAGTATTACTGTTCCCATCACCTTGGATCATTATAAATCTTGAATGACCTTGACCCACTTTCGGAAAGGTCAATGACCCCCCCCCCCCGAAAAATGGAGCCCCCCCCCCCGAAAAAATGGAGCCCCCCCCCCTTCCCCTTCCCCCACTCCTTCCCCCACCTCCTTCCCCCACCTCCCGGGCCAATGACCGGTCATGACCGGCTGCTAACCCCTCTCATTTGCATACCGTTATAAAAGCCGAGCCAGCCGCGGCCAGTGTTTCATTCTGATTCCAGACGTTACGCTGCGAACTTAGAGTTATAACCATGTCTTCTCTACCGACTACTACTTCTACTTCGACTTCTATTTCTACTACAGCTGTTTCTGCACCTAAGAAAACTCTTCGCCTCAAAAACCTTCCTGATTGCTACAAGAATCGACTTGCATCTCAACCTTCAACTTCTAGAGCTATTCTTCCGCCAACCAACACTTCTAGACTTCGTAGTATTTTTTCACCGCCTTCGCCTTCGCCTTCAAAGGACTCCGCACCACCATCAACTACTATGCCGCCACCGCAGAAGCCAGTTCATCACCATCCTAATACCCCTTCCGTTGAAACCATTGTTCATCGTCTTAGCACACCCATTATCCCACTATCACCATTGCCTCCTACCCCACCACTTAGTACACCTAAAGATCATACCTATCACAAAACTGATTCCTCTCAATCTGCTACTAAATCATCTCCTAAATCAGCTCCTAAACCAGCTCCTAAACTTACTCCTAAACCTACTCCTAAACCCGCTCCTTCAGAGCAATTTCAATTATTACAAGAAGAGCGTCGTAGGGCATTTAGCCGTCCCACTACTTGCCCTGAAATGCTTACTAGGGGAATTAAGAAAGGATCACCTTGTGGGAGGAAATGTGTAAAAAACGAAAGTTTTTGCCGTGTACATGTCGTAAAACACATTTCTGAACCACAAGTGACAGAAACCCCCACTGTTGAATACCAATCCAAAATTATTGGTGTGAAAGGAAATAGGCTTAAGAGAGGTTGTGTCTATTTTTTTGAAAGTGTTATTGACAACGAACACATTTTGGCAACTTGTAACGGCTTAAGATATAATATTAAAGTGATTGAATCCTTGCGCAAAGAGAAATCAGTTTATGAGTTAGACTCTAAAGACTATCTCCTCAGACACAAACTGGATGGTATTACAAGGTGGGGGCGTAGCAAGTAAATTCACATAGCTTTTTCCAAATTATTGCTTAAAAAAATACTGGGGGAGAAACACAACGCGTTATAGCGTTGTGTTTCTCCCCCATTATTTTTTAACACTCTAAGTCTCGTGACCTACTTTCATGTGAGTAGTGAGTAAAGGATGGTTCTGTGTCTGTCTGCATTCCTTCGGGTCAATGACCGGACCTGAAAGGTCAATGACCCCCCCCCCCCCGAAAAAATGGAGCCCCCCCCCCGAAAAAATGGAGCCCCCCCCCACTCCTTCCCCTACTCCTTCCCCCACTCCTTCCCCCACCTCCCGGGCCAATGACCGGTCATGGCCGGCTGCTAACCCCTCTCATTTGCATACCGTTATAAAAGACGCGCCGGCTATGGCTAGTGTTTCATTCTGGTTTCTTCCACCACTCTTGTTGCTTCGCCACTCTTGTTGCTTTGTTCCTGCCAGTCTTAATATCTTTATTTTTAAAATGCTTCCTTACTTTAATGAAAATTTTAATCCTTCAGAAAATGCAGATGTTTTTCAACCACCTGAAGATGGTTTCCAACATCATGAAGAAGATGCTTTCCAAGAACATGAAGAAGATGTGATAGAAGACATGGATAATAGCAGTGAAGATGAAAGTGAAGATGAAATTGAAATTAATGAACAATTCAAAGTATATTTTATAGAAACACAATTTCCTTTTGATGTAGTTGAAAGATTTATTTTTGAAGCACATAGATGGCTAAATTTAGGATTCAACATTATAATTGGTTCACCTATTGTCTACAATAACAGTAACTTCTTCCTTCTAACTCCAAATGATCGAGAACAAATTCTTACTTGGCAGGACGATGTGATGAGATCATACGAACTGAACATTGGTGTTGGGTACTTTGTTGCAAGAGTGGCTTAATAACCACATTACCCTTCCCCCACCTCCACCCTATCCCTTCCCAATCCTTATTCCTTCCCCCTCCCCATATTTAAAATTTATAAAAGTGGGGCTATGAACCTTCAGGTTTCTAGTCTGTACTCGCACTTTGTGCCGTGAAGTACATCTCTTGTATTTTTTTCTCCACCTTTTAAAATATTATTTGTTTGAAAAAATGCCTCCTAATGTGAATTACCATTTTAATTCTTCCGAAATTTCCGATGTTTTTGTACAACCTGAAGACATTTTAAATAATGGTAGTGAGAGTGAGAGTGAAGACGATGATGATTATAGTGTTGAACTTAGTGAAGAACGTAAAGTTATAGCAATTGATCCACAATTTCCATTTGATACAATAGAAAAGTTTATGGTTGAAGCTAATAAATGGTTAAATTTAGGATGTTATATACGAATTGACTCTTTTATATTGTATGGTGATAGTCATTCTTTACTTGTCACACCAAATGACAGAGACCGCATGTTGCAGTGGGCACAATCTATGATGGAGTGCTATGAACAAGGTGTGGACACTGGTGGCTATTTTCTTGCACAAGTAGTGTAATAACAAAAATTACCTTCCCCCCACCCTACACCCTATCCCTTCCCAATCCTTATTCCTTCCCCCTCCCCATTTTTAAAATTAATAAAAAGGCGGGCTATGAACCTCCAAGTTTCTAGTCTGTACCTACACCTTGCGGCATGAAGATGCTTACCAGAATTGATGGTTTTATAGCCAATGATATTAATATATGGAGTTTGATAACAAACTTACGGATGAAAATTGAAGAAAAAATTATGGCAAACAATGAGCTAGGAGTTATAGTTTTTGTTTCATTAGTAGAACATTTTGAAATTTTGTATAGTATAAAAGTAACAATTAACAATATTAATGAACTATTTCCTTGGACAATTTTTATTCGCAATAAAGTTGAAGAGCAGAAAATTATAGTAGATGTGACAGCAATGAAATATAACCTAGATAGAGAAGAATAGATATAAACCCCCTCCTATTACTTGGTTTTGCAAAAATAGTGGGGGTAGGAGTATATATAAGACTAAGTAAGCAATGCATAGTTTGTTATTTGAAGTAAAAGAAGTAGTAAAGAAACATGTTGTCTAGAGATACTCCATTTATTAATTATTCTCAAGTTAAAGATGTTTTTGAAAGCACAAATGAAATACAGGAAGAAAACATAGAGGAAAATTATGACGAAACTGATAATGATTCTATGATGGAAGAGGAAGAAATGGTACAGATTGAACAAGAACTATTTGAAGAAATGATAAATGATAGTGATGAAGATATAATTAAGGAAGCTATTGAAATATTTATATTGGATTCATCATTGGAATCACCCATATCACCTTTACTGTCTTCTGAATCTGAATCTGAATTGGACTAAGGTACCCCCACTATTTTGAAGAAGTAGTGGAGGGAAAATATCCCCACCACAAGTTAAAAGTTGGTGGGGGAATGTTTATAAATGTGTTAAATATTTGTGCAGGAGATCAGTCTTAAAGAGACTAGTGACCGAAGATGTTTCGTAAAATACCTTTTGATCCTTCATACTACAATCTGTTTGATATACATCGTTTTCCAGACATTGAGGAGAAATTGTACAAGAAATTTTGTTCTCTACTGGATAAACCACAAAAACTACCACCTAATACTTTTACCTACAAGCTACCTATTATGGACAAGGACGATGTAAGCAAAATACCATTAGTTCAAGTCAAATTTTTGGAAGAAAAAATTCTTGTTTGTGTGAGGGAAGTATTTCACAATGATTATTCAAAAAAATTGGCTTTCAACTTTATTCAAGAACATGCGGGATCTGAAAGAGAACAGTATCCCGAACCATATTACAAATATCTTTTCGAGAATGGAGCGAGTGTAACGGTAGAAATAACCATTACATTAGTATAACTCTCCCTACCATTGACGTCTCCCCACCATTGGCATCTCCCCACTACTGACTTAAATTTGGTGGATAAATGTGTTGACTATCTGTGTAGAAGCTCACTCTTCAAGAAATTGTTGATCAAAATGTTTCATCATGTACCGACTTCTTCCTTCAGGGAAAAACAAAGATTAAAACGACTAGAAAAAGAAAGACAAGACCGAGAAGATATGAAGATGGAATTCAATAGACTACAATTTCAAATACCAGGAATTGAACTTGGAGCACCAAGATTGAAAACTCTCCACTGGGCTGGAAGTTATATCAAATTTTTGAAAGTACAAGTTGAAGCAAGAGATCTAAAATTGAAAAGATTAGAAATGGAAAATCGAGAATTGAAGAAATTAATATCACACATGTCTGGTAATACAACTGTTCAAGAAGGTGAAGAAGAAGGAAAAGAAATTTTAGGAATCTAAATTATCAGCACCCCTTTTAGAGAATAGGGAATAGATCACTTTGTGGTAATGTAATAACATGCCGCTTAGTGATCTATTCCCAGTTCTCGCTTAATATCCGATGACCTTGACCTACATAAAAGTGGTGGGGGTAAGAGCATATAAAGAGATAGTTATGGATATAACTTTCAGTACAAGTCTAACACTATGGACAGCTTGTTAGTTTTGTGTTTACAACAAATTATCAATAATGGGTTTCTTTACCGTTATATAATAACATCAAATAAATGTGAAATACCTCAACCAATTCGTGAAATGGTCATGAAATTTAAGAAGGACAATAGTGGATTTGGTATTTATCTTGCTTTTATTTTTGAAGATGGAACAAAAATGTGTCATGATTGTGGAAAAGCATCTGTTTTAGACTTTGAACAATTTGAAGATGATGGAGGTAAATTAGTTCACCTTGTAAAAGGCCAAGTGATGAAATTTGAAACAGTCAAGAAAAAATGTAACATTTGTGCACAAAACTTGTTTGAATTTATTAAGTATAGTGCATTAAAATCATGATACCCCTTCTACATATGAAGAAGGTGGGGAAGAAAAAGAGTGGGGATTATAAAGTGGTGGGAGAACTTGTATAAATGTAGGTTGTTTGAAGAGACTTTTAATATTGTTGCAGCATTTGTTGAAACAACATGCAGTTCGAAGTTTGCCATTTTAAAATTAAATATGAAGATTGGAGCTCTGTTGCAGGATTTGTCAAGTCTAAAGAAGATAATCAAAAGTTGCTAAATGTACATTGCTATATTCACAATGAAGAAAGTCATGACAAAATAATGGCATATTTAAACACACCTAATGTAACATCAGAAAGCTCTGCATTTATAAAATATTTAAAAGAAGAAGATTTGGATGTGACCCTAGAAGTTTGGTATCTAATTTAAATTATTGTGGTGGGGGAAATGTAGAAGTTATTGGTGGGGGAAATGAGATAAAACCAGCAAAATTGTAGAACAGAATTCACTCTATACAACGATGGAGCATCCTTCCACAACACCTGTATTGGCATCTGTGGATTGGCATCAAAATTATCAACCAAATACTTCAAGTTCAAATTGTTATGAAAATCATCAGCCTAGCACTTCAAATTCAAATTGGTATGAAAATCAGCTGCCTAGTACTTCAAGTTCAATTTGGTATGAAAATCAGCAACCGGCCACTTCAAGTATAAATTGTTATGGAAATCAGCAAACTATTACTTCAACACAAAATTTCTATGAAAATCAACAGCCGACAACATCAACTAATTTTTGTACTTCAGTATTTAAAGTATCAAAACCCCATTTGGATTGTAATAAGTTAATATCAGCTCAATCAGGAAGAATCAGGAAAAACACATACATGAGAGAAAGGTGCAAGAAAGAAAGGATAGAATTTACAAAATTACAGTTAACAGTTCCCTCTATTAAAGTGGGATGTACTAGAATACAAACTTTGCAAGCAACCAATGCATATTTGTTGGAATTGTTAGAAAGAATTGAAAAGTTGGAGAAGAAGAATGAACATTGTAAAAAGTAAACACTCATTCCCCCCAAGAAAAACAAAAAAAAATAATAAAATAGTAAAATGAAAAAAAAGTAGATGTAGAATAGAGAGCGAGGAATAGATCACTTTGTGGTAATGGACTAACATGCCACTTAGTGCTCTATTCCTCGTTCTCGCGTTATATTGGATGACCTTGACCTACATTAGTAGGGTGGGGGAAATTGAAAATGGTGGGGGAAAGTGTATAAAGGAGAAGCCTACTGTAGAGGAATCACTCTGAAAGTAAACTTGTCAGAAGTATGGACTTGACCACAAGCAAAGAAGAAGATAGAAAACAAAGATTTCGAGAAATGGCTAAAGTAAGAGAGTCAAGAATAAGGTTGAGATTTTACAAACTACAGAGATTGATTCCTGGTGTTAAGTTAGGAGAAATAAGATCAAGAACGGTAGACATGGCGGCTGATTACATCAGTTACTTACAATCGGAATTAATGATAAAGGAAGCAAGAATAGAAGAGCTGGAGCACAAGATAAAACAACATATTGAAACATCGAACAATGAACCTATAAATTGTGTAATAAAAGAAGATGTAAAAGACTTAAATTAAACAAAACAAAAAAATGAACTTGGACTTTGGTTATTGATTGGATACTTCTTAGATAATGGGGAATAGATCACTTTGTAGTAATGAATCATCATGCTGCCTGTATCACTAAAAGATATATCAAAATTTGAGAAGAAAAATCCCGGCACATCTATTAATGTTTTTGGATTAGATAGTTCAAATAAAGTTTATCCTTTACGTATTGCTAAAGAAGAGCTAGCAGATCATACAGATTTACTACTACTAACACAAGGAGATGTATCTCATTATGTGTATATAAAGAAATTTGACTCTCTTGTTAATAAACAACTTTCAAAAAATCGAAACAAAAAGCTGATCTGCAAAAGATGTTTTAATTTCCAACGAGAAGGAAGACAAGGAATGGAATGGTTACAAGAGCACAAAAGATTATGTAACAATAATTATGAAGCAAAAATTATTTTACCTTCAGAAAGCAGAGCATTTGTTACATTTCAAAAAGTTCATCATCAATATCGTATCCCTATAGTTGTATATGCGGATTTTGAATCAACACTAATTCCTATAGAAGATGAAAATTGTGAAGCTAGAAAAAGTGTCAAATATCAAATGCATAAACCAAATAGTTTTTGTTTAATGGTTAAATCAACATTATCAGAAGAACATTTAAACCAATATGGATTAACTTCAGAACCTCTAGTATATCGTGGTGAAAATGTGGAAACAATATTTCTTGACCATTTATATTTAATAGCTGAAAATGTACAAAGATTATATACAAATATCATACCAATGAAACCGATGGAGGAAGAAGAGGAAATTCAACATGAAAATGCAACTCATTGTTTCTTATGTAAAAATGAATTTACCATTGACAATTATAAAGTTAAAGATCATGACCACCTTACAGGTTATTACAGGGGTGCTGCTTGTAATAAATGTAATTTGAGCTATCGTTTACCACTATTTATTCCTGTGGTTCTGCATAACCTCAGTGGGTATGATGCTCTTTTTATAATACCTGAATTAGGAAGAGACGATGGTTCAATAGATGTATTGGCTGAAACTTCAGAAAAATTTATAAGTTTCTCTAAAACAGTTGGAAATGTCAAATTAAGATTCTTAGACTCCTACCGATTTATGCCGTCGAGTTTGTCTAAACTTTCTGAAAATTTAAGGAAACAAGATTTTATTGAAACAAAGAAGATTGTAAGTAATGACAAACTGGATCTCGTACTTCGGAAAGGTGTTTTCCCATATGATTATATAGACAGTTTAGAAAAGTTTAATGAAACATCACTTCCGCCAAAAGAAGAATTTAAAAGTAAACTATATGACATGGACATATCTCAAGAGGATTATGATCATGCATGTAAAGTATGGAATGAATTAGGATTTACAACATTGGGAGAATATTCAGATTTTTATGTTAAATTAGATGTAACTTTATTATGTGATATAATGGAAGAATTTAGAAATACATGTTTTGCAGCATATGGATTGGACCCTCTTCATTCATACACTTCACCTGGACTAGCATGGCAAGCCATGTTGAAAGAAACAAATTGTAAATTACAACTTCTTACTGATATAGATATGGTTTTAATGTTAGAATCAGGAGTTCGAGGGGGATTGACACAAAGTGTAACCAGACATGTTAAGGCTAATAATAAGTATCTGCCCGATTATGATGCATCAAAACCAACAACATTTCTAGGTTATTTCGATGCAAATAACTTATACGGATGGGCAATGTCAAATCCCCTTCCATATGATAATTTTAAATGGATAGATCCAGAATCAATTGGAAACATAATGGATATACCAAAGCATGGTGAAACTGGTTACATTTTTGACGTCGATTTTGAATATCCTGAACATCTTCATGATCATCATTACGATTTACCACTTCTTCCAAAGACTGAAATTTCCCCTACTGGAAGATGGCCAAAATTATTAATGACTTTAAACAATAAGTCTAGGTATGTTGGACATTATTGGATGATACAACAGGCTTTAGACTTGGGATTAAAAATTACAAAAATTAATCGAATACTACAATTCTCTCAATCTTGTTGGCTGAAACCGTACATCGACAACAACACAAGAAGAAGAGCTGCTGCTACATCAAGTTTTCAAAAAGATTTCTTCAAACTGATGAACAATGCAATATTTGGCAAGACTTTAGAAAACAAAAGGAAACATAAGAATATCAAATTAGTAACTGATCCAGTAAAATTACAGAAACTAGTGCAACAACCAAACTTTGGTTCATCCGTAATTATAAATGAAAATCTTGTCGTCATTTCTATGAACAAAAAATCAGTTCTATTGGATCGTCCTTTATATCTTGGAATGTCAATATTGGATATTTCTAAAACACACATGTACGAGTTTCATTATAAGAAGAATTAATTAATTATTAAGAATTAATTAATTCTTAATTAATTAAGAATTAATTATTATGGAAGAGATAACATTGGTATTGCATATATGGATACGGATGCACTTATTTACTGGATTAAAACAAATGACATGTATGAGGATTTACGGACCTTTGTATATAAAGATGATTTTGATTTTTCCGATTATCCTAAGGACCATCCAAATTACGACTATGACAAAAACAAAAAAGTATTGGGAAAATTTAAAGATGAAACAAATGGTGTGCCGATGATGGAAATTGTAGCATTAATGTCTAAACTGTATTCATTTCAACTGTACATAAATGAAAGGAACGAATATCAAGTCACAAAAAAAGCTAAAGGAATAAAGACATCTTTCCTAAAGAAGAACGTACAGTTTCAACATTATAAAAGATGTTTGTTTGAAAATGTTGAAACAACTGCAACATTTAACACTATTAGAAGTTATAACCACCAACTTTTTAGTGTCAAACAAACAAAGTGGGCATTAAGCTACAAAGACGACAAGCGACATATTTTAGAAGATAAAATTAATACTCTACCATTTGGCCACTATTCCTTAAACCCTATCGACCAGTAAACCTATTCTTCGACCTTTACCTTCTTCCTTTTTCCTTTCCGTAAAAAAGAGGGGACATGGCAAGCCCAATGCCATGTTCCCTCTTTTTTACACTAATATTAAATGACCTTGACCTATATTTCAACTATATATAAGAGAATAAACCATTGTATGGATCAGTATTTCTACAAACAGTGTGCAAGCAACACTTTAAGATGGAAAGTGTAAAGGATAAGATTGTAAATGAACTACATAAACCAGCAAGAAGAAGATTTCCAAGAAGAAGTACAATCATTAAAGGAATGAATGATCTTTACCAAGCTGATCTTATTGAAATGATACCACACAGTAAATTAAACAAAGGATTTAAATATATTTTAACAATTATAGACTGTTTTACTAAAATAGCTGATGCTTTACCCTTGAAGGACAAGACTGGTAAAAGTGTTACCAAAGCTATGGAGACAACAATACAAAGAAATAAATTTAAAATTAAACATTTACAAACGGATGATGGAAAAGAATATTTTAATAAAGATTTTGGAGCTTTGATGAAAAAATATAAAATAAATCATTATTCTACAAATTCTGAAGTTAAAGCTTCAATAATTGAAAGATTTAATAGAACATTAAAAGGAGCTATGTATAAACAATTTTCAAAACGAGGATCATATGTGTGGTATGACATATTACCACAACTTATAAAAGAGTATAACAACAAATATCATCGCACCATTGGAATGAAACCTATCCAAGTAAACAGTGCTAATGCTAAAATTGTATTACAACGCATCAAAAATAATACAACACCAAAAATAGAAAAGTTACAACCAAAAAAGTTTAAGGTTAATGATAAAGTTCGTATAAGCAAATACAAAGGTGTATTTAGTAAAAGATATCTGCCAAATTGGACTAATGAAGTATTTACAATTTATAAAGTACAACCAACTATACCTGAAACTTACATTTTAAAGGATAATAAGGGTGAATTACTTCAAGGTGGATTCTATGGACATGAGTTGTTAAAATCAACAGTTGGTGATGTATATCTTGTTGAAAAGGTTTTACAAAGGAAAAAGGATATGGTTAAAGTTAGGTGGTTAGGATTTGATAAAAGTGAAGACTCTTGGATTCCTTCAAAAGACTTGGTATAGTTATTAAATAGCTCATTATGTGTTTAACCTTTAAACAAGATGGAGATTGTACAACAAAAAGATCGATTTAATATTAATAATATTGATGAATTGACAGTTGACAATAATAAGTTAAATCATGGTAAACATGGTGAATTACTACCAAATACTATAAGATGTTTAATAACTGGTCCTTCAAATTGTGGAAAAACTAATGTTGTCTTTAACCTTATAACTAATCCTAAAGGTTTACGCTTTAACAATATATATATTTTTTCAAAATCATTGCAACAACCAAAATATCAATTATTAGATAAAATACTTGCAAGTGTACCTGAAGTGAATTTCTACAAGTTTAATGCTAGTGAAACAATAATGCAACCAAGTGAAGCAAAACCATTTTCCATTTTTATATTTGACGATGTTTCTTGTGAAAATCATGATACTATAAGAAATTATTTTGCTATGGGAAGACATAATAATATTGATAGCATTTATATTGGTCAAACATACAGTAAAATTCCAAAACAACTTATAAGAGACAATGCAAATATGTTAATCATCTTTAAGCAAGATGAGACAAATTTAAAGAATATATATAATGATCATGTTAATGCGGATATGCCATTTGATAAATTTAAAGAAATGTGTGGTAAAGCATGGAATGAAAAATATGGATTTCTCGTTATTATGAAAGAAGAAGATATTAAAAATGGTAGATATCGTATAGGATTGGATAAATTTGTATTAATACGTTGAACTACCTATGCTACATCTAGTAACACGTTGAACTTCACAGTGTAAACATGGTGAATCAAGAAAAACTATTAAAAGAAATAAAATCACTCAGCGATTCTATTAGGATAAAGAATCGTGCATTAAGGATGGGTTTAAGTGAAAGAGAAGAATTTTTAGAGAATACATTTAAACCTATCACGGAACCTTTAAAACAGATATCAGAAACTATTGGTAAACCTCGTTATGAAGGAGATGTTTTACTACCAGTTTCTAAACAAGAAGTACAAGCATTAAAAAAAGAAGATGATGATGATGATTCATATACAAGTGCTAGTGAACAAGAAGAAACAAAAGATGAAGAAAAATCAATTGTTGAAAAGGAAGAACAGCCAATACCTGAAGCAGAACAATCTATTCCAAATTTAACTCAATTGAGTAGTGATATATTACAACATGGACCTCTTGGACGAAAATATATAATGAAAATGCTACATGACATGAAATCAAATCCAAATTTAAGTAAATCACATGTATATGGAGCAAGAATTGATGGAAATGAATTGAAAATTGGTAACTCTAAGCTTGAAGTAACTCAAGACGATTATATCATTATTGGTGATCATAGATATAAAGGAACAAAAGGATTATATGAATTAATTTTTAAAAATATACCAATAAAATATTCAGCAAAAGATTTAAATACTTTTAAAGAAATTTTACAAAATACTAACGCTCATAAAAGAAACTACTCAAAGGATGCAATGATTAATCGTTCACGTGCAACAAAATATAATATTGTTATAAAAAAATTGTTTCCCCCACGAAAATTACCAACATTACGTACCACACCGGCTGTGAGACAACCATTAAAAAGAAAATCTTTATCACTTATGGATTTATCACTTCTTGAACAACATGGTAAAAAGAGTAAAGGAGATACTTCAACATCTGGTAAAGGATTAATGAAAAATCTATACAATACAAATGTTATCTACTACAACGACATCAATAAATTAGTTGACAGAATGAGACTATTGCATGAAGCTATGGAAGCCGGTCATACTGGTTTAAATAATGAATGGGTGGCTCTAGTTGATGAACTTAAAAATCGCGGCATAGTTGTATAATTGTCCGCGAATATAAAGAAGTTGCAAGTGTAAGATTTATCAGTTCTAACATGAGCGTCGACAAGTTCGGACGCTACTCCGCATTAGGAGTGCAAGTTGGAGAAGACAGAAAAAGAAGCGGATTACCGCAAACACCTGGAGGTGACTATAACATAAATAATAAACGACTAAAATTAGTTAAAGATCCAGAAGAAGATACCGATGGAGCAAATTTAAAGACAGTAAAAGAAGCTACTTCAACATCATTGAAATTACATAAGAATACTTACGATGTTAAATCACATAGATTAATTAATGTTGGTAAACCAACTGAAGATTCTGATGCAATTACTAAAGAATACTTATTATCTGAACTTTCAAATACTTTAAAATTGCAATGGGGTAACAACTTAAAAGATGGACAAACATATGATGCTGGAAATTATAGAATAACCAATGTGGGAAATCCCAAAAATAATAAGGATTCAGTTAATAAAGAATATTTACATTCTATAATACCGGAAAAAACTGAACATGGATTTTCTTTTTATAAATTTATTATAAATGACATTGGATACCCAAAGGAAGACGGTGATGCTGTAAACCTAAAATACATCAAGGACAACTGTATTTTACAAGATGTTAATGGAATCGATTGTCATAGTAAAACATTGACAAATGTAAAGTTTGGTTCTCAACCAAAAGATGCTGTTACTATGGAACAATTATCTAAAGAATTAAAAAAGGAAACATCCAATTTTGTAAAACATGAAGATGCCGTGTTAAAGCGGGGAGATAAATTTATACATGGAAATGAAAAGTTTAATTTAATGCAAGGAAATAATGATGAATGGGATGCAGGACATAAAACAATAACAAATGGAAGATTTGGTATAAAAGATACAGATGTACCTCTAATGGTGCAAACATTAATTGCGAGTGGTGGTACATTAGGTACATACAATGGTCGTAATAGAAGAATAAAAGATATTTATCCTGGTTATGAAGAAAATGATTGTGTTACAATGAAACAAACAATAACTTGGGATAAACACTTTGGGACCCAATATGATGCAAAGATGAAGAAAATAATTAATATTTTACCAGGTGAAGATTCAAATGATGCTGCTACTATTGGACAAGTCATAAAAACATCAAAAAGTGATTCAACAGCTTACACATGTAATGATAAACGTATTATGCAATTACATGATCCTCAACATCCAAAAGATGCTGTAAATTTAGATTGTTTAATAAGAATAGTGGGCAATTTACTTATTGATACCCATAATCATATAGCTAGTACAACGAGTCATGTGATAATTCAACCCGATGAACGGGAAGCTTGGATTAAAAATAGAATTATAAATCAATATATAATTAATTTGAATAACTAAGTGTTTAAATATAAAAAATTATACATAACTTATTCATTTATGTAATGTATCTTGTGGAGTAAACACACCAGTTTATATAAGACTACATAATGAAGGCCGTATCACTCAGTCATCATCAAGACAGCAACAAGAGAGGACGTGGTATAACTTCAACTGCGTTATCCCTGCTTAGACGGATACCTATTGGTGCTGTTGTAAATCGAGCAATAGACGCTTTACCATACGAATTACATATTCCTGGAGGTTATCAATATTGTGGACCTGGAACTAAGTTGGCAAAACGTTTAGCAAGAGGAGATCCTGGAATTAATAAATTAGATCAAGCTTGCAAACAACACGATATAGCATATTCAAAGTTTAAAGATTCAACAAATAGATCAATAGCAGATAAAATTCTAGCAGAAAAAGCTTGGCAAAGAGTAAAATCAAGTGACGCAAGTATTGCAGAAAAAGCAGCGGCTTGGGCAGTAACAACAGCCATGAAGACAAAAGCTAAGTTTGGTGGTGGAAGACGACGTCGCAGAGGAAGACCTGCAAAAAGAAGAGCTCCCAAAAAAGGTGGAAATATTAGAAAGAGACGTCGTAGAACTCGTAAAGCAAAAGTAAAAAAGGCTTCTGTTTGGTCAATGGTAAAAAACGGAGCAGGTTTATACCTAAGACCGTACCGTGTGTACTAAATAAAAAAAATCAATTGATAATTCCAAATAAAGCCTTAACTAATCATCAGTTAAATGATTATGTAAAATGTTTGAAAATACCATTCTTTCGAGGAGTTTTTATGAAAGATGCATTACCAACTAAAATATGGAAAAATGAAACTGGAATAGTAAATTTGGATTCCACCTATGGTCCAGGCACTCATTGGGTATGCTATAAAAAGCTCGGACAAACCGTTTACTACTTTGACAGTTTTGGCAATCTACCACCGCCTAAAGAACTTCAACATTATTTTCAAAACTCCAAAAACATTTTTTACAATTACAAAAGAGAACAACCTAACAATACTGAAATATGTGGACATTTATGTTTGGAGTTTCTAGCGAAAAGTGTCAGTCACCTTTAAGATGTCATCGTATACAGTGTCACTGAGTGGAAATTCATCCACATTAAAAAGTACTCTATTCCCAGCATTGCGTTTATCCAAGGAAAGATTATGGGAAGCGGCATTACTTGATTTAACTACCTACAATTCAATTCCTAATGTTACAGAAGGAAAAAACAATTTACTACATTATTATGAAACTAAGGATGCTGCAGGAAAATACTCAGAATTGAAAATAATTACATTTCCTACTGGAGCTTATGAAATTGATGATATAAACCAATTATTGCAGAAAAAACTCGGAGAAGATAATATCACAATCAAAGGAAATAATAATACTTTAAAAGCAGAAATAACTTCAAAATATTATATAGATGTCGGAATGAAAAACTCTATTGGCAGTTTACTTGGATTTACAGATACAAAAAAGAAAATCTTAACTCCTGGAACTACTCATTCAGGTAATACAACTGTTACAATATTAAAAGTAAATAGTATTGATGTAACATGTAATATTATACATGGATCATATAGAGAAGGAGTAAATCAGCATATTTTACATACATTTTATCCAACAGTTGCTCCAGGTTTTAAAATTGTTGAGAAGCCACAAAACTTGATATACCTACCGTTAAACACCAGTTTCATTTCAGACATCGTACTGAACATATTGGATCAAGACGGTCATAGTGTTGACTTTAGAGGAGAAACAATTACTATACGAATACACATCAGAGCGGCGACATAAAAATCAACATGGGATTATCATTTAAACCACAACGGAAGAGTCGGGAGCTCAGTAGCTCCTCGACATTGGAAGAGTTAACATCAGACAACATTCGTTTTCTACAAAAGATTGGATTGAAACTTAACAACGATGGATATCCTGGATATATCTCAAGGACCGACATTCGACGAAACACTATGGGAGAAGGAATATCACACACACAACCCTTACACTTCATCAAAATTAAACAATAATGATGAAATAAGAATTCCCATTCAACAACAAGATATTTACACATTACCATGTGAAAGTTATTTGTACATCGAAGGAAGGGTATTAAAATTGGATGGAAAAACTGCTTCAACAGTTCCTTTTATAAATAACCCAATGGCATATCTTTTTGATGAAATAAGATATGAGATATCAGGGGTGACAGTTGATTCAACAAAAAAGGTTGGTATAACAACTACATTAAAAGGATTAACATCATTAACACCACATGAGAAGAATTCAATAGTCACTGCCGGATGGGTTGCTCCTGATAAAGACACTATAACACCTGCTTCCAACGGTCATTTTGATTTTCATGTACCTTTACGATTGCTTTTAGGATTTGCTGAAGATTACAAAAGGGTTATAATAAATGTTAAACAAGAATTAGTATTACTCAGATCTTCAACTAATAAGGACTTAATACTTGCAGACCCTGCAACTACGGAAGATAAACTGGAATGGCAACTACAATTGGATAAAGTTGTTTGGAGAGTACCTCATGTAAGATTGGCTGATGAACATAGAATCGTATTGTTAAGAAAGTTAAAATCTGACCGTGACATTGTAATGCCATTCCGAAGTTGGGAATTTCATGAATACCCTACATTACCTCAAACAGAACGACAAACATGGACCGTCAAAACATCAACTTACTTGGAACGTGCAAGGTACATAATACTCGGTTTTCAAACTAAGCGAAAAGATGTTATTACTGCAAATGCTGGTCAATTTGATCACTGTAAAATAAAGAATTGTAAAGTTTTCTTAAACTCTCAATTCTTTCCATATGACAATTTAAATGTCATGTTTAGCAAAAAACGTTTTTCCATTTTATATGATATGTATGCAAGATTTCAATCATCATATTATGGAAAGACTAATACACCACTATTATCACCTGACCAGTATTATTCCAAAGCTCCAATAATTGTAATCGATTGTTCAAAACAAAATGAATCAGTAAAATCATCAAGTGTGGATATAAAAATTGAAATGGAATTTGAAGAACCAGTAGCGGATGGAACTTCGGCATACTGTCTAATTCTACATGATAAAATAGTTACTTACACACCACTGACCGGAATAGTGAAAAATGTACTTTAAAATATTAGTACAACTACTGCAAAATATTGAGGTTAGAATTATCTTCCTCAATTTTTAAGGTTAGAATTTTGTTTATAAAACACAAGTTGAAAATAAACAATTATGTAATTGTATAAATTTCAAGAATTTTACAAAAAATATAAAAGCAGGAAATTAACTAGTAGAAACTTCATTCTATCTTCAACCGTCGTATGGGAAACATCGTTCGCAAGATGAATTCTACTAACGGAGAAGAAAATACACCTCTAATGGATGAAAATAGTTCTGATATAGAAAAGCAAGTTGAACAAGAAATGGATGAATTCCTCAAGTTTAACAAACATAAGAAGAAAGAAGAAGAAGGAGAAGATGAAAAAGAAGTAAAAAGAAAAAAGGTTGAAGTTAACATTACAACAAATATTTTAACAGAAGTATTTCTTCGAATTTTCTACCCTATTTCTTCATGCATGACAAAAAGTATATCTGTTGGAATTGTAAAATCATTGGATTATTCACCAATTGTTATGTTAAATCAAGGAAGTAAAATGGTTATCTTTACTGAAACTTCTTGGGATTCTCTAATGAAACATTTACATCTTTTGGAATGTTATTTAACTAACAACACATTTGGAAAAAGAACAAGATTAAGTTTATTAGAATCAAATATTGAAGTTGATATAATCAAACATCGTGGGGGACAAGTTGTTCGCTTCAAAGATTTAACTAGACATGATGTAAAATTACATTTCACTAAAGAAGAATTTTACACTTTAAGTTGTACTACCGGTCCTGTCACTAGATACTTAAAACAACTAGTATTTTCAAGTACAATAATTAAAGATTATCTAATCGATACATTGGACAGACAACCATTCATTCCAATTTTATATGGTCCTGTGGATACTTTAATTTTTAATCGAATACCTCAAGAAGTGGATATGTGGAGACAATTAAACAACTATCACACCAATTTTAATATAAACGAAGAAGCGCAAGAAATAAAAGAAGAACAATCGTGTTTGTAATAACAGTCAGTTGTGGATTAGACTTCATCATGAACAAACGGGTTTCGTTTTCTACTGCATCACAGTTAATGGAAGTTAAAAGAGGTATAATTGAATTTCAAGCTTTTCGAGGGAATGATGGAAATTTCATTATTAAAGAATTAGTAATTTTGGATATGAACACATCTGTAATTTATCATTACTTGTTCAAACCTCCATTTCCATTCAATAAACTAACAACTAAAGCGAAAGTTACAAACAAATGGTTAAACAAACATTTTCATAACTTAAAATGGGATGAAGGTTTTATTCATTATAACATGATGCCGCATATTATGAATCATTATTGTAAAGAGTTTAAAACTATCTACACAAGAGGATTGGAAAAAGCAAATTGGATACAATCATTTACAAGCAATGAAGTGATAAATGCAATAATAGATAGAGATTTCCAATGCTACTTTAATGAACTTTGTATTTCATCAAAAAGTTTTAAACATCGAAGGTCACAGTGTGCTTTGAAGAATGCCTACCGCTTGAATAATTTCCTTCAACAAAGTGGTGGGGGTAGCATCAGTGGTGGGGGTAGTGTCAGTGGTGGGGGTAGTCTCGATAATAAAAGTGAGAGCGCTACCATGACACAGCATGAGTATTACTCGAACCTCCGAAGAGACAACATCTCCAACGGATATTCTTATTAACAAGAAGATTAGCATCAGCAAAAACATTAAGATGGCATCAAACAACTTACTTCAAAATTTAGTTGAACAATTCAACGCTCATTCAAAATCAACAATCCTACCTACAAAGAAATGTTCCGAGCTGAAAGAAGAAAAAAAACTACATCATTCATACAATAAAGAAGATGGAAACTTCAGTAGGTGATGCTATAAATTGCACATTAAGCGAGGCACCTTATACAATTGGTGATGAAGCAAAATTTCAAATCTTCCTACCAAAGCGCTTCGTACAACTACTAAAAAATGAAGATCTTCGTTTAATTCAACCCGGCGCACTCTATTTGGTATCACATGGACCAAGTGGAAACAACTCTACTGAACTTACAATTCATGTAACACCTACTACTGATTAGTTTGTACATAAGATTGTAAATATTTCTTTGTATTTGTTTCTCAATAAATATGATATAAACCTAAAAAAAAAAAAAAATAAAAATAAAAAAAACAACATATTGTAATGTGTTTGTACATTACAATATGTTGCTTTTTTTAAAAATTCCATGGGATGACCTTGACCCAATTTTGTGTGATAATAAAAGTGAAAATCAACTTGTTAAATTCATCAGTCTACGACTACCTTTCGTACCGTACACATCTCACTCTCTATCACTAAATACAAAACTTCAACATGTCCCTAAAGGTTAAGTGTGCATCTTATGATACCAACACCATAACTACTTTTGAACAACTTGAAGATTTAACTAACGAAATGCGAGTTTTACTTACCGGTGGTTATCACTTAACTGTTGATGTTAGTGCTACTAATACAAGGATGTTCACTAAAACAAAATATTGCGATGATGAAATATTTTTTTCTACACAACCTACAACTTCTTCATCGCCAGCTGGTCAACATAACGTCAAGTTCCAGAAGTATTACCAATGTTGAATAACTTTTAATAAATAAAATTACAACTAAGGAATCACGTGATCAATATCAAGTTCATAAAAAGGATGTAACAGTTTGATAAATAATCATTCGCTTCTCAGCTCTCACCACAACAAGATCTATTCTACAAAATGTTATACAGAATGATGATTGAACTTGATGGGAAAATCTATGGAAAGGATTATAACACTGTTGAACAAATGACTCAAGATTTAGATGTATTAACTAAAGAAGGATATCAAGCTAAATTAATTTTAAAATTTCCTGAAGTACATCCACTATCAACAGAAGAACTTATTGCTATGGCTAAGGCGGAGAGAGAAAAAAAGTCTGAAGAAAACAAACAGAAACAAACTTCCTAAATTTCAATAATCCTTACACTTGTAAGGTATAATTTTTTAAAACTCCATTTGAATGACCTTGAAATTACCCCTACCACTTTTCATAGTACATAAAACTCGCTATTCATCACTATACAATCTTATTCTTTCACTAGACTCCGCAGCGTCAACATGGAAGAGCAAAAATACAAGTACAAACCTCGTTACTGTTGTGAACAACAGTGTACAGATTTAGGACCAATGATGGTGGATGGGTTAGCTTGTACTAAATGTGAATTCTTCGGATCTTGTTATTGCAAATGTAAAACAAAACAACTACCGCCACCGGAATTGCGAACTTTCAAATTTTACAAATCAAGATATTTTCATACATGTTGTCCTCAAAGATGTTTCAAATTTCACCCTCTAGATCTTGCTCATTGTCAACGCACCAAGTCTCATCAAGATGATTTTTGTACACATATGATAAAAAGATGTAAATACAGATCAGATTGGTATTCCGATCCTGTAGAACCATCAAATGTATAATTTCAGTTTTACACTCTTTTTTAAAACTTCAATTGGATGACCTTGAGATTTCCCCCACCATTAGTTCTAATTTTTATATAATATTAAATCATTCCACTTCCAACACTCTAACTAACAACATGGAAGGAAAATTTATCAAGTTTGAACATATAATAACTGACAGGGAGGAGATGGAAGAATTGTTTCAAAACTTACTTTCTGTCATTGACGAATATCCTATAAGATGGTTCAGAATTGTAGTTCAATATTTAAATCCTGGTGAATTGTTTTCTTCATCGAGTGAAGAGGATGAAACAACTACTTCGGTTCAAATAATTGAATTAAAAGACGAAGAAGAAGAAGAACTAAACGTTTTATTCAATCATAAGCTCAAGGTCCCCTATATAGAAGCCCCCTCCCTAGAAAGCCCCCCTCCCTAAACACCTGCTCAAGGTCGCCATTATATAAGCCCCCTTCCCTAGGCGCTAATCCTCATTCGATTGCCAACTCTCTAACGATGAACACTTCTCCATTGGCACGAATGAATGCTAGTTTTGAAATAAACTCAAAAGATGATTTACAAGAAATATTTAATGCTTTAAATGAAATTATAGATAAATTTAACGCTATTATAATGAATTTGGAAATAACTTACGCTTGTCCTATTTGTAATAAGGTTGAAAGTTCTGATGAAGACAGTTTACTAAATACTACTCCTCTTACCCCTCTACAGTCGGACACAACTTCTGAGGCAAATGATGAGCAGCATCTTTCCCCCACCGCTTCTATGTAACAACGCTCTTTCCCCCCACCACTTCTTTATTTAACCGACATTTCCCTCTTTTAACTCTCATTCCATCCTCGCCTCTTCAACTATCAACATCGCTTCTTTCAAAATTTCAAAAAAACACAAACATGATGGATATGATGGATGAAGTTCCATTTGTAACAAGGATGGAAGAGGATAAATTGAAATTGGAAATCAAACGATTGGAAATGGAACGGGAAAACCAACTCGAGATGTTACGTTTGTTCAAACTTTTTAAATACATCATCTGGGGACTCTGCGTTTACCTTCTCATCGTCGTCGGTGTTTGTGTTTACAACTCTGTAGTTCATAACAAAACTTCAACCTGTTTAAACACTGCTGTCACACATTGATTGTATGTTTTTCACAAATAAAATTCACAAACCTAATTCTATACCTATCCCGCTATCACCGGAGTTAGTTCCACTCTCCGAACTATTACTCCGGTGGTAGCGGGATAGGGTTTTTTAAAACTTACTCTGGATGACCTTGACATACTTTCCATAACCCAATTGTCAAGTTGAATTTCAAATTTCAAATAACATCTCCTCCCCCACCGGAAGCTATATGGCATGGCATATGGCGGCAGCGACTAATTTGGCAGCTGGCCGATGGCAGCTGGCCGGCAGCGGCTGGCAATTGGCACGACTTCCGTTTTGAAAGTAACCAAACCCCACTACTTTAAACAATATTGTCAATAGTAAAACAATCACACTTTTTTAATACAAGGGATACTTCAAGTAAATAAATTGAGCATTAAATGTAAAGAAAATCAATAAACAACGCATATTTTGTTCCGAATTAGATATTAAAATTACTACCTGTTGAGATGGCTTCTGGAAGGCGCCGTGTTTCTCGGTCGATGATATTCGCCGACGTTTCGGAGACATTGCAGTCTTCCATCTTCAGGGCGATCCACGTAGTTCACCCACAACACAAACTACATGAATGTAGTTTGTGTGTAGTTTCAAGTAGTTTGTGCTGTGGTGTGAACTACGTGGATCGCCCTGAAGATGTAATGTCTCCGAAACGTCAGCGAATATCATGGACCCAGAAACACGGTGCCTTCCAGAAGCCATCTCAACAGGTAACGATATCGTCCGTGGAAGCCTCAACTCTTCAATTAAAATTACTGTCTTAGCTATTAATAATTGTATATTATATGTGATTTTTGTCATTAATATTACCTAGCCACAATTCGTAAGTTGAACTAACGTGAATTATAGGTGTTGATGAAGATTTAATAAGAACAATTACATAACTCTTACTATCTGATTGTTCGAACTATTACTATATCCAAATTACTACTACTTTATCATTTATTATTTATTTTGTAGATTCATAGATTTATCAATGATAACTATACGTTGTGAATAAATTGTTAAATTGAATACATTGAATATATTGTTGTACTTCAAGAAGGAAACTTCAATGTCATTGTAGTAAAGGATAAAAGGATGGAAAGGGAAAGAAACTACAGACATTACATTGATTGCGACGGCAGAGAGAGTTTCTCGACTTACGTGAAACAGGTTCAATAAGGAAAGGTAATGACGCTATAAGATATTCGTCCAAATCCTTTCGTTGCGATGTACAGAATCCAGACGGTGACTTCAAACAACGAGCTTTTTATCTATTTTAAATTTGTACATTGACAGATGTTTTTATATATCTAATATCACATGGATCATGCTAGCTCTTTCATCCCTGCCGACAGATGTGCGATTAACAGTTAGACAGCTGTATTAGAGTGGGTTTATTTTATCCCTTTTGACTAATTTTCCTATTTTTAAATCAATAGAAATTTATAGATTATAAAAAGATTTAATAATTTGTATTATCATTTATCTAGTGACAAGAAATTACAGATAGCACTCATCATAATAAAAAAAATCTCAAATAAATCACACTCCATCTTTTACTCTATTTGTAAAATAAACGTGATAAACGTGTTGGAGGATATTCTGAAAAAGGGGAAACTGCAAAACTAATCTGTATGAAAGAAAAATAAAAACAAACAAAGTTTTACTCACTAATAATTTTTTAACTTTTAAGTATGGTTCAATTTACAATCAGATTCTACAAGTAAGTAAATCAAATTGAGTATAGAACTTCTAAAATGTGAAATATTGATAAAGAGTATTATGTATGGGAACCCTCAGATATGGAAGCCGAAGCGGCAGCCGGTTATGGATTGTCTCGTTTGAGTGTGTGCTTTAGTGTATGTTTGCCGTAGCATGTGGTGCTCTGTGGGTGGGGTAGGGCATTATGCAGTATATCGGTGACCGGAATGTAAACACGATGTCGTACCGTACAGTGGACCACCAACCAGCGTCAGTGCCGCGACCAACACGTCCACTTTATACGCCGTCGTATTACAACCTCTATATGTATTTATTAGTTTAATTTAACTATACAGAATATTTAAATACTGTAAAGTAGTTGTAAGTTGGTGAATATCTTTTTACTTCAATCCTTAACTCAGCCACTGGAGACATTGCTCGTGTTTACTTTAGAAGACAATTCAAATTCACCCATAATTTTACCAATTTTCTTTTGAAATAGTTTGGGAGTGATTCAGTGAGTCACTGACTAATGAGTAAGTTAAATTTACTGGGATTATTTTCATGCAAAACACGAAATCCCTGCATTTAAACTTTACTGCAACCACTTTATGCCATTGCCAGTTAAGTATGTTACTCAATTAAAAACAAGTGAGATTTTAAAGCTTGTAAACTAGTTTAAGGCTTACTAAGGACAACAGTTCTTAAAATAATACCTTTAAAATAAATTAGATATGAGGTTAGGTCTCAGCATAGGTAGGAATCTGTAATAACCCTAAGACGGCAACAATAAGAGCCTAACTACCTTACATTCTCAACCTTAATATCCCAGCTACCAAAACTAATATCATCCAAGTTTATTGTTGTTTAATAAAAGTTGTTTCATATGTCAATGACTCTTTTGGCAATTTTTATGTGATAAATTTGTATTAAATGCAATTAGATAAATTTCTCTAACAATGTTTTATTACATATATAATTAGGGCATAAATTAATATTATCAGTTATAATTTTTATAAATGAAGTCCGATTACTTGGACAGATAAGCCAATCGACACAGAGTAATGTGGAGGTGGATGTGGTGGTACAACAGTAACTTGGGTTATTCTGTGTCAGGAGCGGTTAGTCAAGGTTCATTCCTAATTAGACGGCGGTGGTTCTCATTTACCTCCTTTGTGTCTACTCTGCCTTTGTACCTTCTTTATTGTGCTTCCCCTACTGCAGCCATATTACATTCGGAAGCAAAACTGGACATGCATTAGCTTATTTAGCTATCAAGCATTAACTTGATATGTTTTAAAATCGTGAATACATCGAATGAATATTTACATAAATATAGTATTATTGTTAAAAAAAAGGCAATAAAGTATTTTATCTATTTCATAGTTTGAAAATAAAATTCAGTTATGAACAATACTTTGTAAGACCATTAGGTAATTTTACTTAAAGTTGGGTGAGTGTATATAATATACTTCCATGAAAATTTGTCTTAGTATTGTTAAGTGGTATAAATTTATACTCAATATTTAGGCTTAAAGAGTTCGAATTGGTAAACTGGCTTCCCCAAGCGATGTTCTCTACAATCGTATGGAAACACGAAACATCTCATTGTAATTGAATAAAATTAGTGTACATTTTTATTTCATGATAGAAAGCATTTGTTGAAAGCAGGTGGGTCAAAAGCCAGTTGGAACACAATCTATTGAATTCAACTCGATAAAACCGGGCTATTAATCCTTATCGACCGTTCGGCCTGCTCTGTATGGGTCAGTTATTCTATTTGGATGTATATCCACTGTACCATTGAAGCTCTATACACTCACTAACAGAACAGTTTGTTTGTAGTGTAGATTATTCAATCTAGATGGATCTATTATCTAATCTAATGATTCGTGATGGGTTCAATCAACATCATTATTTGATTCAGATCTCTGGATGCACGGTGTATTTATAATTCAATAAATAAACTAGGACCGCATCAGATTATAATATTAATTTACAATTTATAAATAGCAAAGATGTCGATTGCGGAGTGACCAGATAAGTAAATAAATTGAATAATAATAAAATATAAAATAATAATAATAAAATTGAAATAAAATCTTTGAATCCAAACGTTGCCGGTTCTATCCTAAGAAAAGTTGGTAGCTTTTTAAAAGTTCGATTCCGGACCCAGTTTCTTTATATCATTCTGCTAATGATGTTTTCTGGCAACTCGTTGATGTTGGGTGGTAACAAGACTGGGGTTAGGACCATTCCCATCAAAACGTTAGAAAAATGCCACTGGCGTAGAATCACAAAAATATATATTGTTAAATTATTTATTTTAAGTATTACAGTTTATAATAAATAACCTCTTGATTTGAATAATGTCTTGATTAAGATAATCCAAGCTATTGCTATTACTTGGGTTGAAATGAAAATAGATCTTTCAACCACATAACTCATTTTCATTCTAGTACAAAATTTTGACGGTAGGTAGTTTGTTTGATAATTATTTATCATCTGACATGTATTGACTTTTTTAATACTTGACTATGTTATACTTTTTGAAGTGTAAATGAATCATTTCGAGCTTCAGATCTAACTTGAGGCTCGATATTTTACGATAAATTCTTTTTTCAAAGAACGCGGCAAACTTATTTAAACTTAAAACGTATTTAAGAGTATTATTATTTTGTATTGAGAAGTATTGAGAGTATTGAGAACTTTGTTTCGAAATAAAATTTGTTATTCAAATTCGAAAAGCTTTTGTTGGAAAGAAAATATGTATTCAAACCTTTCAAATAAGCGAACATTTTATTTATAGAACTTACTTTCAAAATGTAAATATTAAATTTGATAAAAGTTTTACGAGATATCATTTTGAACGTTTATAACAAACAAATGGTCCTGTAGTCTTATTGCTTCCTTCCAGATGTCTTAAAGGTTGCCACTGTTAAATAAAATACTGGATTAATGTAAAAATGTTTTCGCATCAGCTAACTTTAATGAAAGAATATTTCACAAAATATTAATTATAGAAATATTCACATAATGTCAAAATCATTGTTTACTATCATATTTACTTTTTATTTTATGTTCCTGATGAAGGCTAATAGTCCAGTAAATATGTCAGAAAATACGGGGTTGCTGTGCAAAAGGTCGGGTAGTTCTGATTTTTTGGTATGTTGTTATTGTTAGGCCCATTACATAAAATCCAAGTTTTCGACCTCGAGGTGCGACCGCGCGCCACAGGGCGCGCCACTTGTTGCTTAAATATCGAAATGTTTACAAATCCTAAGTGTTTTTGGTCTATATCGCTAGCGAATAATTTTACAGAAAATATTACATTATTGTATTAAAGGAGGATAAATTTGTGACATTTTAAACCCAACAACACATATGTAGCGTAATTAATTACCGAAATACAGACCTTCAAAATAAACCAATTTCCCAAAGATTGATTAAAATGTTGTGTTTTCAATATTTACACTATATAGTTGTTTCGAGCAAACGCTGTATAAATTTATGGTGTTTTTTATCTTATTTTCGTCTTCTTGAAATTCTTCTTGAAATTTCACTGGATATGTGCTTTCACTGAAGATTATCTCATGGGAAGAATTTAAATTTTTTTCGTCGAATACGTTCTGCACCTTTTGTGCTCTTCTCAGTAACAGCAGATGGGAATACCCATCAAAGACTACGGTGATGCTGAAGCCACAATGTGTTTGTAAGTATGCCACATAACTCTTGTTAATCTCCCCAAAATTCTTATTCCGCTTCCAAACCACTTTAACCGATAAACGAGCCAGAATCAGCAGGCAATGATTTTTTTTAATTTTGAAATTGTTATAAACGATTTTAATGAAAAGTTAAAATGCCTGGCATTTCCGGCTCAGTTGTACGATTGAGGTCGGGTTTGCGGCATTGTGTTCTGTTAAGTAAGGCCTTTAATATGAGGTACATATTGTTCTATGCTTACATTTAAGATTTTCTTGCGACTCCTAGTGGGCCGTCCTCCATTGGGGCTAAAAAATCACATTGTGCCACAAAATGAAGTACTTAAGGCCAAATATGGATGTTTTTAGTTCCATTCCTCTAAGTCATCCCTTATAGAAAAAATAAGAGTGGAAGACATTGAAATTCAATAATGTCTGTACTGAAATGGGGCAAAGAACGGAGCCTTTTTTCACTGTCACCATAAAATAAAATACAATATTGCTCGTTATCTTCAAACCGAACATAGTAATTTTATATATAATTGTAAAGCTAAAATAATTCTCTACAAACTTCAGATTTACGGTTTTACATATAAACTTCAAACAAAGGAGCTGTAAGGGAAGGTTTTTGTATGATGCAAAGAAAAGAATAAATTTGTTATGTTTGTGTCGATTTTGCCACAAATTTTAACGTTTTTGTAATAAGTGGTAATGACAATTGTTGTAACAAACTTTATTTGGAACAAAATAGAAGCAATGCCACTTCTATTGCTTTTCCCCTTAAGAAACTGTAGTTGATTTTCTAACATACAGCAATTTTAACTTAATTTTTGTATACTGTGCGTAGGGCGGAAAGCTCAAGGAGATTTCTTCGGGACTTTTGGGAAAATGCACACCTTAAACCCTACCTTGTACTTTGCACCTTCTTAAACTTTATACCTTGTACCTTTAGTCGATCAACTGTGAAAAATTCAGCTACTCCGAAATTACCTGCGACACGAACCTATTTTGACTGGGCTATTTAGTTATATTGTTTGAAGATCTTTATTTCGGTAATTATTTATGCTGCATATGTGTTGTTGGGCTTAAAATGTCACAAATTTATCCTCCTTTAATACAATAATGTAATATTTGCTGTAAAATAATTTGCTAGCGATATAGACCAAAAATACTTAGGATTTGTAAACATTTCGATATTTAAGTAACAAGTGGCGCGCCCCGTGGCGCGCGGTCGCACCTCGAGGTCGAAAACTTGGATTTTATGTAATGGGCCCAACATTAACAACATATAAAAAAATCAGAACTACCCGACCTTTTGCATACCAAAATGTATAATTTTACTGGACTATAATGCCGAAAATTTGAGCTTTAATTAAAGAAAATGTAAAGAAGGTTTTCGTTTTTGTTGATTATTTGAAATGTAATTTAAACATTTGATATAAGATAAAATCAATAAATACATGGTAAAACTCAATCGAGAGTCACCGTCAACAGTTTTAAACCATTAAAAATAATAGGAAAATGGATTAATCTGTCTAATAGATAACTAGAATTAGCACAGATTTGTGGATTGACAGTAATTCTGTGAGTCTCAAATACCATAAAATATCGTAAAAGGTAGATGTGTAATGAAATAGCATATTCATGTGGAAAATGAAAACAGGGTTTACCATTTAAGGTGTACTCTGTTGAGGTATACCCTGTTGAGGTGTACCCTGTTGAGGTGTACCCTGTTTAGGTATACAATGTTGAGGTGTACCCTGTTGAGGTGTACCCTGTTGAGGTGTACCCTGTTAAGGTATACAATGTTGAGGTGTACCCTGTTGAGGTGTACCCTGTTGAGGTGTACCCTGTGGAGGTGTACCCTGTTGAGGTGTACCCAGTTGAGGTGTACCCTGTTGAGGTGTACCCTGTTGAGGTGTACTCTGTTGAGGTGTAAACCTGTTGAGGTGTACCCTGTTGAAGTGTACTCTTGTGAGGTCTACCCTGTTGAGGTATACAATGTTGAGGTGTACCCTGTTGAGGTGTACCCTGTTGAGGTGTACTCTGTTGAGGTGTAAACCTGTTGAGGTGTACCCTGTTGAGGTGTACTCTTGTGAGGTCTACCCTGTTGAGGTGTACTCGGTTGAGGTGTACTCTGTTGAGGTATTATCTGCTGAGGTTTACTCTGTTGAGGTGTACCCTTTTGTGGTGTACCCTGTTGAAGTGTACTCTGTTGAGGTGTACTCTGTTGAGGTGTCCTCTGTTGAGGTGTACTCTGTTGAGGTGTGCTCTGTTGAGGTATACTCTGCTGAGGTGTACTCTGTTGAGGCGTACTCTGTTGAGGTATACTCTGTTGAGGTGTTCTATGTTGAAGTCTACCCTGTTGAGGTGTACCCGTTTGAGATGTACCTTGTTGAGGTGTACTCTGTTGAGGTGTACGCTGTTGAGGTGTACCCTGTTGTGGTGTACCCTGTTGAGGTGTACCCTGGTGAGGTGTACCCTGTTGATTTGTACTCTGTTGAGGTGTACTCAGTTGAGATGTACCCTGTTGAGGTGTACTCTGTTGAGGTGTACCCTGTTGAGGTGTACCCTGTTGAGGTGTACTCTGTTGATTTGTACTCTGTTGAGGTGTACTCTTTTGAGGTGTACTCTGTTGAGGTGTACTCTGCTAAAGGTGTACTCTGTTGAGGTGTACTCTGTTGTAATGTTTTTTGTTGAGGTGACTCACCACCCGCCACTGGCGTTCCATTTAACGTGTCGTTTTTCTTTTCGTACTGGCATTGTTTTAAATTAATTTATTCGTGTGTGTTTGTTTCTATGTGTAAATTTTATTATTTGACAAACTCTTCAAGCCTCAACGTGGAAGAGGAATGATTTTAACTTGACGTCAGACTTGAAAATGAACACCTACTATTCGAAACCTTATACTTCGTCTTCACATAATCTAGGATCACTTGACAGTAACAGGTAATTTAAACCTTTTAGTTAACATTTCATTTTCCTAAACTTGTATAATCAAGCGTATTTAGGCCTATGAAAAAAATGTTGTTCCATTGTAAAAAATGTATATAACTTGAAGATTTTATCAAACGATGCAAAGATCGAGAGCTATTGCTTGCTGTCGACGGGTAATAGAGTAAACGAAGCCAGGAACCACAGATAACATTCAATAAACTACAATCGGGCCGACAACAACGATTGATAGCTGGATGTCATCCGGTGAAGCCAGTGAGCGGCTCCCAAACTGGCTTTATACTTAGTCAACCGCACTGCCTGCTGAAACACTGGCTGCGGAGTTGGGTGAATCTATAATTCAAAATACGATTCGCCAAACCATTTTCCAATAGAAATGAGTCAATAGTTTGCCTTGTCCAAAAACTTTTAGTAGGTACCTGTCTAACAAACGTTATATGAGTGTGGCTTTTGGGTCTTGACTAGTTAGTTATAAAAATATTGAGGCTTTGCTACGCCATTTGCAATTTAATGTGCATCAACACAAAAGAACGTCTTATATAAAGAAACAATTGAGATAGTGGCTGTTGAACCAACAGGGAATTGCTGTAATTCAATTAATTAGCCTGAAACAACCATTACTTAACATGATATAAGCCAATACGGTTTCCACTACGACTTCCTCTACAGGCCGTACCCCACGCTTTGTTTCGAAAACAATTTTCAAAAGGAAAACTTCCTTAGTCTTTCAGTATATGTTCAACCTCTTTACCTCCTGGACTAAGGTAGGAAATGCACTACATGCCAGGGAAGCAACCTAAGTTACTATTTTATTAGATACTTTGATAACATTGGTAAAATGAAGAAAACATGTAAATTTTAGGTCCTTGAAACTCTTATAGATTTGCCAAGAGCTTCGAGAGGGGACGGAGAGGACGACAATACTTATTGGTGTTAGAGCACGAACTGGAATGGTTGGAATAAAGGGGAGAGCTGAAGAAGTAATTTTTTAATTTAATTGTTTTCATTCAGAGATTTTAAATCAATCATATCAATAAAACATCACATAATCAATCATCAATCATCATACATTATAAAATATTGACATAATTATACTACTTTAGCAAGCTGCAAAGAAATATAAGCAATATACGATGGAAAATTACATATTTATTTGATGTAAAAGATGTTAATTATTTTAAAACTGTAAAAAGGCGTCCATAATATGTTCTCGAAGATGAGAAAAACAGAAACACAATCATGCGAATGTCATTTTTTTTTCTTAAGGTAAAAGCTTTTATGGCAATATTTTTTTCAACTTGTTCAATGACCTATTTATTATATTACACGTGATCTTAAATTTAAAAAGTATTACCAAATATATTACAAAGGATTTTGAATATTAATAACTTACTCTCAGGGATACCAAAATAATAAATAAAATATCATTTTTATTATCGAGGGACTATCTTAAAATCATTTATAATGCCACTAAGGTACAAAAAACGTAATATGAATATAATATTAAAAGTTCAGAGAGTTTAAAAACAATTAAATATTATTGTTTAAAATTATGAAAAGTCATTAACTAATGCTACGGTTCTGCTGAATACGAAAGAACGGGGAAAGGGTCGTGGCTGTGTATGTGTGATGGGACGAGGAGGGGGGCGATGCTATAAAAGAGGAGGGGGTTATACAGGAGTCGGGAGGAGGGGTGCTCAAAGAGAACAGGAAATGCATTAAAAGTGCGAGGCAGCCGGTGAACTCCATGGCAACTCGCGCTGTTCTATCCCGATATTACATTCAGACTTGTTAAATTATGTGTTTAAATTATTTTAAAGCAGTTTTACAGTATTGCATTGTTATATAGTCTTGTATTTTGGCTACTACGAAATACATACTACATATACTAGTAATGAACCTTCGTTTTGTTGTTTTTTCTTTATTTTAAATAAATTAAGTTTAATATAACTGAATGCTATTTTATGGTATTTGAGTTTCCATATTAGATTAACAATAAAATTTTTTATTCTTCAGTTTGACAGTTAATAGAAAAGTAGTAAATACTTACAATTCTACTTTTTATAAAACCGGTAGTCATATAACCAGTTTAATAAGCCAGCATTGACTTGGTTGCCTGATATTCATAAAGTTCTATTTATTATCTTCAAACACTTTATCGAGTCAAATTAGTACAAATAAACATGTGATTTGGGATAATACATGATATATCAGTACATACGCAGTTTATATTATTAACAGTAAATGACAGTAGTTTTAATTTAAATTGTTAGATCTTGGATGATCGTTTAAAAACTGTATTAAATCGGTCAAAACGATTTTCGCCCTTTTGAGCTCTGCCGTAGTTACAATGAACAATACATTTAAAAATATTTATTATTTTCAAAAAATATGTACTAGTATTTATACTTGTAATTAAATTAACAGTTGAAACTAAACCAATTTCGAGTATGTACTACATAAAGCAAATTAATTAGACATCATAAATTAAAATTCATTCGCTGAATCATAAAATCATAAGTATAAATTACTGTTTACTGTAATTTTATATTGCCAAAATATAAAATTACAAAATATAAAATAATATGGTAGGAATGCGATAACAGGGTAAGCTAAGGCATTTTATAGAATGGCCTATATGAGGAACACTAAACTGGCTCCACCCCCCTCTCGCCCTGCAACAGGTGCTGGCTATCAGGTTCCTCCGACTCCAAGACGCTCGGCTTTTAGTAAAACATCTTCACGCCATCTACGCTCGTTTTCTAGCTGCCAGGTTTTACTACACCAACAATACTTTAACATGGCCCACAAAAACTTTAAATAATAGTCTAAATTAATTTAAGTTTAACTATTCTCTTAGTTTCCTTTCTATCTCTGCTACCTATATTTCGAATTTAAATCAATTGTAATTCTTTATATATAGCAGCGGTATTGTTTACTCATTGTATTATGAAAATACATAAAAATATCAAAAGTGTTACATATTAATGTAGATCTGATTAAAACCTTTAAAAAAATCCTTTTAAAAATCACTTAAACGCCTTAATAGAATATGAAGGATGTTTACAAACCTTTAAATACTTATAAATCATGAGGATATTATAAATTAACCACTGAAAATACGAGTATGAATATCAAGTGTTATACATTGTACGAAATGGAACAATTAAAAATAATTGCGTTTCATAAGTTACTACATTTTATTGCAGTTCGTTGACCAGAGTCTTCTTATTTGTTGAATTTAACATCTTTGGCATGATTAGATTGATATGCTCTCGCTGGTGTACTCTGTTAACTCTTTGAATATATACTTTTCTGAAAAGTATATATGAATAGTATATATTCAGGCTGAAAAGCTTGAAAATAAATAAATTTTACTATCAACTTTAATCAAATTGTGAAATTCGATGTAAATATATCCAAACGGTGTTTATCAAGTTACATTAAAAACCACTTTAGATCAGAGTTTAAAATGAAATAACTACTCCACTGAGTAGTGCGTACTTATTTAAAATAAATATATTTTCATCAAAATATATCAATATTACCTGTTTATGATCCTCATTTATAACAAAGAAAATTATGCTTTAGACCAATAACTTCTCATTGGAAGCGAAGCAATTGTGTTTTAGTGTAAAAAATAAACGCTTGAAGTTCGATGTTTTGTAAATACTAAATGATTTTCTTATACTTTGTATCACTATCTCAATTAAACTGGACCATAAGGTTTATTTACAAAGAGCCAATTATAGGAAGTATTTAGCCTATTATATGGAGTAATTACAAGGCAAGCAATGAATAAATACGTCGTTCGGAATTTATTAACATACATATTGTTACGTTTGTAATTAAAGCAAAAGATATCAGCCACAAAACACCAAAATTACACAACGATTCACTTAGCTGTTTTGAAAGTTCTGATTTTGTTTTTTAAAATGTGTAATTTTCTAAAATCTACCTGAAAACAGAACTGCACTTGTCTTTTTGCTGACCCCTATGATTAAATTGGTTTTGGTAACTTGACCATGATATCCTAATGTATGACCACTCATCCATGGTACACAATGTTTAAGTGATTTAAAGTACAAGAGAGGCGATGTTTGAAAATAACATAACCTGTGATTTTTTGTTTAAGATTAATAGGAAAACTGGACAAAGTACATCAATTTATTCACCTATAGTCCATTGTTGAAATAGTTTGATTAAAAAAACTAAATTCAAAAGGATCATCAGTTTATAAAATTGTAAGTAAAACTTTTGTATGTTTTTCATACAAATGAAAATATAATTATTTCATTAAAAAAAAAAAGAAAAAAAGACAAACAGCACTAGTACATCACAATAGACCTGGTCCCTATAAGAAAAGCTATGACTTGTTGTTCTATAGAAGACAGCTGGTTTCAACAGAAAACTACAAAACTGAATCAACACTGAACACAACAGACTGATCATAGGTACACTGTGATCACTGTACAACACTCTCCCAGAATGTGATATAAATATGTGCACATCACATCCTGGTAATTTATTATTTGTTACAAAAAAAGTTTGTTCGTCAAAATATCTCAAAATATATTTTTTTATTTTTTTATTTGTAGCTAAGAAAAAAGTTCAATGAAAAAATCCAAGTCCAAGCATTCCAGCGATTTTTTAAATATTGTGTGTGCATGACAGCGAGAGAGCATAGCAAACTAGCTAAACCTGAAGGTGGGTTAGGGTGACGGCGAGCGAGCGTAGCGAACAAGCAAAACTAACGGCGAGTAATGCGAGCGTAGCCGCGGAGAAAAGATATTAAATAAATAAATACTTTAAAATAAAGAAAATAATTTTACCAATGATTCTGAGAATGAGAATGATTATAAGTGTGTTGGAGATATAACGAGTTATAAGAGAAACATGAAAAGGTCATCATTAATCCCAGTTAATGAGCCTTTCATACATTCTTACTTGAGTTACGCCGCAGCCGATGCAGCTGAATAGGTACTCGGTGGTTAGTTGAGAGAGGGCCCACGGTGAAAAGCTACATGGCTGGCTAGGCCGTGTAGTCGGGGCAAATTCAAAATCATGTTGTGTATTGTATAAAAAACAAGTTATTTTTGTGATTTTACCTTTATTGATAATATGTAAATTTTATTATTTTATAACAAGAACCTTTTACTATAAAATAACTGCTACATTTTGTTTATTTATTTATGAACTTATTGATTTTGCATTGTATTGACTCCATCTGTTGAAATCGCATAAACTATTTGTTTAATATGTTATTTTTAAACTTAATGATTGTATTATATAAAATTTATTTTATATGTGTAAATATTTATATTAATTATGACAAAAATAAACATAGTAATATTTTGTTAGATATAAAAAAACAAAAAGAGTGCATTATTTAAAAAAATATCTTTACTATATTTAAAATTCATCTAAATTTCATGGGAAAATTACAACATAAGGTTTTAATGCAGTTTTTATATTAGTTATTTATTTCCCTAACATAATTAAACAATGCTACATAGTGATTTTGTTAGAAGAAATTGTCTTTCTTTCCAATAACCTTTAATACCTACCTGAAGGTTTCTTGGAGGAGAGAAGGAAAATGGTGTCGGACAGGAGTGGTTCAGTCAGTTGAAAAACGTTACATAACATCTAACCAGGCATGCCAACTGACAGCAAATTAAAAAAAAATGGTATGAAAATGATTCTTTTTTTTTTTTTTTTTTTTTTTTGAGGGAGAGGCGGAAAAATGCATTACGCACACAGGTGGCCAGCCTGTAGTGTGGGGCTCCCCTAAAAAACGGGTTTACCCACTAAAAAACCTCCTCTACTCTTTAGGAATCTAACCTGGAATTGTTTATCACATTACGTCAGGCTAGGCCTAAATTTGGCTTACGCCCGTCGGGCTCGCTCCTTATCCGGCCGCTCTATCAAGGGATCTGGGCCACTTCGCGGTCCAGATCGGTTTTCTTTTCCAGGAGGATGCCCCGGACGAACTGTGACAAACAATCCCAGTTGCCCTCATCCTCCAAAATCTTTTGGCAGACCGAGTCCACCGAAAATGCACCAAATATTTGTGTGGCCTCCAGGCGGGGCCCTTCCCAACGGGGACAGCGGAAGAATGTGTGTTCCGCATCGGCGGGAACACCCGGGCAATAAATGCAGTCCGGTGAACCGGTCTTTCCCATCCGGTTCAGGTACGATCGAAAATAGCCGTGACCTGTCAAAAATTGGGTCAGGTAGTAGTCCACCTCCCCATGCCGCCGTTCCACCCATGGTTGGACCTGCTTGATAAGTCGCGCAGTCCATCGTCCTCGGGTGTCATGCTCCCAGCTGTGTTGCCACTGCTGGAAGGTTCGGGAGCGCTCTTCTGTTCTTGCCGTGTCCTTGCCGATCTCGCCACGTCTCTGATAAATCGCTTTCCTCTCCCCTGCCAAGAGCTTGACAGGGATGACTCCGGCGACCACCAGGACGGCAGGCTCGGACACTGTCCGGTAGGCGGAACACACCCGGAGCGCAGCTTGACGCTGAACTCGGGCGAGTCGCAACCTGTAGCACTCCTTATCTAGAGCGCCTGCCCACACCTCTGCCCCGTAAAGGAGCACGGACTGGACCGCGGACATCAACAGACGTCTTCTGCTGGATCGGGGACCCCCGACATTGGCCATCAGCCTACTAAGGTGAGTAACTACCTTAGCGGCCTTGTCCGCCGTACGGAAGATCTGATCCCTCCAGCTTAACTTGGTGTCCACCATAACCCCAAGGTATTTGGCGGCACGAGTTGATGTGACCACCTCCCTTCCCACTCGAAACGGGACGACGGTGTCGATCCTCTTCTTCGTGAGAATCACGATCTCCGTCTTACTAAGAGCAAGCGAGAGACCGTGATCGGACATCCAGTTGTTGACAACCCGCATAACTCGGTTCAACTTTAGTTGGGCCAGCTCAACGTTGCGTGCAGCAATGAGAGCTGCGACGTCATCGGCGTAACCAACCAAAGTGGTTTCCTCAGGCATCTCGGACCTCAGGAGGCTGTCATCGGCAACGTTCCAGAGATCCGGGCCGAGTATTGAACCTTGTGCGGCACCAGAAGTGACTTCCATCGTCCGCGTTCCGTCCCTCGTGTCATAGATCAGGCTTTGAGAGCGTAGATAATCCTCGATGAGCCGCAACAGATATGCAGGAATACGAAAGGTGTTTCGTTATGAAAATGATTCATAAAAAATCAGTTACTTTCACAATTAATTACGTACTACAAGATAATGATGTACATCTTAATTAAAAATTAAGAGCGTGGAAAATGCTAAAATAACTAACGGTAGGGTTTGTATATTATATGCTCAATCAAGTAAGTTTAAAATTGGTAGTTGAGTACCAATTAGTTTGTTAAAATTAGTTAAAAAATTAGTTTGTTGAGTAGAGTGTGCACTACATGTAAATATATTTTTCACCATACTTAACGTTAAACCAGTTTTTTTTTCAGTTGTTATCGTTTTGATTGTGGGAAATAATGGTTTACAGATATAGAGTGGGTAATTAGCTTTAATTGCCAACACTAAAGTTAAGTATATAGCAAAGGTTCCGGTCGTACCCCTAAAAGTGCATTCAGTAATATTCAGATGTTCAATTTATATTAATAGAACTACAACATTAACAACTGGGAAATCAATTTTGAAAAGTCATTGATTTTTTTTTACTATTAGTTTTACTTGATCTAATTTACTCATCCGTACTTTGATTGAAATTGCGACAATCGATCTTGTAAACTCATTCACAACACGGAAACATTTGCTTTCACATTTCTGTACTAAAACACCATTTTGGAGTTTACAAATAAGTTCCACAATTCGAATAAAACATCTCTTAATATTGTATTTATAACATAACTACTATAGTTCATTAATATTCTAATTAATATAATCTTTAATGTAATTTACATTTTTACATACCTTTTTGTAGATTTTTTTACAGTGGAAACAGTAATAGTGTACAA
This sequence comes from Neoaliturus tenellus, assembly GCA_030545055.2. Lineage (NCBI taxonomy): Eukaryota > Metazoa > Arthropoda > Insecta > Hemiptera > Cicadellidae > Neoaliturus > Neoaliturus tenellus. The sequence continues at coordinate 53,601,589 of CM061533.1, read as the reverse complement.
ATTTATATAAAACTTCAGGCGTCAAATTCGATTAATTGACGTATTAATCAAATACAAGACTGTTAATGCGACATAGGTTTCTTGTATATGTATTTTGCTTCAGTGTGCTATCTTTAAATTCAAATCGGCATAAACGCTCATATTAACTTGGACATAAAAATAAGGAACACGAATGGACTAATTGGAACAGTTGTAAAAAGTTAAGTTTAGTCCACAAGCCACACGAGGAAGAGCACTTACAGTCGACAAACTTAAATAAGCTCGTTTAACTTATTCCAAGTTGGCTAACTTATATAAACCCTACTAAGCCTTAAGCTTTGGAAGACTGGTATTACTGTTATACATTTTAATATTCCACAAAGAAACTCCTCAGGGTTAGAGGTAGAGAGTATAAGAAAGGAAAGATAAAGAAAAATTATTTATGAGATAGATTTTACGTAGTAATATATTTTTTGCGAAAAGATCCACATAAACCACACTATAGCAAATGTAAATAATGTTATGTTATACCTATTATTAAAAACTATACATTATAAATTTAGTTATATATTTTTACTATCAACAGTCTTATGAAATTGTAATTTTAATTGTAATTAAATTACTGATAGGATTTTTTTTAAATCGTTTTAAGATCGAGGAGTCAGAATATAACTAGATGTTTTCAAAGTAATCATCCTTCGATCATTTTTATTACTGTACAACTCACATTATATTGAAGGTGTATTTTATATAGCAAATAAGCTAATGTTTATGTAATACATTCATATTTTTATGAATTACGTAAATAAGACACCATTAGTTATATGTAAAAAGCAATTTAATGTATATTTATAATAAATATATTCTTAAATTAACACTTTGTGTGCTTTATTTCTATTGTGTTCCTAAAAATTGTAACACACATGATTTCATTTTTAATTTGTATTTTGATGTTTCAATCTAACTATTACCGCCAAATGAGAGGCATATCATACATGCAAGTCTATCATTTTACAATAATAATCCTCAATACAATAATAATTAGTCGTACTAACAGTATGAAATTGAAATCCTACAGACAAAGCTTAGCATATGAAATTCTTGAAAAAATCATATATATTGGTGCAGTAAAAAAGGTATAATTTGAAGTAAAAGTATTATCGTGATGGGAAAATAAAATACAACAGAGGAAACGGAATCCGACTCTCCGTGAATCCAGGGTTTTTATAGAGGTTTGTTTCACGTCAGTGAAAAGCTGCTCGAATTGCTTTTTAACTTTGCTTTAGTTGGAATGTAAATCAACATCAAAAGCTTTGCCTTTTTGTGGCTTTTTACAGTGGAAGCAGTGAAGTTAACAAGAACGAGGTAAAAATGTAAATAAAACATCAGGTGTCAAATTCTATTTCACATTAAACGTAGTACTAAACGTATGATTAACATGGCTGCATATTATTTATTGCGTTTATATATAAAAAATATGTATATATATACTTTTAAGAATGAATTTGTTATCCATAAACATAGTACTGCAGTAAATTTTTCAATATATTTTCACTTTCAAGTATTTTGACATGTATAAAACGTTGCTAAATGTAAGTTATAAAATAGATAGATTTTAAAATGCTGTTAAGGTATAAAACCAGACAATTTCTTTGCCAAAACATACGGTAATTTCTTGCCAATGGAGTGAGTGGGCCATTGAGGGTAGAATTAAAATACTATTGGCCTAATTAGGGGCTATATTTAGAATAAATGAAAGAGATAGTATTACTTTTGAATTCAATGCCAATTTAACGGTTGAAAAATAATCGTGTTTTTATTTTTAAGTGTTTTTATTTTTTAATATTTTCTGTGTTACGTATTTATGTAGATCGCCGACTGATCGAAATTCGACCAATAATTAAATCTTCAGCCAATTAGTTCTAAAAATGTTTTATATCTGAACATCTGTTCTCTCTAACTAAGTGAGCGTACCGAACGAGCTAAACCTGACTGAAAGCGAGCGTACCGAACGAGCTAAACCTGATGGAAAGTGAGCGTAGTGATCGAGCTCACCTGAAGGGCAAAAATTCCTCAAGTTGGCATTTTGAAGCATGCCGGGTATGCTAGTGTATTATATTCTTTGGGTTTACCTTTCTAGGTAGCCTATATTGGCCATAATCAATAAAACCCATCTTGAATGTTTGCTCTTCTTTTGTATTTAAACAAAATACCTCATGTTTTTACAATCAGCTGATTGAAATGGTGTATAAATTAATTGCAATGGTTTGCAAAGGACGAGTTTTTTTTTTAAGAAAGTATGATAACGTAAAGTAAATAAAACCTGCTAATATGGACCAATTTAGTTTTATTTGGTACAAACTGTATGTAAAATGGTCCAATGGGAGTTCAGACAAACTGTTCAATTTCTTTAAAGGACTAAAAATGTTGATTTTTCCCCATGTTATATCTCCATAAGAAAACTTTTTTTAACCCATTTAACGTAAATAGTTTCTACACACAAATAAAACCTGCTAATTTGGGATCGAAAATGTTTGCTTTGGTACAACCCGCATGCAAATCCGTCAAATACGAACTGTCTAGAAGTTTTTCTTATACTGTTTTAAATATATAGAATCTGCTGATGTACAGGATACTACTTTACATGCATAGATTTGTCGTACGATGCGCACTAGCTGAGAACAAAAGAGGAAAAGTAACATGCCCCGCTATAAACATCATATTATTTTACGATATACATATGTATATCATTTTATATTTAAGTTATTTTTTTTAATTTTGTATCTTTAACAGTTATTTTGATTTAATTGCATTAAAAAGGACGTATATGTAAGTAGATGAATCTGTTTTACATGTAGTAAGCCTGATTTAAAGTTAATTATCCAGTTTAGAGGAGGTAAGTGCATCAGCTGAGTGCCAGCCCTTGATGCTATCAGCTACGTTTTAATTTATTAAAGGGTAGAAGTGCTCTCAAAGCTTGTTCGATCAGGCGAGCATGTGTTTGCGGATCCTCTTTCACTTTTCTCTCGCTTCGAGGTAGATCTATTATATTTATACTCTAACCAATATTTGCTGGTTAGTAGAAGCAAATAAGTTCCTACGATAAAGGTAAATTTAGTTATTTTTTTTTACTTTTCAAACGCTTGAACTAAAAAGAACTCAAAATTAGAACTATGCACTATTGAGGATATTTTGAAACCACGTGGCTAACATGATGTCAACTTAAGGATTGATACTCCTTTTCAAATCCACTATTCATAATGGATGTGAAGTGTTTTATAACTCTAACGGATGAATCTTTTGCTGAGAAGGCCATTATAGACTCTTTCAATTTAATATGTACTCAAAATAAAATTATTTACATAAAAATATCATATAATAAATATAATATAAATATAATATAATAATATAATATAATAATATATTATTTATATAATAAATAATATAATTATTGTATAAAAATATTTTAATTTGAAATTCCAGTAATCTCACACTTTATATTAATATTCATTTCCTTCTTTTTTCTCAGCTCGTGTGCATCGTAAGAGAAATCTGCGCATACCTTTGGAAAGGTATAGTCCTGTAGATGAGCAGAATACCATTCTTATTTACATCGCACTCCACTGATATGCCCCATAGGCTTTTAAAGTTTCAATGTTAATCTTATGGGAGAACAATAATTGATCATTAGACACCTGATAAAAATTCCAGCAAATCAGAAAGAACAGATGTTACAGTTATGGACATTTTAAATATAATATCCTCCAGATCAACTGAAAAAATTGGTTTAATCTCAACCAAAAGGCGATCTCTAGTATTAATTATAACATAAAGTAAAACTATTAATATTATTATTCAAGAATAGTTTACTAACAAAACATTTTTAGTGCCAAGCCCTCAATTTCTTTTACATTAGACAAATTTTGAGCTACTACTAAATTCTTCTTTGATTAATTTTATTTTTGTCAAAAATATATTGAACTTTGATAACTGAATAGCTAAGAGAGTTCTTATTCAAAGGTAAATCGAAAAATTCTGTTCTGTGTCAAGCCTATAATTCTTGTTGTCTCAGATATCAACTACCATATGCCATTGACGTCATGAATTATCGTATAAAAGCTTGTTATCACAGCAGGACAAACACCAATATTACCAGTACACGTCGAGAGAATTGATTATTAGTTGACGTAACAACATCGCCAGGTCTTACACGTGTAAATCTATCAGTTGGCAGCTGTATGTTTGTCAACTGAAGGTTACCAGGATGGCGTATATTATATTGTACGATTTATTAATTTATGGAACAAATCACCTGAACTTATTGTATGGTGGATTGTATCGCAAACGATACGTACACTCAATTTATTTATTCTATTTCCACGGTAGAATAATTTTATACGACCAAATATTGCAAACACTTTAATGTATTGGCTGTAGGTGTTACAACCAACGACCGTGATTAAATGGTTCAACTAAAGTTGAGACAGCTCTAACCGGTGAATATTGAAGTTTTTTTTTATCATCTAGTTGTTATCGTAATGGAAGGCTACAGAAAAAGATCCCTCAGGATTGAATTTCGAGTATTTTTGCACTGTACTTCATCGTATTTCCCCCAATTTACAACCACTATCTATCTCCATTTTACGCATACTAATAGAGTGTAGAGTGTAGAGCGTTAAAATATACCAGGCCTTAGGATCTATTCAATTTCATATTCTTAAAAATTTCCGTTGATATGACTTAAATCGGATATATAAAAAAGTTTACTACATCATAAATATTAAACTGTGTATATTTGTCCTGTACTAAATAATTTTTTACAAAAATATTCATTTGCAAATGCAACCCTAGTAATAACGTTCTACATAGTATCATGACACAGGTAACGTGAACCTTTGCGAAATGAGTGAAAATCAGAAGAAGATTTCAATGGAAATGGCTTGAATAGGGCTGTAAACCTAGGGATGAAGATTGAAAAGCTTAGAGTTTCCTTCTCTTCTGTGGTACATGAATACCGCTTTGAAACACGGGCTTTAACAGGGTTAGGGAAATAAAATTAAAAGATTTACTAAAATATTCTTTTTTACGCAGTGCTTTTAAAATTTTCATGAGGTAAAGCAATTTGATAAGAAGAGACGACAAATATATTTTTTAACAAAGCAGATAGTAGCACGGTGTTTTTAATACGAAGGAGTGTTACGGATATGAAATGAGTTCTTATTTTTTTATATATTTTTAACAACAAATAGTATTAGATTTTTGTGAAAATAGGGGATTTTCTAAAAACGTCATACAAATAGATTCATGAACAGATTCCGAAGATATTTTAGGACATATAGCTTTTTTAACCACTTAAATGTTTTGGATTTTATACTCTACGAGCAATTTTATACTTAATTTTAAAATGAGCCTAATATTGAAGAGCCAAACTGCCTATTCATTTCATTAGTGTGGACTAATTCTTAAAACTTCGTTCTAACAAGTTAAGAGAAATGGGGTGTTACTAACGAAAATAATAAATAAATATTCTTCTCGTTCGTTATGTTTAGATTATATTTTACAACAAAAATTATCTTAAATATTCATAAATTAGCACAAATTGGTAAATTCACTCCGAAAATTTAAAACTCTCGTAATTATACATTATACATAATCATACATTCTATTCTTCTAATAGCACTGTTAGTAATCACAGATTTCACTTAAACTATGTTCGCCAGGATGCTAGGTCGATTTTCGACCTGGCCAGTTCTGGACCCCGATGCTATTTCTCATTTCATTTTAATAATTAATTATTATAATCAAATAATTATAATTCCTACCATAATTTAATTAGCCGTAAATAGTGAATTTCCAGAATTTGGATTGATTGTTATAAAGAAATAAAAAATTAATAAGGAAACTCGTGTTGTGAGACACGAATGCAAAGTAGTATTTCTGCATTTATATATTAGCCCACCGGTAAAATATAATATATCTCAACTGGTACATTTGTTAACACTACAATATAAGCTGTGCAGAACATTAGGGGCCGTTTGCACCAATTTCTTTTAAACCTGATCTTCAGTTTAAACCTAAGATTAACCTAAAAGTCATTTGCACATGCATAGTTTAAACTGACACCTTCAGCTGATTTTAACTGATTTAATCCATTTAAGATCATATTTAATCCAGTTTGTTATTTATTTGTGCAAATGGCCCTAGGTTTACCAAAACAAGAATAAATCAATCACATTCAACTCAACCAACGAAATCAATACCGTAACAAAAATGTTGTAACACAGTAAAAAAACAACATATGATAATTTTAACACATGATCCCAACAACACTAAAAGATCGGCGTGTTTGAAGTATAGAATACAGCTCATCTCGACTGCATGATGTTATTACATACATATGTGACATAGTGTGACATTGCATTGATATTAACCTAAAATGGGACAATTTCTCAAAAAGAAGGAATATTTTTTTTATTATTTTAAATGTATCTAGGCCAGTGGAATTTTTTTACGTTTTGACAAGGAGCGGTAAAACCACAGTCTTGTTCCTATCTAAAACTGACTAGTTGTTAGTAAGCATCATTAATTAATAGCCCAATGACAAATTGCAACTGTCCGTAATCGAACCTTTAAAATGTTACTAACTTTTCTCGGGATCGAATCGGCAACCTATGGATTCAAAGGCGAGCAGTGCTCAGCCACCCAGCCAGTTAGTTATTGATTATTATTAATAATACATGCTGAATAGTTTAGTTCCTACATTATTAATTGAAATAAATAAAATAAAAATATTCAAAGTCTAATACTCCTCGCTGAACTCTGTATTTGGTCGACCATTTAAATTGGACACGTAAACAAATAAACAGCTTATGCAATCCCAGGGTAGCAGAGACAAATAATCGAATATTGCTATTCATAGCTGTTTGGCTTTGTTTTGCAAGCCAAATCACCCACCAATTTTAAATTATTTCATGATTTTTATTCATATTTTTAGGCATTTATCATATTGAAGTTATTGGTATATTTTGCAGTCATTATCCATTCGCTGGGTGATAATTGCAACTTATAACTAGAACTTTTATATATTACTGCCACGAATATTAAATTGCATTTTTAGATAAGTTATTAAACATACATAATAAGTATTTGAGCTTTTATATAAATATTATTTCCTGCATTGTAAGTATTTTTGTATGCTTTATTGGTGCTGTATCTCAAACTGGGAATAGAAAACGAACGGATTCAGATCAGCAACTGAGTTTAGTTATTTGATAGAACGAACTCATCTCTTCACAAGAAAGAGTTTAAAACGTTTAGCTAACTAATTAGCAAAACAATTAAGTAAACAGAGCGTTAATTAACTCTTGTAACTGTGTAACATTTCCACTAGGCATCACACGTGTTATCGAGAGAGTTCCACGCGTAGTAAACGCCAAAGTGCTACATGTTTTTTAAAACACAAGTGCAAAACACAATATAATTGATAAAAGAAATAATAATAATAGAGGTAAAACTGTTTATATGAATCCCTGTACGATAAACATCCCTGGATGAAAAAAATATGGTTCTAAATAAATCAAATTAGTTCTTTAAACAGCAACTAATTTAGTCTAAATCCAGAAATATACCAAATTTAAATATGTCTCACACTCATATTTGGTAGATTTTTTTGGTAAGATGTATTTAATTGTCACCTACGATTAGTTTTTAAATCAAGTTTGTACCTTTTCAAAATGAAATATTAACTAGGAAAAGAGAGTATATAGGGAACCATTGAAGCGCGCGCATGAGGAAATGTTATCATAATACAATCACGTTTAAAGAAGCTCTTGTATTAAAAGCACCGCATAAACGAGGTTCGGCGACAATAGCGTTTAGGAGGAATTTCCATATCTTACAAAATCTAATTAGTCGACAAACTTTCTTCTGAAGGCAAAACTTTGGCATCGTCTTGCCATTAATCATACTGACTGGGCTGCTTTCTAATTATGGACAAGCTTTCTATTAATGGTAATATCTCTTCCTTACAACACTGTTTGTTTCTGTTTTTATTCTTTAAATTCGATAGTTTGTTCATTATATTTTTAGATTTTAAAAAGTTAAAAAGGTTAAAAAATGCAATTTCTTAAGTGATTTGGATTGAGTATTGTAAAAATATAAAGTAGAATTACTGCAACGATAGAACAAAACACTGTTAGCAAACCATTGTGACTAAAACATTCCTTTCTCCTCTCCCGGAGTTTATATCATTACTTATATGTATTTCGTCAAAATTTATGTCATAATAGCTTCTCGTAATTCTAATACAATTAATACTACAAAATTCCATACTTACAGATGACTTGTAAAAATAGTCTTTACCTGGAACAAAAATTAGTTTAATTAAAACATAATTCATTAGCCCACTTGAAAATAACCATTTTATGAATACAAATTATTAATTAAAATATAAATTAATTAGTTTTTTTAATGATAAATAATATATAATTAAAACTTTTGTTACTGAATAAAAATTGTTCACTAAACTTCAAAGTTTAAATAGCATTATTATAAAAATATTTCAAATTATCGTTTAATGGTATAAGTTATTAATAATTATTTTTTTCAAGTTCTTTTAAAGGGGTGTCATTTTCTTTATGAAATAAAACTCTTAATCCCCTTGAGCCATTTTCCCTTCATCATTGGGGAGCTATTAGCGAACGTGTATGAGAAATTCGCACCCTCTTCTCCCAACGGATCAGACTTTCAAACCGGCTCCGTTAGTACTCAACGATAACATTTTTGAGTTATAACCATTCCCTCTTAGAGAAATTGAAATATTTAATTTTCGTTTAACATTTTATGTTAGTTTTGTAAACTTATTATATCTTTATAGGAGACAAGATAAAAGGTACTTTCTTAAGTTTTCATTTCCAACACAATACGTACATCTATAATATTAAAATCTTATACTATTTATATATATTGTAGGGCCTATTGCTATACATCATACTGATTGGAAATAAATATTATGTAAATAAAAATTGAAAGTTTATAAAATAATGTAAATTTACAAGTGTTAAGTTTTCGGATTTATATTTTTTTTTCCCCATAATACTGTTTATTAAGGATACTATTTCCCATTAAAATAACATTGGGATTGAATCAATCATTTTTAACAAACTTTTTGTTTTTACAAATATTTGCAATATTAGATTGGTCGGATTTCATAGATTTAGGACTAAAAGTAACATTTGTATAGTATTAAAATAAATTGCTCGATTTTGAGCAACACGTATACTAGTAGTAATTAGTATTTATTACACTATTATGTACAACACGAACACTTAGCAAACCAACAAAAAACAAAAATTTTTGGACTATTGATTTACACTAAGGTTTTTTTTTGTTAAGAGAATAAATTTGAAGATTTCACATTAGAATAACATTGGAATTGTTTTGAACATTTGAAACATAATTTAATGTACAGCTATAAATACCTTAGGTTTTTGGTAATTATTGATATTCGAAATATTGGATTGGTGGGATTTCATTGATTCAGAACTAAACGTAACTTTTGTATTGCATCAAAATAAATTGCTTGATTTCAAGCAACAAGTACAGTAGTTTATATAGATTCGTATAAGAAAAGCATAGCTGCGTTTGTGTAATAATATATTTTATGTATAAAAATATATAACTAATAAAGTTCCTAACAAAATAGCTTATTTTGTTAATATATTTACTTTCTCGTAACATAAAGGCATTCATAAAACAGGAGTGCCAATATCAGCAGCGTCGTCATACCGACAATAATGTAGGGAAGAGTCAGGGATATGAGCTTCTCACAATCTTAAATTTTTCCATTTTTGTCACTTAAACTGATCCGTTACGTTTTGGGAATTTTTATCGGCCTGTACCATTTTTAGGAATTCATTCTTAACGTCAATTAGTTTGGGTTTGTCAAAAAAGTATAATCTTTCGGATGCTTTGAATTTATTCTTGCATTTTCGATTCAATCAACAATATATTTAGGTGGAAAGATTTAGATGATGTCTTTTTTTAATTTGTTTTAAATACAACGTTTTTTACTACTTATACTTATTTTTATAAAAGTGAAATTAAAATTTCGTTTTGTTCAGTCGTTAAGGTTTTATTTGCTTGCCCCAGTCTTGTGGATTTTTACCTCCGCCTCTAACTCTTCAATAATACAAATGATAAGAATGTTGTTTCTACAAATTATGTGACTTGACTTTTCTACGTTTAACCATCAAATAATAATTTATTGACAGAAACTAGAAAGATCAAGATTAACTTTTCCCCACAAGTTATATTGATTGAGAAACCATAATACTAATAATACTACACAGAGTAATGATTTCCTTATTCGTTATGAAAAATCTGCTGATAGATTTTTATGAATTGTATGGTTTTATTATTGATATTCAACACCATATATATATATATATATATATATATATATATATATATATATATATATATATATATATATATACTTGTAATTAATTATTGTTTATAAATTAAAAAGTATATCCTATACTAAAATACGAGGAGTTCCTTAGTCGATGTATTTTCAATGATCTCGAAATCTATGGGTAGATCTTACTTTAATTTTGCATTTGAAAGTGTTTTGGTTCAAAAATAAGTTTACAAACAGCCTCAACACAAACAAAAATTCTTGTTGTCTAAAAATAAGTATAAAAGTTTTAAAATTTTACATTGATTTTATGTGTTGCCATTAAGGCAAGGAAATAACAATGAAAAGTAAACAAAAATAAAAGAATTTTACTTTTAAGCATTTTGGTTTGAATTAGATGTCACCCGAGAAAAGGAATAATATAGTTGGTGTAGTCTAAACTTTAAGGCCTGATTACCATAGTATTATAACAAAAGTTAATGAAAACCAACAAGCTGGGCTCGTTTAACCCGGTAATTACGTACTATTTTAAGTGATTTTAATTCGTTTGTATTTGTTACCTAAATCAAATATAACTATATGGGTTGTACCTTTCCCCAGTAAAGCTGACGGGACTAACGACGAAAAGGTGACTAATATATTTTGTTTGTATACTCTTCAACGATTTTGCTCTCTAAAAATGAGAATATTTTTTTTATCTCTGGGTAAGACTGAGACGGTGGCGACGTCCTGTAATCCAGCTACTTGGAGGTCACGAATTGTGGATAGTTATAAGCGATGGCTTGTGGATGCGATATTCCCTAGTGGGGATTAACGTCCGCACTAGTGAATACTAGCTCATCGATAAAGACCATCCTCATAGTTAGACCAATTCGTATATAGGAGTTGGAAATTGGGGTTCGGATCCCACGTTAAACTGTAGGTCCCTAGATACCATTGTCTGTTGGGCTATGAATTAACAGTCCTGTCTAAGGAGAATGTCGGCCTTCAGTAACAAGACTACAAGATCGCGCCACAATCATCCTACACTCATCGCTCATTCATACTTGGCTTTAAACTACCTATTGAGTTAGGTCGCCATTTCAATAAAGGTATTCAATAAAGGTATCTTAGTTAAATCACTCATGATTTACTTTTAATAATACATGTACTGTAATTGAAAATTATTTACTCGATCATCGCAACTTACGGGATTTCATAAGTGTGGCAAGATATGTAATATTTACAAAACATTTACGACCGTAGGAACATAAATTTTATTATATTTCATCAATTTTATTGGAAAATTGTTGTTCACTATAATTTTATTATTATTAAAATGTCAATGATGAACGTTACTTATGTAATGCAAAGCCCTACATCATGTAGTGAAGAGAAATTTAACATATTTATTTGTAATACCTGTTAGAGGGTATTATATTTGTAAACCTATTTTCTGCGAAATAGTTTACTATCCATCTTCTAAGTGGGACGCAAGATGTTGTATTCCATTTGACTTACAAATTAGGACACTCCCCGTTCTTCGTAATCTCCTTAACGAATGTAAAACTCGCATGTTACATCTGTTTCTACAATTAAATGCTTAAAATTTTAGTTTATTCAATTTTTTTATGTATTTGTCTTATTTTAAATTAGTATGTATCTTAAAGTTTTTTTATTTATATTAAAATTATTTAGTTAACTTGTTATATTTCCAGTTAACTATTCAATTCGTTTATATATCAAGAAGAATTAGTGTGTATTGCAATGCAGGGTGATTAATAAGTCACTGATGATTTTATTTTTAATATTAAAAATAAAATTTGTTACTTGGATAAACAATAAAGCAAAAGAGAGGTAAATTATTATCATTAATGGTTAGGTTTTGTTGAAACACCATACAATAACTGGTAGGTAGATTATTTATATGCAATTATGCAAAACCTTATGTTTGGGGTATGTTAAAATTGCGTTAGTACACGATGTTCGAAAATCAATTTTGCAATTGGAATGATGGTGGAGAGCATAAAATGATTACTCATAATGAAGTGATGACTCATTTTATGATCTCCGTCACCATTTATATTGTCTGACTTCCATTGACTGATTTTCAAACATCAAACTAGTGCAGTTTTCGCCCAAACCCCCAAATACAAGATTTTTCATAAATTGCATAAAATTAATTTAGCGACCCTGGTAGTTGCCTTTTTTTACCAAACCTAACCGTCATTAATTGTGTTCAATTACCCCTTTTTCTGTTTTGTTTGTCTATGTATAGTTTCCAAGAAATGACAGCTATTATATCTTCAGTGACTTTTCAATCACCTTAATACAAAATCATACAGAATATTTGAAAACTATTCTTGTATCACGGTATCTTGTCACAAATACACATTAGAACAAATTATTATTACATTGAAAATTAACCATATGATGGACTCCAGCCATTGTTAAGAACTAAATTGAATATTGGGCAAGCTATGATAGTAACTATGATACTAACCAAAGGCTAGAAAAATACTATTTCTATTTATCAAGTCTTGAGTTGAGCGTTTATTATATTTGGTATTTAACTAGTAAATGAAAAAATCTAAAAGAATTACAAGCTTTTAATCCTTAAAACTCGAGCATGGACACATATGAATAAAAATTTCCATGTAATCACAATTGATTACATTCTTCTCTACTAAACGAAGGACAAAGGTATTACTGTTACACAAAGGGTCCTCTAGACTATGTTATAACCAGAACCATCCCATCTAAGGCAATAAGATGAAACTCAAATAGCGGAACAAACGATACAGAAGACCTGACTAAATTTGAATCCACCCAAAGGTGTTTTTAATAGACATGTCAATTTCCGTTTATAGTAAAAAATAGCAGATAATATTTTTTTCTAATCCTTTACTTTTACAGTTGATAATTTAGTAATTCGTTGTACTGCATCAGTATATTTTACAAACTCATTGTATTGTTCAAATGCAAGACCCAAACATTTCTTGAAAAAAAAAATCCTGGAATACCCGCAGCTTTTCACCGAATGGGCCATTCCCCTAAAAGCTCTCTCGCCCCCCAATTACGAGGGTGATGAATCTCCCGGCAACTTTACAGGAGAACTACATGATAACGAAATGTGATACTTGTTTTTACAACAAATCAAAAAGGTTTTCAGTTTATACATAATCCTAATTCGAATAATAATAATAATAATAATAATAATAATAATAATAATAATAAGTTTTGTTTGAATAATTAAACTATAATATGATGTACTGAGCAAGAGTCATACAAGAAAGTTGTGTAAAAATTACCGACTATTTGATGATCAATTTTGAGTGAATAGTGCGAGGGGAAATTTTTATAAGCTCTGCCTTTATGAAATAATAATTTTCTTACGTGTATACGTTTTTTTTAGGTATTTAACTTGAAACTTAGTTGAAAAAATGTGTCTCGTTGATCTTTGTTGGTAGTGCTGGTATGCAAAAGCCACGAATAAAGATAACATGTTATTTTTATATTACTTGGATTTACCACGAGTTTTATTATTTATTTTATACTCTAAGCTTACCTTTGGTCATTTTATGAAAGATTTACTCATTTTAATGTTTTAAAATAAATTTAATTATTAAATAAAAAATATTTGTCTTTTAAAGTGATATAAAACATGTGCAAGTAGTTTATGAAAATTACAATTTTGAAAAAAATAAAAATACAAAGTTTCGTAGAGGTAATTGAAAATTTAAAGCAACTATTTAAACAAAGTATCTAAAATGTTTTATTTTTAAATTATGACAAGTGATTAGCTCATTAAAAGTCCTGCTAAAATGAGTTCTACAATGAGTGAACGGTTTGATAAAATCTCTAGTTGTTGGTGTTTTACTAAAGTTATGCCAAACAGAAATTGAATTAAAACAGATACATTTAAGGTTACTTTGCAATCGTTTACAACTAAACTTTTGTAACTGAAAGGGAAAAGTTCAGTTCAGAAAGGTTAAAGTTAAGTAATTGTAAAACAAAAATCTATTTGATAAAGCCCTCTTCCCTTCGAATAAACTTTGAAATTATTACCAATAAAAACATTACATTTTCCTCCAGTTACTACTAATAGGATTTGTTTTTGTTAGTTTGTAAGCGTTTTTTATCTTTCTAAATTTGTATTCATACAGGTCCTACACCTATGATCATAATAACATTGTATAAATATAAGTTCAAAATATAAAGTCGTAAAGAGTTTTTCACCGTAAACAGTAGTACAACTATCTATGAACTGCATAAATATAGTATTGTTGTAGAGGTTGAGAGACGTTCAAATTATTCTGTGACGCGACAACGGCTAGTGCGCATCCGCCTCACAAAGGATGATGGAAGACTCTAACTTCCGGTTGGACAGTGGAGGCCATCCCTCTCTGGTCTTGGATCGTTGCGCATACACATCATGTTTTTCAGTTTTTTTTTTTTTTTTTTTTTTTTTTTTAACAGTTACGTTTTTCACAATTGTTAAAAACATAGTTTCCTTAGTCATACATATGTTCAATAACCTCGTGTAATGTATTTAACATAAAAATATTGTACGTATCTATTAAAATAACATTTAAGTAGTTATTTATCAATAGAAAATGAACGAGGAACTTTTAAACGATAAGTTTCAATCATCAATATAAATCGAACTAATTAAATATCCGGCACGAGCAATTAGATGTGTTCGTGGGGCTACTAAATAGTTTGTGGCAATCGTTATCAACTCGTAACACAGATAGTTAGTTACCTGCATTCCTGTTCAGTGTTCACTGCTGATGGTCAATGAAATGCAGTAGAATAGTAGAGCAACAAACCGGAAGTGGATCTCATATCAGTATTGATTTATTTCATTTTCAAAGTTCATATTTCAAACTACATTGTTGTGAACATAATTTTAACTGTATAACGATTAGACTGACAAGGCTATAATATTTTTTTCGTTATCCAACTATTACTGTGAATGACTAAACCATTTTAACACCTCAATGTAATGACTGGGTATTCCTAAAACAAATTGTCAGTCCTAGAGAATATGTTTTGAAATGTTATTTGTTAGAGAAATTGGTCTGATTTTAACTTTATTGAAAAGAATTTCTCATCCCACAATTTAAAGGCACAGTGGATATTTATTGCGATTTTTTATCGTCCGTGGGCGCCGGCGTCAGGCGAGTATTTCTCATCTCAATGGCATGCAGAGGTGGGTTTACAGAAATGTGAGGAGCATATCTGTATTAACGCCCTTAAAAATGTCTATAGAAACTCCTTCTTTTATTATTTTAAATTTGGCTGTGAAAGGGTTTGCTAAGGGTTGCTTGGGTAGGAATCTAGTGGTTAAAATGGTAATCTAGTGTTGTTACAGTCAATATACAAAATGGTAAATGAAAATCAAATTAGGTAGGAAATTGCCAAATAATCGTGAAATTATTTATGATATTCTAATGGGGTTTCAACAAATAGAATTATGAAAGTGTATACTGAAGAATCTATAAATATTAGTGTTGGTGTACAATGTGGAGAGTTAAACGTTGAATTTAAAACTCTTCTCGTACATTTGCTGTCTTGTTTAAAATTGTAAATTACAATTCATAACGGTAACTGCAAAGAACTTTGTCTGAAGCAATCTTGTTTTTTAACATTCCAAAATTTCCAAAACCTAAGATAAGTCAAATATAGAATCAAGCAATTTTGAATGGGAATTTATTTACTAATTAAAGGATTATTCCTTTGCACTCTGCATAAAAGTCCTACCATTTTTTAATGTCGCACTTCATTCTTGAAATTTAAAATTTATTGTTTTTCACCTTTTTATTATGTAGTATAGTACGCCCTAAGTGCAAAATATTATCTGACGTATAAGAAACGCCTAGCAATTTTATGTTTTTGGTGTGTATAGCGAAAGATTATTTCGTCAAAAGGCAAAAACTTAAATAGTTTTACTTAAAATATAAATATTTGTTTTAAATCGTCGGATATTACCTGTAAATTATTTAAAATTACAAATTAAACTGGTAATTATTAGAAAAATATAATGGAAAATAAATCATTTTTAAAAATGTATTCAAACAAAATAGTAGGTATGAGAGAGGTTTAATAACAATGACAGAAGATTGAATCACGGCAATCTTTTCTTTTTTTTTTTTGAGGGAGAGGCGGAAAAATGCATTGCGCACACAGGTGGCCAGTCTGTAGTGTGGGGCTCCCCTAAAAAACGGGTTTACCCACTAAAAAACCTCCTCTACTCTTTAGGAATCTAACCTGTAATTGTTTGTCACATTACGTCAGGCTAGGTTCCAGAGATCCGGGCTGAGTATTGAGCCTTGTGCGGCACCAGAAGTGACTTCCATCGTCCGCGTTCCGTCCCTCGTGTCATAAATCAGGCTTCGAGAGCGTAGATAATCCTCGATGAGCCGCAACAGATATGTAGGAATACGAAAGGTGTTGCGAAGCACATCCAACATATCGACCCACCTCGCCGAGTTGAAGGCATTCTTGACATCAAGCGTAACAAGAAGCACTACTCGGCGGGAGAAATGGTTGTGGCTCTCGGCTCTCTCCACAGCTCTCTAAACTTCGGTAACAGCGTCGATCGTTGACCGTGTCTTTCTGAAACCGTACTGACGGGGGCATAAGTCCCCGGCAGCTTCTACGACAGAAGTCAGGCGGGAACGGATCAGCTTCTCGAACAGCTTCCCAGCCGTGTCCAACATGTAGAGAGGCCTGTGGGACGACGGCAGCTCGGGATCACCTTTGCCCTTGCTGATCAGTACAAGCCTGGCTGTTTTCCAGGGAGCCGGAAACACCCCTTCTACCAAACAGGCATTGTACATTCTCAACAACAAGTCAGCGTTGATTGAAAATACTTTCTTAAAAGCCTCACTGGGAATCCCGTCCGGGCCAGGAGCCTTGTTGCTCTTCAGGGAGAGAACGGAGGTTTCCATCTCCTCGAAAGTGAAGAGTGGAACGTCCTCTACCCGTCCGAAGTCAACCGGCGGTCGCTGTGGATGATCAGGAAACAACGCAGCGACGATCCTCCCCATGGTGGCGCCCTCCATGATGGAAGGTGGAGAGCGGGCGCCGAGTTTCTGTGTTACAAGTTTGTAACCCAGGTCCCACGGGTCGGAACGTCGTCACGAAGTCTCCTCCAGCTATTCGCCTTGCTCCTGTTGATCGCCTGGAGGAGAGATTTTCTCGCAGCTTTATAGGCCTCCAACTTACGAACTCTGTCTGCGGGGATTCTCGCTCTAGTGGCGGCTCGTCTAGTTCTTAAACATGCTCTTCTGAGTTCCGCAATCTCTTCAGTCCACCAGTAAACGGGTTGTTTGTCGCGTCGGGGTTTCCTTCGCGGCATAGACTGGTCGCAGACCGAGACGATCAGTTGTGGATGTTACTAGTGCCTGGCCCCCAGCCTCGCCAGGATTCCCCTGCGCTCCCCGAGAGATGACTTCAGTGAACTTGACCACGTCCAGTTTGTTGGTGTTCCAAGGGCGTGGCCCTTCACGAGATGCGGAAACTCGACGATTTGCCTGATCATGCAAGTCAACACGACGTATTGGTGGTCGCTACCCGTGTAGTCCTCCACAACTCTCCAGCCAGAGATCCTCGGAAGGAGCGACTCAGACGCAAAGGTGACGTCGGGGATCGTGCCTCTCTGCCCGGGGCGCCGAAAAGTAGGTGTGTCGCCATGGTTGAGGACGACAAGACCGGCCCTGGCGATGAAATCCAGGATGTATTTCCCCCGGGAGCTGGTAGAGGGCATTCCCCACTCGACGGCCCTGCCTTTGAAATCGCCACCAATGACGACATGCCTGGTGGTGCCGAGAACGCACTCCTCCAGACATCTATCTTGTCGCGGAAGTCCTGGACGGCCTCGTTGGGTGTGAGGTAGCAACTGAAGATAGTCACGTCCCTACACTGAAATCACGACAATCTTGTAGTTACTAGTTGAATAGTGATACCACATGCTCAAAATGGAACAATTTATAAGCAAAACAAAATCTCTATACGCCTGACGATTTTCCCAACACGATAAACTAATGAACTATTCATTACACCATTTCAGGATTGTGTCACTGAACTAAAATTTTAAATACCCCCCGTTGCAGCAGACCTGCGTACTAAGCGAATTTCCAAATTAGTAATTAATTTTGACCAGCTAAACTTGCAAACAAAATTTCATCACGTGCTCATAAATAGGGAAATAAATGTCTATTCTATTTTAGATAAATATAGGGAAAGAGTATACAGGTATGCTGCTATGGGGGACACTAAAAGTAGGTTTTTAGCATAGAAAAAATTTATTTCGACCATATAAAGCCATATAGTAAGTTTCATCAATATCTGTTCATAAATAAAAGAGTTTGCCTATTCTCCATATGATTAACATGGGAAAAGAGTATGCAGGTTTGCTGCCATGATAAGTACAAAAACCAAGATTTTTTACCATAAATGGATGAATTTCAACCAAATGAAGCTGATTACCAAGTTTCATCCAAAAATATTAGTTATTAAGTGAAATATTAACACATCCTTATTCTCCATAAGATTAACATTGGAGCCCCAAAAGACAATGTACTGTCTTTAGACTTTGTAATATCTTGGTAACCAATGGAGATAGAGCAAAGCTTCAAAATACTAAATTGTGTGTTTTTTTGAGCTAAATCCAATGGTCAAAATAAAAATTTAAAATTTTTTAAATTTAAATATGAAAAATGCAAAAAACCCATTTTTGGGGTACAAAACCCCCCAAAACTACCCCTTCCGGTAGGTCGATATGTCTGGTTTTCGAACTCATCCGAATAAACGTAGGATTACACATCTCTACCAAATTTGGTGTTGATTGGACCATTTTTACGAGAGTTATCGTGTCTAGGGACACATATATATATATACATATATATATATGTATATATATATATATATATAAATTTTAATGATTATTATTTTTTGTCTCTGGGCACCTCAAAACGAAAAAGTAACATGGTCCCGTAGGTCTTACCATGAGACCTACGGTAATAGCTTATTCCCTATGGGAAATTCACAAAAATCAGTTTACTTAAAGAATTTTCATTCTCTATTTAAATATTGATATTTACAATTTAAAAACTTGTTAAGGCATTTAAGATCAGTTAAAGTACAATCATCAAAGGGCCGTTTGCACCATTTTAGTTTAAACCTGATCTTCAGTTTAAACCTAAGTTTAATCTTAAAGTCAGTTGCACATGCATAGTTTAAACATACACCTCCAGCTGGTTTTAACTGAATTAATCTCGATTATATTGAATCCGGTTTATCATTTATTTGTGCTAATGGCCCTAAGTGTTAAAAGAAGATTACATTTCCTTTGGTTTAAATTTTGTTTTTGTTTTTAGGTACTGGCCTAGAGGTATTTTATAATTAACTTTGTTTGTGGTGATTGGAGGAAGTAGCCCAAACCCAACCTCTAGTAGGCATCGCCATATTTGAACATTTGACCTTATGAACTCAAAGTCCAAAAATGTGATACCTGTTGGTATAGCGAGTGAATGTACACAGTATTAAAATACATTACACGTCATTGATTTTATTTAGATTTTCTGAGAAGGTTATATAATGCTAACGAATATCGGTTCACCCGCAGACAATGGCAATGCGGCGGCAACAGCAGCATGCATTAAACATGTCTGAAGCACAGGACTGAGATGACGACCTGACCAGCAGTGTTGTTTGACAGACTCCATTGTTATTGCTAAGTAAAAATATAAAAACAATTTTTTATACCAATAATAATAATAATAATGACTTTGTCTACATTTAATATACAACATTAAATAGTGTTTAGGGAATTCCTTAATTAAGTGTATTATTTAAGAATAATTATTTGACTGGGGTTAGACTTACAACAAATTAAAGGGAAGCCCTATGCAAAACATAAATCATAATTTTTATTTTTATTCGCCATCATAACGGTTTGTATACATCTCGCACTAGTTCAGGATGGTAAAGGGAATTTCTTAACTCCTCCGGCCTTGTCTCGATACTCGCTTTTATTATTAACTGGCTGGGTAGCTGAGTGGTTATAGTGCTCGCCTTTGAATCCAAAGGTTGCCGGTTCGATCCTGAGAAATGTCAGTTGCTTTTTAAAGGTTCGATTCCGGACCCAGTTGCCATTTGTCATTGGGCTATTAATTAATGATGCTTCCTAACAACTGGTCGATGTTAGATAGTAACAAGACTGGGGTTTGGACCGTTCCCCGTCAAAACGTTAAAAATGCCACTGGCGTAGACAAACACAAAATAAAAATTATTATTATTTTTTGTGTGTGTGCTTTTTGACCTTTGCTATTTCTTTTTTTCTGAGCTATAATTCGCACTGTATAATTCTACAATAATGGCGCCTGCCCGCATGGTTACGAATTTGCTTGACTTCTGCTCCAGCGCCCTGTGTTGGACCATACTGTTTGTGTGTACTACACTAAACATTAGCCCATATTGCCCTCCCATACTAAGCATCGAGTTAATTTCCTGTCTCAATGCAAACAATCATATATTTGGTTTGGTGCACCAAGCATTCCACACATTTAGATTGATTTAATTAACAAATGATGGTGTATGTTGTATGCTGTATGGATTATAAACTATTTATTTGTGTTTCAAGTATAAAATTTAAGACCGTAATATTATACTGTATATTTTAAATATTAAAAAACTGATTTAATTAATTTATTTGTTTGTTATTTTTTTTTTCTATACTAAAGTTTTAAATCTACTAAACTGTAATATAAGGGTGTGTAGTCATTATTTGTTTTCAAGAGAAAACATTAGTAACTAAAACACTTAATTCATTCTTGAATTATTTTCGTCAGCATAGTTTACTTTAATTTAGTTCTGTATTTTGAAAATTGTAATATAAACCATGAAATGTGATTCATTCTTCAGAATATATACGTAAAATGTCTAGTCTGTAGTAAAGAAGGTCTACGTTAAGCCAACAACAATAGCTTATGGTTCCGGTTTTGGAAGCTTATGAAAGCATTTCCGTCTCCAACAATAAGAGGCTATCTTTTTATGTATTTGTCCCTTTGAACAAATACTCTGTATGTTAAACAGTATTCAAAATTAAATGTTAGTATGTTTATAGCAAAAATAGTACACTTTGTTAATATTTACTATAAAGTATGATTAATTAAGTGAGAGTTTGATTTTTTAAACAATCTTTTAAGCCAATCTAATACAACGTGAATTATTGCTATAATGTAGCCAGCCTTAACGTTTACCATTTCAACACTTCAATAGTATGTAATACTGTATTCAGCATTCATATGAATATATGAGGCTTTAGCTTTATGGACAGGCTCTAAATCTACATGGAAGTAGTCATATAAAAACTAACTCTTGCCTGCCACAGCTTCGCCCGTGACTGAAGTTTTCTTGATAGATAGTAAAATTGTCGTAGTGAAGTCCTAGCTGTGGGGTTGAGCCCTAACAGATATCAAAGACTGTATTTGCAAAACACTTCCTTAGTGAGTAACTATGAGCAAAGAGGAACGTCCATGTCAAATTTCAACACCATAGGCCCTGGAGTAATTTTGAAGTCCAGTGTACAGTTAACACAGTTTAATAAATATCTGCTATGTAGTTCCATAGTATAATAAATGTGGTTTTCACGAATTCTCTTGGATAAGTTACGAATTTTCCACAACTAATAGCTCTCATTAAGAATAACCCGTCTTAAAAAGTAAGACTAACCCGTGTAAAAAATATTGTATACATCAGTTCGGTGATTCTGGAGATATAGAAAGCTCGCGTGAATTCCCGTGGTTAAAATTCCCCTTTTATCGAGTACATTCTGTTGAAATATATGCAACTTACTTTCAAAGTAAGACCATTTTAAAGAGTGAGCCTTATATTTATGAAATAGCTGTTAAACAAATTGAAATAATGGAAACTGAACATAAATACCATAATATCTTACTAAATAGTTAGGTCCTAACAAATAATATTTTTGTTTTTAAATTTCGTTATGAAAATCTAAGTTTTCCACAACATTCGTATAACGTAAGACAGAAATTTCCTCAGCACGAGGTTGCGAAATGTTTGAATAAAGGGTTCCACCAGCAAAATGAAGTCCCGTTTCCACTCCAAGTGAGCTTTTACGCTTTTGAAGTCGGCAGAACACAACGGAGCCTAGAGCAGTGTGTTTAATTATTGAGCCAAAGTCACTGGCGAAATATGAATCCCACTCGTTCCATTTGCTTCCCAAAATATGCACAGGACCTTACAGGACAACCTTTGGCAGGCGTGCACTTTACCGATTGTGACGTTCCTGTTCAGGTTTCAAGCATTGTTGAAAGAAAATAATCATACTCATAAAAGGTATAAGATTTTATAGCGAGTTAATAGTACGGAAGTGCCATAACAATAGTTGTGCCATAGAAAATTTTAGAAGTATTTTGTATACCAGCTTTAAATGGAGTAAAGGAGTAATTTTGGAAACTCGTGCTTGAGGTGGTGTTGTGTGGCAAATAAAACAAAAGACCGCATTGTTGTCACATCAAAATAACCACAAAATATGATGCGTAAATAAGTGATTTAAAGTTCACCAACAACAGTAAATCAACGATCTATACGTTTGTTTAGTTTGTAATTTATTGTAGTTTTTGACCCTGATAAATATTAAGAGAGTTCTCTAGATGATTTTTTAAAATGTCATTATAACGTAAACATTTTGTTTAAAGTTCATTGTTGGTGATGGTGAGTTAATGTGATTGTTAAGTAAATTATTGCGGACATTTTCCATCACTAATTAGTAAAACAAATTAACGACCTTTCAGGAACTGGAATTTGATCTCGTCTTCAGGTGGAAGAAATACCTAGAACTGAACAAAGTTAGTAAAACACACACTAGGGGAAGCTGAAGAAGTTCTAGTCCACGTGAAAGTAAAAACTAAGTCCACCTGAAAACAGAAAACAGAAACCTGATTTTGGTAACTGCCTTTTCTTTTTTTAGGTTTGGCTATGGACTTCCCCATCAGGTTCACCTGGTATGTTAGTCCTGAAAACGGGATCAGATTCCAGATCCTGAAACTTCGTGATTTTTTCTTAGTGATCAGTGATAAAAAAATATACATAAAATATTTTACCGTTACATCAGTGTCTCCTCACCGTTGATTCGACATTACAAATTATAAAAAAAAGTGTGAAATACTATCTTCAGATAAAAATGTAAAGTCAAATATTATGAAAAATATTACAGGACGCTAAAATAAAATGTTACTCGGCGAACACGATTCCATGATTCCACGATGTTCCAATATGGCGGCCATCTTTAAAATTATTTATGAAACACCCTACATTTTATGGTGATTTTGAAATTTTTATGTGGTTTTAAGACTTTTGTATTCTTTGTCATTTTTCTCTAAACATAACGGTTAGGGAGCGAGAGGCAATTAAAGTTCATGTTTAGTTCCATTAAAGAATAACATGGGGAAAACTTTAACAGCCCATATCTCCGAAAGCATACAATAAAAGAAAAAATATTCTAGAATAAAAATGTCTTAAATTGATGTTTTAAGAACATTTCACTGATACAAATTATCATTTGCGCACAAATTTCCAATATGGCGGGCAAAAAGTAACATTTTCAATTTTTTTCATTATGAAAAATACGTTCTTTAAACATCAATCTAAGACATTTTTATTCTTGAGCACTTTTTATTTTAATCAATGGTTTCGGAGATATGGGCAGATAAAGTTTGCCCCATGTTATTCATATGGAACTAAAAATTAAATTTAATTGCCTCTAGCTCCCTAGCCGTTAGGTTTAGAACAAAATTACAAAGAATAAAAAAGTCTTAAAATTGCATGCAAATGTCAAAAACACCATAAGATATAGGGTGTTACATAAAAATATTTTAGTTGGCCGCTATGTTGGAAAAATGGTGGGAAATTTTGAAAAGTGAAATACATACCTGAAAGCAAAATAAAAAAGTAAAGAGGGTCCCCTATAAGAAGTATACTGTCAGATATAGAATAAAAAGTTAGTTATTGGATCACTTTGAGAAACTCACTCTGTATATCTGAAATGAAAATATATATTTTGATTAGGTAAAAGCACTTAACATTGGATGTAAGTATCGTTTATTAACGAGATATCAAGTTTTGGGCTTGTAACCACAGATTGGTTGACACACGAACACTCAGTAAAAAGCTGAGTTGGTCCTATCAACACCGTAACTTTATTGCCAGGCTTGTCCGGTCCGGATTGAATTACCGGCATGTGTGTGTGTGTGTGTGTGAGAGAGAGAGAGAGAGAGGGGGGAGAGAGAGAGGGGGGAGAGAGAGAGAGAGAGAGAGAGAGAGAGAGAGAGAGAGAGAGAGAGAGAGCGTTCATGTCATGCTGTGTTCTGAGATTTGGTAGATCCTGCTTGGCTAAAGAGAATGTGTGTTGGTAATGCTGTGCTTGACAGGATTAACTAAAACGTTTTCCAACTGGATTTGACATGACAATTTATTTAAGTTTATTTCAATTGACATTTTACAACAAATAACCATTTTCGTAAGGCAAAAAGTAGTTTGGCATTTTTACTGAGTATGTTATTAAATTTAAACTGAACAACATTCCTAAACTTGTATGACAAATCCCTAAATCCAAAGAGTAATTGAAAAAGTATTAGCACATTAAAGATAAAATTTTTAATTTAAATTGTTGTACATTATTTTCATGCATTACTTGGTCAAAACCTTTACATGGATGTGAACTTTATATTCAGATTCCAAAAATTTAAATACAACATTGGAATATATTATTTGTAGATTCTTATTCATCTTAGTAGTAGTGTATCTGCCACAATAATGTAAATTATTTTCTGTGTGATGAATTGTGGTTTTAATTCACGGTTTTTTAACGATTTTGTCACTTAAAAACTTTTTGGTACAATTTTATTTGATTTATTATACAGATATGAATTGTGTAAATAAGTCATCAAGCATAAAGGGTATTTTTCAAAATGAGTGACACAAATAAAATTAAAATGTAATTTGTAAGACAGTTTATTTGTAATAAGACGAACGTCGTCTATCCTAAATAAAAAGTAGTTTAATCTTCTTTCAATACCCCTTGTAAACCTGCACAGATACGAATAACTAAAAAGTTGTTATTTAAAACAATTAATTAAAAAGGTTTTCATGGGATGTAAACGTTTATGAAGTTTTAAAGAAACTTCTAAAGTTATTTCAAATTCTTATTTTATTAATTGCGGGAATTTCGTTCGGTCTGAAAGAACAAAGTTTTCTTATAACTCCCAAAAAAATAGTTATTCAAGTAAACTTTTTTTATTTTTTTATTCAACAAATGTTTATGACTTCAGTGAATGATAAGAAAAAACTGTTAGAAAATCTATTATATTATAGGAATACAAACTCACAATGGTAAAAAAAAACACAGAGATATAAACGATTTAAAAAAGCGTGAATAAAGGCTTTTTAGCTTTCAGTTTTCATTGATATGTCGTAATATAACTTTAAAATTTTTTCTGACACCTTCTAATTATTACTTTTTATGAAAATTCACTTATGAGGAAGGAATGTTGAATTTCTTTTTGAAGTAAACAAATTAGTGCGAACTAGTGCAACATTTATGCATGTAAACAAAACCAGGAACAATAGATACTGGGTTTCTTTATCAAAGACTAGTACAGGGTTCTCAGGCCTCACCAAGACAATGCAGACACACGTTTTCTTGTTTCATTTCTTTTTATCGTATTTGTACGTAGTTTTTATTATTTCATTATTTTTTATAAAACAGACATTTTCAGCCAGTTACTTTCATAAAATAGGTATTTAACGATGCTTAAACAAGCAATAATATTGTAATGAAATTCTACGAAATTCAAATCCACAAAATATGAAGGTAGTAACATTTAATTTTGTGACATGTAGTTTTCAAGCAAAGTTTTTTTTAAGGAAGAGGTAGAATAAATGCAATTACGCATGGTGGCTAGCCCGTAGTATGGGACTCCTCTAAAAGAAGGCTTTACCCACTAAAAAAATCTCCTCTACCCCTTAGGACTATAACCTAGTATTGTTTATCAATTACGTCAGGCTAGGCATAAATTTGGCTGATGCCCTTGGGGCTCGCTCCTCATCCAACCGCTCGGTCAGAGATCTACGCCACTTCGCAGTCCAGATCGGTTTTCTTTTCCAGGAAAATGCCTCGGACGAAGTGGATCAACAATATCAGTTGCCCTCATTGTCCAAAATCTTTTCGCAGACCGTGTCCACCGAAATAAAATTGAGTTTTCTTGTAGACTCAAGGCGGGGCCTTTCCCAATGCAGACAGTGGAAGAGGGTGTGTTCTACGTCGTCGGGAATACCTGGACAGTAGATGCAGTCCGGTGAACTGGTCTTGCCCATCTGGTTCAGGTACGACTTGAAATAGCCGTGACCTGTCAGGAACTGCGTGAGGTAGTAGTCCACCTCGTCATGCCACCTTTCCACCCATGGTTGGACCTACTCGATAAGTCTTGTCCTATCATCCCATCATCCTATGGTTTGGTGCTCCCAGCTGTGTTGCAACTGCTGGAAGGTTTGGCCGCGCTCTTCGGATCTTGCTGCGTTATTGCCGATCTGCCTTTTCTCTGATAAATCACCTTCCTCCCCCCTGCCAAGAGCTTGACGCAATGACTCCGGCAACCACCAGGACTGCAGGCTCAGATACTGTCCGATGGGTGGAACACACCGGGAACGCAGCTCGACGCTGAACCCGGGTTAGTCGCAACCTATAAAATCCCTTGATGAAAGAGTCTACCCACACCTCTGCCCCATAAAGGAGCACGGACTGGACTGCGGACATCAATAACCATCTACTGCTGGACCGAGGACCCCAACATTGTTCATCAGCTTATTAAGTGACGATTTTAGAAGCCTTGTCCACCGTATGGAAGATCTTATCTCTCCAGCTTAACTTGTTGCCCACAAGTACTTGGCTGCACGCGTTGACTGGACCACTTCCCTTCCTACTCGCAGCGGGACGACGGTATCAATTCTTTTCATTGTGAGGGTCAAGATCTCCGTCCTGCTCAGAACAAGCGAAAGACCGTGATGGACACCCAGGCGTTGACCGCGCGCATGAGCCGGTTCAACTTTAGCTTTACAAGCTCATCATTGAGTGCTGCGTTGAGGGCCGCAACGTCATCGGAGTACCCAACTAAGATGGTTTCCTCTGGCACTCGGATCTCAGGAGGCAGTTTTCAAACAATACGCAACATAATTATTTAATTAATCGATGTAATATAATATTTAATATCGTAGCTCAAAAATGCAATTAGTGTCTTTCTAAATTGATATCATAGAGTCACTGCTATGGTTAAACATCTAAGCTCATCCACCTGACGTATTCGTTTATTTGCTACTTAGTTAAAGGACTTCAAATCTACTGTTTTGTTTTTGCTTTCTTAAAAAATTATCAAGACATAATAGATGAAATATGTTTTAAATAACCATGTCAGTAAAATACATCAAATTATGTTTATAATAAGTTCTGTTTATAAAATTAGTAAATTGTAAGATCTTTTTAAAAATTAAGTTTTTTCACATGTTGATTTAATAATGGAGCCGAAACCAACGTGTTCTCTTGTTGAAAGAGTGAAAATGAATTTATTGTTTTTAATTTTTTATCGATGTATATTTTTTGTTTGTAATGCAAGCTTTTTCCTGCGAATGAATGTGTGTGTGAGTGTGACTGCTGCAGCTGCGCCTGGGCGCGTCGTCCGTGTCGTGCCGCGGGTCCGGGCTGCAGGTCCGGGATAGCGGACCTGCACAGCGTCGCCTCAGCCGTCCCTCCCCCGCCCCCCGCCACTACCGACCCCCCGCCTGATAACGCTCAGATCCTCACCGATAACCTTGCCCCATTCACCCGACAATTCAAAGCCGCACACATCAATGCTCAATCTCTCTGCAAACATATTGATGAGGTCAGAGCAACTTTTCGGCCACAAAATTTTGAAATCATCGCTGTTTCTGAAACATGGTTAAAGCCAAGTATTACATCTGGATTTGTTTCACTGCCTGGTTATTCACTCATCAGAAATGACAGGTTAGGAAAGACTGGGGGTGGTGTCGCAGTGTATGTAAAGGAAGGCTTGAGGACCAGGCAGTTGTATGCATCTCCGGGTGAGTACTTGGCTAAACCTGAATTTATTTTTTTGGAAATTGGCTTGTCTGGCTCGGATGCCCTACTGTTGGGAGCCTGTTACCATCCACCTGGCGTTGGGCATCTGGCGGACTTTGAAAACATTCTCTTGCGCCTCATGCCGGGCTACAGCCATGTCTTGATTATGGGGGACTTCAACTGTGACTTACTAAGACCAGACCGCTACGATTGCCGCCAATTTAACATTATGATTGAATCATGCAACATGACAATACTTCCACTGGACCCGACACATCACACTGCTGAAGCAGAAACTCTCTTAGATCTTATGATTGTAAGTGACCCCCAAATTTCAGTTCATCATGGGCAACTTCCTGTCCCTGCCATCTCCCGCCATGATTTAGTTTTTTGTGCCCTTTCAATGAGAGCTCCAAAACCAAAGCAGAAATTTATTTCATATAGAAATTTTCGTAGTTTCAATGAAGAAAATTTTTTGTCTGATGTCCTTTCAACTCCTTGGCACGAAATTCACAACCTTGATTCAGTTAACGACATGCTTGATTCTCTCAATAACTCCATTTTGGAGTTATATGACAAACATGCCCCAATTGTTACCCGCAGGGTCAGCAAAAATCATTCAGTCCCTTGGATCACAAACGACATCCTTAGATTGATGGCTCAGCGTGACTCTGTTTATCGTAGGGCCAAAAGATCAAGGGATGCTGGGCTGATGGCCCAATATCGTCAACTCCGAAATCAAGTTAAACAACAACTCCGCAATTCTAGACTTCGCTACATTCACAGAATGTTTTCGGATAGAAAGCAGTCTTCAACTGCTCTCTGGCGAAATATAAAAAAATTTGGTCTTGGTAAGCAAGAAACTGCAGTACCAATGTCCATTCCACTTAATAACTTGAATGATTACTTTTTGTCTTTTTCCTCAAACTCAAATAGTGTAATTATGCAGGACTATTTGAGAGAAATTAATTTAAAGAGTAGTTTGAATCTTAATCCAGTTCAGTTCAGTTTTAGTCCTGTTTTGCAGATAGATGTATTGAAGGCTATAAGGCGTATAACGTCCAATGCCATGGGATCCGATAATATCCCCATTTCCTTGATCAAACGGATTTTGTTTGCTCTCCTCCCAACAATAACTTTCATTTTTAACACTTCTTTGAAGAAAGGAATTTTCCCAGAAAAATGGAAGTCTGCCTTGGTCCGCCCCTTGAATAAGATCTCATCCCCTTCGCTTCCACAAGACTACAGACCTATTAGTATTCTTCCTGCTCTTTCAAAGGCTCTTGAAAGAATAGTTCATTCCCAAATTTCGGATTTTCTTTCTCTGAACAATATTCTAAACCCTTTCCAGTCAGGTTTTCGAAAGTTCCACAGTACAGAAACAGCCTTGTTGAAAATCACTGATGACTTACGATTGGCTATGGATCGTAGTCAATGTACACTACTGACATTATTTGACTTTAGCAAGGCTTTCGATACTGTGAATCATGATATCCTTCTCGCTAAGCTGAAACTTATAGGATTTTCAAATGTTCCAATATCGTGGATGAGATCATACCTCCAAGACAGAAAGCAGTGTGTGTGTCATGACAACCTAACTTCTGACTGGGGACGTGTCCCCTGTGGTGTTCCACAGGGTTCAATACTTGGTCCTCTTCTTTTTACAATTTACACAAATGACATTACTTCTGTTTTACACAATGCCAAGTTTCATTCGTATGCTGATGATCTACAAATTTATGCTCATTTTAAAATCAGCAGGTTGAATGAAGCGGTAACTAACATGAACGACGATATTGACAGAATTGTTCAGTGGGCATCAAAGAACGGACTTAGACTAAACCCAGACAAAACAAAACCAATGATACTAGGACACTCACGACTCCTCACCAAAGTTGACATGAACAGTGTACCCAATATTGTTGTTAATGGGACAATTTTGCCATACTACGACAAGGCTAAAAGTCTTGGTTTGACCATTACTAATACTCTTGACTGGACTGATGCAGTAGTGAATACCTGTAAAAGGGTATTTGCTGCTGTTCACACTCTGAAAAAGATGCAACATCTTTTGCCTTTTCACATCAAACTGATTCTCATCAAATCACTTGTCTTCCCACACTTTAATTACTGTAACACTGTGGTCAATGACATGACTGTAGCGTTGGCCTTAAAATTACAACGAACTCAAAATTATTGCATTCGATTTTTGTATAGTCTTCAACGAAATGACCACGTCACTCCATTCTACATTCACTCATCTTTGTTAAAATTATCAGACATCAGGCAGTTGCGAATAGTCACAATCACTCATTCTGCAATCAATCTTGGAATCCCAAATTATCTCGCGACCAATTTTGAATATTTGAATGAGAGAGGTGCAAGAAATACCCGCTCTGGCCCATCAACTCTTCGAATTCCACACCACAAAACAACTGTTTTCAACAAATCTTTCATAGTCACAGCTTGTCGCCTCTGGAACTCCTTACCTTACACAATAAGATCCATAGAATCCCGATCCCGGCTGACGGTGGCGCTGAAAGAGTATTACCTTAACCGGATGACCGTGGCTTGGCGGGATGGCGTGCGCTAGGCGTAGGTGCAGCGGGGTATGAATGTGGAATGAATGTGTTGTTAAATTGTTTTTTTCCTTATTCTTATTTGTACCTGAATTATTTAAAAGATTGTAAAATTGTATAAAATGTTTTTCTCCTTAATTTCAGTGTTAAACTGCATTTTATTTTTATATTAAGTTAACATTTATTTAGTTTTAGAGGTTAACTGTAAGAGAGGACCATGTGGTCCTAATGTTCGCCTCAATAAAGAAGTATTCTCATTCATTCATTCATTCATTCATTCATTCATACTTCAACTTAACTAATACTAAACTTTACTTTGTACTAGTGTTTTTATTTTCTATATTTTTTTATTAAGACCAATGTTTATCATAGTTACGTTTGGAAATAAAAAAACTGTGAGTATTAGATCAAGTATTTTTTGTTACGTTTTAGGACATGGGGAATAGCCATCACGCATTTCAAAACAAGATTGGAAAGAGAGTGGAGCTTTTAGGGAAATGGTCCAATCGGCGAAAAGCTGAGTGTGTTTTGGAACTCTCGGGAGAAACTTTCTTTTAGGTTTGTCTGTTGATATTTATGACATTTTTTTGTTTAAAAACATTATTCTAGTAAACGTTAAGGATACGTTTAAACAAGAAAAGATGACGATAAACATTTGAATACAAAATATTATTTAGTATAAAAATGGTAGAAAACAAATAATAAAACATCTTTACTTGTATTTTACGGTATTTGTTTCATCAAGATGTCGTTGTATACCATTTATCTTAAAACACTTTGTTATTGAAGTATTCATGGGAATATATAATCATTGGACAAAGAAACTATATTTCCCTTTATTAGTGGCGACGAAGTACATTGTTTATGGACTGAGGATGTATTTATATATAATAATAACTAAAATAATTAGCTACTCTTTAATTAGAAAAAACTGAAAATTCAATAAACAGTACTACATTTTGTGTTATACATATATATCATCACACGTCAAAAAAACCATTTCTAAAAGTCTTGCAAAACGAGCGGAAAACTATGAACAAAAAAACTGTGGAAAAGTACATCGATAACCTTCTCACAACCTAAACAGGATAAACTAAAAAGCTATTAAATCAAATAAAAATTAATAATAAACCATTGAGCCTTGGAAGGGATGTTTCTAAATTCATCACAACATATCATCCAGGTCTATATGAGATCAATGATATTTTGAAGGTGTCATACAACAAATCAATTTGTAAGAAGCTACCAAGAATTATATTTAGGAGGCCTCCTGTGTTTAGGAAGATATTATCCAAACGTAAACTTCATCAAACCATTGCTACGGGTAAACAACCTAGAAAAATGGAGCTCATCCCTGCAAGAAACCCACCCTAGGTGTTTGGTTTGCAAAATTATATCAATAGGTGCAAGAGCTCATTAACAAAAAGAGAATTAAAAATAAATATGGAACTTTCGTGTTAATCCAAAAATTTATCAAATAAAAGCAATGAATGTCCAAAAGAATATATTTGATCCAAGATAAATATCCTCCAGACAAGAACAAGAGGACATAGATACGCATTCACATACTAAAAATATCAGCAGCCCTTAGCAAAACACGGAACTGTCTACGAAAAAAATTTCGAAGACCTGTAATAAGTGACACATATACGACAACTAAATGACCACTCTAGCATACAGCGTCTAAGAAATATTGAACAGGTACACCAGATTATCTTGAAATCCAAATCTCCCACGAGACTGAATTTAATATAACCACCAGACTACGACAGTAAAATAAGTTCTTTTTGTAGAAGATCATACCAACACCTTTTGTGTGTTTACATACAATTTTATTTTATTTTGTTAATTTTTTACAATGTTGAAATTTTTAATAGTAATTTTTTATACGCTTATATTTTTTGTACATAACAAAATGCATAATGCGGAATATGTTACAATTTATTAAATTTTAGTATTTTCTAATTTAGCTACTTTTTAAAGTAGCTAAATGTATTAGCCAAGGCCAAGCTTTCCATATGAAAAAAGTAATATAATAATTATTAATAATTAATTATACCTGATATTATACCTATTGTACCGATTATACCGATTATACTATCCAGGTACATCGCTCAGAATTATTCTTGCAGGTTAACATGCAAAACATAATATTATTGGAAATTTAATGGGTAGGCAGGTCGGCTTACCCAAAGTTAGATACTAAATTGATCAATTTGATGGTGAAAATTATAAGCCTCAGATTGATAAGTCTCAGATTGAAAAATAACTTAAATCATAATAAAAGGTAAAACAAATTGTTTTTAACCACAACGATAGTTTATACTTTCTTTACAATTTGATCTACACGATTAATTGTAAAATGAAGTATCACTTCTTCCACATGTTGTGAGGCATGGTATTCGGTATCATAAACACGTAAAACATAGTCGCAAATATTTCTTCATCAATAAGGAATAAACAAACCCTATCCTATCCTATTAAGGATAGACAGAGTTTTAATATTGATAAACAAATTATTCGTGCAGTTGGAGCAGTAAAGGAAAACGTATTAGTGAAGGAAAATTCATGTAGATACATTTGTCTATGTAAAATCTAATTTACGTCGGACAGTAACTCGTAAACAGTTTGACGAACGTTAACGCGTGCCCCTTTGTTGTCAGAACAGTAAAGCCTCTTGCCTTAGTGAGTTAAAGTGTTTTATGGGCCAGTAAACTCTATACTGATCTGCAAGTAAACATAGGTTTGTAGTAGAGGAACCAGTTAATGGGTTAAAAGAAATAATCGATATAATTTTAGAAATAATTTCATTACATTTTTAATTTTTTTAAGGCTGTCATATGTGACTTATTGAGCAAAACACTAATATTTGATAATTGTAGATTACGTTCAAAAGAACTATTTATGCTGCAGGCCTTATTTTTTATATAATATTTATTTATTTTGTTCTGTTTCATGGCTTGCGTTGATACACTGATGTCCATTATGCATTTTTCTTTATACACAATGTAATTCTATTCTGCGTGTTATCTTTAATTAAATTTAGGGATTTTGTTTCAATATATTCCCTACTTAACACGCAGATCCATTGGGATGCAGAGTGCCTGTGGTTTTTGACTATATTTTTCTTTTGGTTTTTTATGAGTAATATACTTTTTAAAGTATTTTTTGAATTTACATGTTTGTACTTTAAAAAAAATTATATATTTATAGTTTAAATGTTCACGACACTCAGAACTCATGACACACGCAACGTTTATTTGTTCTTAAATTTATAAGTTAAATTAGTTTCCTTTCAAAATATAAAAATCAATGATAAATATTGATAACCAAATTCTTTTTTGTACTCTGAAAAAAGAAGTGCCATCACAAAAGTAAGAAATGAACAGTATATTTTGAAACAAACAACATAAAACCACAATAGTGTAAAGATATAAAAAAAAGACTCGCATAAGGCTCAATGGGGGCTTCGCACCCATGCCCCTTCGATTTTGGCCTAAATTCGTAAATTAATAAAAAAATCACGTATTAAACAGGAATGGGTGGACACCCAAGAAGTAAAAAAGCGGCTAATACATATTGACAATAAATTTTAATAAAAAATTTCCAAAACCGCCTGAAAGTCGTTTTTAAAATCCCTTCCTAGTTTCCCTTGATTCGTAAAAACTGAGGATTGTGAAATAATAAAAAAATATAAACATTCTATTTATTATGCTGGATGGAGGCTCGACCCCCTTGTCCCCTTAGTGGTTACCCCAATTTGTTAATTGGTGAAAAATCTTAAACATTCATCAGGTTAGTTTATGGCTCCACTCCATACCCCTCGTTGTGTTCGCTGAATTAGTTTATAGTTAACAAGCTATAAAACATTTAAGATCACCCCACAATAATTAAAGTTAAAATTGTTAATATTTCGTATATTAATATAACTATACTGATCGGGGTATGTGTGTGTGGATTCTAGGTACACAGATTATTGGGGATTGCGGCGCCATCAACAATGAGTAGAAAGATATCAAACTCTGTAATAAATATAGTACAAACTATTGTGGTGTCAAATGTTTAATAATTACACATTTAAAAACCAAAAATTAATTAAAATATCCAGATCACTTTTAATCGTATAGAAATATGAAAATTCACTCACTCTCAAGTTACATTAATGAAGAGCGCCAATTGTACTACAATACTGACATGAGCCGCGGCACGACTTATTACCCGAAAGCGCCCCTAGACTGTGCCTCAATTCGTATACCCCAGTGAGTGAGTGCGTTACACATGCGGGAGTATATATTTTATATTTTTCTTCTTTACCGTTCTACTGTTCTTGAAACAAACTAAAAACCTTACACAGCTATAAAGAAATTCATGATTTGTTTGTACAATAGCCCTGCTTTAAGTACTAATATCTCTTAGATTGGGACCCCATAAAGTCACAGGAACGGAAAGCGTTAAATGATAAACAACTCGTTAACAGGAGAATTAGGACGATACGACGCGTCGACGATGTTTATAGCCTGATGCCTTCTTTATAACCTCATCTTCCTGCAACCGACATTCATAAACCAATATTAGCCAATACCGACAGTCTGGATTGCAATTATGAATATTTTAGTATTCATGCCTTCATTAAAGCTGGACTTCATAAATGTTTAACTTTTCAAATTATTTGATCTACGACAGTTGCAACAAGCACCGATACAAATAACACCATAAACACGTTAATTATACCAAATACAAACATGTAGTGTAAAGTAAACCTTATGAAGCAAAAATCCACATGGCGCAGGTTCTGGACCAACGAGAGCTTCTCATTTGAACGATGGACCTTAGTGTCAGAAATTATGGAAACATCCTTATTATTTCATTATGGTTCATGTTTTTGTAAGTTTATGTGACTAAGAACCAATTCGTTTTAATATTTTACATTTTCAGCCCTAGTGGCCAACTATTAGTGGTATAACAATCTGAGATATAATTAATCGCTTGTCCCGTATTCTAACTTACATCTCACAAGTGGCTACAAGGTGTTCAAAATACAATCATTGAATAAACTAAACTTTTTTTTGTTCATTTTCCTGATTTGTTGCATGCGCTCCTTAGATATTTCATATTTTATTTATATTGGCGTACTTTAGTTATTATTATTTTAGTTTATTACCAAGCTGTATCCATCCTAATGTATAAACATCGGAATTAGCATGTGCATGTCACTGTAGTTATATTTTTTTATATTATAATTGATTGCACGTATTTATTTAATTTATTATCTATTTATTGTAGTTCATTTTATTTATTGTTAAGATTACTGAATGTTGCATGTATAGATCGTTAGTTATAGACAGTTTTTTGATTAATTTGCTAGATCTCTAATTTGTGTCATAATGTCTCTGAACTACATTTATATTAATGTAAAATGGAGCTTTTGTTGAAATAAATAAATGATCTATAATCTGAATGTGATACATATATTTTAATGCTTGATTTTCATTAATATGTGCCTACCAATCATTCACTTAGCGCAAGTTACAATAATAAAACAATTTTCATGAAAAACAACCTATTTGTGCAACTAAAAGTGTAACTTTGAAATGTTTTATAATTGCTGTTTTAAGAAGGGAATAAAAGGTTTAGAATTTTTTTAATTAAATTTTTTTTTATAAAAAAGATTAAAATTTTCTTTAAATACAGATTAAATTTGGATTTTACTCATATTAAACATCGAGAAGACAAATGCTTCCCTGCAGATAACCAGATCAATGAAGTTCGCTTTACTTATAGTTCTGCATTATCTTTCATGAATAAAACATGTGGCGAGCGGTATAAAGATGCCCGCTACACAAACTGTATTTTGACAATGGTCTTACAATATCGGGTACACTTTAAGTTGTATAATGTGTTTGAATTGTAATTTGAAGTTATTAATATCGGTTGAACTGTTAATGTATACAAATTGAAAAGTGACTGTTTTAAGTTTTGAAAGTGACTAGCATATTTCTTTATTTAAAAGACAGAGTTAGGAGATTAAACCTTTTAAGTCAATCATAATAGTAAACTGAGAGAAATTTTATCAATAATACTGTGCATATTTGAGGGGGTTTGAAGGGATGCAAGTTTAAATTTAGTAGACATTACTAGAATACACGTACAGTGACGAAACATACTCGAACAGAAAGTTTATCGATGTAGACATATTGCTTTGTTTCTTAATCTTCCCTACAAAACCTAAACTTTACCATTTTCTACCTATCTTTTGCTGTAATATTTTAATGTATTCAAAAATATATGGAGGGACTAACATGGACTAACATTTATTCTTAGATTAAGGAACGAATACACCTGAATAACAAAATACTATACGTAGTATGGTTACATATCCATGAAGTGATAGTAATGATGATTTCACTTCAAATTGTAACTAAAAAATATACTTTTATCATCCATATTTCAATAATCTTGACTTTCCGTTTGGCTTACCCTTTCTCTGTTTTTTTCAAATTTATTTAAAGCTGAAATTATATTCATACTACTAATGATCACTAATGATATTCATTAATATAATTTACCATAGTTACGGTTTTCACAGTAAATAATGCTGTTGCCTATAGAGATAGTTTTTTTTTTCAATATAGAACTGAAATATTCGCTTTACTTTCATGGAAAATATGTGTTGTGATACAATTTAACTTACTGTAATACAACTAACTTATCGAGCAACTAATTTCGTTCCTTTCTTCACGATCATGTATTAAAATATTTAATATTAGTCTATGGAAACTACAATTATAATATAGGAGTGAATGGGGCCAAGAAATGGTAGGGAATTAATCAACACTAATCATATGGCACTTTTTGTTTTTGAAGATCTCAGGACGACAGCGTCACCAAGAGCTCGGGGCAATGTTTTTAATTACAGCGGAGAGCTTTGTTAACGAGACTGTACTTTTCTCCTTCCACAGAACGGAATATAAATTATTACAATCTTGTACAAAATACTAAAAGTAAAATCACGAAGAAAATTGTTTAATTGCAATTTTAATAATAAATGCACGGTAAAATTTTAACAATGTTATTTTGCGCCGGCAAGGGCCGTATTATAAAAACGATTACATGTTGCTCCAAATCGAGCAATTTAGTTTCAATACTGATGAAAATTTATTTTCTCATAACAGAGAAATTTTCATTTTCAATAACAACTCTTAATACATTTTTTCCCTTTTATTTACCTTTTAACACTGAACTAAACAACTGGGCTTTTATTTTTATAGAAAAAAATCATCTCGACTTCTGAATTTAAAATTTTTTAATTTAAAAAACAAATAGGCAAATCAGTTTTTACATTTTTTTTCGAGTTATATTGCCTGAATTAAAAATATAAAGTCAGATGGTTAATGTACACATGCAGACGCGTGTTTTAATGTATAATTTGTTGGGGTAAAGCTTAGCACAAAAAAGCCTTATCGTCTAATAAGTTTCCATGTAGCGTATTAATAATATATATAATATAGATTATTTTTCTATTATTTTCTCAATAGTATTCTACATTATATTAATTTATATGAACAAAACTAAATTTTTGTAGAGACTATCGTATTACTTCGTATGTTATTCTTCAAATAAATCAATAAATTTTCATATACCGCTTAGTTCAACATATCGATAAAATTCTGTATTTAGCCTTCCTTCGCCAAACAGGGATTAACTTATATTTATTTCCTTAATAAACTTATAATGTTAAAGACGCCATATGTTTAAGTTTTAGTACAAGTTTTAGTCAATGCCTACTCTTATTTATTTGTAATTCAGTAATTACTATCAATTTTTGTTTTGAAAATAAAACCAATTTTAAACTATAATTTTTAGCTTATTAAAAATTAGGTATTTGAAATATAATTGTCAATACAAGCCAGCATGGAATTGTTTAACGAAATTAGAACGTTCAAGTGCAATAAAATTCACCCGTGTGGCCTTAAGTGTTTTATGCCTCAATAAATGTTTATGGTTGTGATGCCGCCATTTACTGCAGGTAGGCGGTCTTCTGCCGTTTACTGTGAGCCGGCCCGACGTGTCGTTCGCCTATAAATTGATAACGCCGAACAAGTATTTCACTCCGCAAAGAATTTAACTATGCTTTTGACTCGCAATTGTTTTAATGCTAAGACTAACTTAATACACCTTTTTTATTTTTGCATGATCATCCAATATAAGGATGGAACTTACGCCAGGAATGTAGATGATTAGATACGGAAATAATATACACAAAGCAATGAAAAAATTTCCGAACGATTCAAAATGTTCCTGCATGGAGGTGTGTCATGAAAAATTGGCTGGTAATTGATGTGAAAATTCCGTCAGAAACAAAGATAAACACATTGCACACTACTGTAATATATAGAAGAGAGTGTTGTACCTTAATCATAGTGTACCTAGAATCAGTCTGTGGTTTCCTGAAACCTGCTGCCTTCTATGGAGCACCGGTACTAGGTTAAAGTTTCTCTAGCAGAGGCATGTCTATTGTGATGAACCCTTGTTGCTGGTCTGAATAATTTTTAAAATATATCCATTTTCCATATGTGAAAAGTAAAAGGCAAACGTTTACTTAAATCTTATTTTCTGATAATAGCTTCAAATTTAGTTCTGTTAATCAAACCCTATGAACAAGCGACTATAGGTGAAAAATTTGATAAGTAAAATTTTCCCTAGGTCTAAATTTTACAGGTTGTGTTATTTTCAAACAACACCTCTCTTGTACATTGAATCACTTGACAATCATGTACCATGAATCGCCGATCAAAGGTTTGGATGTTACGTCCAAGTTGCCAAAACCCTTTTAGTCACAGGGGTCAGTAAGAACACAAGAGCATCTAAATAGTATGTTTCATTTAGATTTAAATTTATTTCAAGTCGACTTTAAAATTAAATTGTATTAGAACTGTAAAAACATATAAAAATTTATGTTGCAAATTTTGTTTTTACTGTGGGTGATATTTATATTTTCACTCTGTACTAAATTTAGTAAAAAATTTAATCAGATAGCAGTATTTTGATTGATGTATTGATCAATTTCCTTCTTTCTATTAGTTCCAGGTATAAAACCAATTATCCACAGTACACAAGGGTCTTAAAATCAATTAGAAAACAATAAATTTTCAATATTTATTTGTTTACATAATGCATTTATTTTTAAGTTTTTTTACGTGTATTGTACGTAGGATGATTAGGTGTGGTAAATATATTACTTAAAATAAATCATTTTAAATTAATTTAATAAAATACATAGGATTATTTCTATCCAAGGTACAACAGTCTCACTAGATTATTTTACAATCAGAACATTTTCCTATCTCAAAATAAAATTTAAAATAACTATTTGAATGAAAATCATCGTCCCTGCAATTTTGAAACAAGTCCTGAAACAAAGTTTCTAGATCTCCATTTAGATCAAAATGTTAAATTGAAGGGGCATGCAACAATTTAAGATATATGCAATAAAATTTGCATACATCTGACGACAGAGTAGGCCAATGCAATAAAATTTGTTTGAGACATATGTTCTACGGAGATTATCTCATGTTTTAGTACGCCTATTCTTAAAACTATATATGTTACACATATTAATTCACATATTTCATGTAAAATAGTCTTGTACGGTGTCACCACATAAATAATCTAGAAAAAACTTCTCGTGCTGCAAAAGACAACAATGAGAACAATCCTGAAATTAAAACAAGATGAACCATGTAGAAAATACTTTTCTGAATCTGGCATATTAACGGTTTTCTCTTGTATATTGTAGAGACCATTTTGTATAATTAAGATTGATTTTGACACTTTTAAAAAGCTTTGTCACTTTAATAAATATTCAACAAGAAATAGTACAAACATGATAATAGAAAAACCCAAAAAAGAAATTTTAAAAACATGCCTTCATATATTGGGGTAAAATTTGTCAGAAATTTAACTACAAACATAGAAAATCTAACAAATTTTAACACTTGTAAGAGGCACCTGAAAAGATTTCTCATTTTAAATCCATTATTTGGTGAAAGAATTTTATTTTCTAAAGAAGTGAGGGAAATTTTGATTGAAGAGGACTGTCTAGTTGGCAAAATATTTCCTCCTATTGTTTGGCTTGAGAGACAAACATTTAAAAAAAATTTGTCAGAGCCATTTATGTACCTTGATGTACAATATTAATGAATAATGTTTTAAATTGAATTGAATAGTAGTGTTTCCGTGTGTTTACTGACTCCACATAACAGTGTATCTATGTTAAAATAAATTGTTGTATTTATAAGAGTGAATCTTACTTAGCAATGGCCTATAGGTTTGATGAATTTTAATGAAATAAACTTTAATACATAATATTTTATAACTATGCAATGTTACAATTATTAATTTTGAAGTTAATTATAAACTGAACTAAACATCCAAAGACTACAAATTTCTTCCTTTTTGAGGATTGATTTAATGTTCTACATTGTATAAATCAACAAACACGAAAAATTCACAACACGAATCGTTTGATCAGTACTGCCAGTGAAACTAATTATAATAGTTATTTGTGCTTCTAGGGACTAAAGTACAATCTTTTCTCCCTGAAGGGAAAGTGTTGTCGCCCGAAGGCGAAGCCGAGGGCGACAATTTCCCTGAGGGAGAAAAGTACTTTAGTCCCTAGATGCACACAACATTTTTCCTCTACCTACACGAATGAAATTTTGGCCTAATAGGCCTACCGTAGATAATTTAACTTTACCTTCATATGATCCCTTGCTCCGTCAAGCTGGATCTGTCACATCAACATAAAAAGTACACAAGGTAGGCCATATCAATTTTAATAAAGAACACGGAAAAACAAAATATAATTTAAGCCTAGTCAAAAGTTTTACACTTATGTTTTGGACTTCTTAGGTTAATAGCCTACCCAAGTGTAATGTAAACAAACACCTACACTGCCACGGCCATCTCTAGTAGGCCTACTAGAGATGCTGCTCACCCACTGCTGACTGAATGGTCAGCAGTGAGTAGCAGCAGCTACAGCTGCTATTAGTCAACAATGAGTAACGAAACAAATACAAGCAACAGCTGACTGTGGCTCATGTTCTTTTTAATCTCTCTTTTAATGTTATTCTTATGTAACTAACTTAAGCCCCGTGGTACGAAAAAACTTAAGTTTTCCCTAGGTAAAAGATTAAGTATTCAAGTCACATGGGATAGAAATTAGTACTTTACTACTCTATTTCAAGGAGTAAAATACGGCTTTGGATAGTAGGTGGAGGAAAAATTGATATTTTTCCTTGTAAGGAAGATATATTTTATATTCAGCAGACACAATATGTTTATAATGCTATTGATGATATATTGACGAGGAGCGTAATAAGCACACTGATTGCTCAAAGGGAGGATCACATCGCTAAAGCACCGGTTTCTAGTATGATGTGATCAAACATTGTATCTGCCGTGATTTATCGTAGAAACCTACAGTGCAAAAATATATTATTAACTGAAACGTTTTAACATTTAAATATTTTGTTATTTAGACTTGGTTTAAATGGTAATAAATAACTTATAAAAATTTAATCTCTCGTTTTCATATGTTTTATTTAGATTCAATTTATTTAATAGTTAATTATTTGGTTTGAGAAAAGGCAATCAAATTAACTTATACAACATTTTTCAACTAAAACAAAATAAAACTATTATTTTAATTATTTTTTTTATAAAAACACTTCATATCACATGTTAAGCCATTTCATATTTAAACACCAGAATTATCAATCATATTTTTATTTATTAATTTCCTTTGTATGGAATGTAAAAAGCTTACAAAAGATAATGCTGATTTTGAATTTTTTGCGGAGCTTGAAAGTTTATATTTTTTTTATTTTAAGAATCTGGTGTGATCTTATGAAGATATCTGATGTGTTTTATGAAATTTCATAAGGAAAAACAAATATTTATGTTACTTCAGCCAATTTTTTTAAAACGTTCTTTTCTATTTTTATTATTGGATATTTTTTAATTAGTCAAAAGACAAAAATAATATTTCTTGTCACATAAAATAATAATCATAGTAATGGAAATGAGTTACTTTATGTTATAATGTTGTTTATTAAGTTATTATATAACTATTTAAGGCTCTTTAAGATTTTTCAGATAATTTTAAATGGTCTAATAAAAAATTTGGAAACTAAAAAATACTAACGTAAATATTATCAAAACACATTTTTACCCTTATAAAAACCCCACGCAGTGGCCTGATCATTATGAATCGCGAACAACACATACTAATAATACTTTAACTATGTTATAAACCATTTTGCCACATCTTATTATTACTATTATTTTTCACTCATTATATCATGAGCCATTTTATTTTTCGTTTTTACTTTGTGAACAGACTGAACTCAAGTCTAGATTAAGTAAAATGCAATAAAAAAATGTAACTGATAATCAAGCTGGAATTGGCATTGGTAATCAAATTTGATACAAAATAATACTAATCAATACCTCATAAATAATTTCACTTTTGATGTTGAGTTTGTAGCATATTGCTCAGGATTTAAAAATAAATGTAGGTACATTGTAAAGTTAAGTTGTTTTCAAATCGATTATTAAGGAAGTCTCAAAGAAAACTTCAATGCCATTGCGTTTAAGAAAGGAAATGTGGTAGAGAAAACTTTATTGAAAACAGTGTCATATTGTACTTGATTTTATAAAATATTTTATCACTCTGACCAATACTATATAATTGTCAAACACCACTCAATCACGTATCAGAGACTCTTCATAACCGGGCATACGTGTGAAAATAGACATGTGCGCTCCTTTTTACTCATTGGTGCTCACTATGAAAATGTTTTGCATGACTCCTTTAATGCTTCTCCTAACAGGACTTCGAAGTTTTAGTAGAATTCTTATGGAAGAAGATTTATTTTATTTTTAAAATATTTTATTATGTATTGATGCCACAGCAATCACGAAACCGTTTATTGTACATCTAGTATGCTATAAACTCGACCCACATGGTCGATCACATCATATGCTTTACATGAAATATTCGGTCATGCAGTATATAATTCTACGCAAATTTTGAGCGTCTGCCATAACCGGCTGGTTAAA
This sequence comes from Neoaliturus tenellus, assembly GCA_030545055.2. NCBI lineage: Eukaryota > Metazoa > Arthropoda > Insecta > Hemiptera > Cicadellidae > Neoaliturus > Neoaliturus tenellus. Next base: position 53,557,350 of record CM061533.1, on the reverse strand, counting down.
TATTTAAAGCCATTTTTAAGGTCTTGTGCCAAGTTACTAAATAAGTGATTTAAATAAGAAGTAATTTAACTAATGCCCTTAATATTGTATACTTAACATTTGTTTCGTACAGGATTTTTGAGCTCTTCACCTAGAGGTCTCATTAGATCTGTAATGACTTTGTTATGCAGTATGTGTTAAACAGATATAATGTGTATACTCACTTTTTTATTGTTATTAAAATTGTAATTGTATTAATAAAATATTATTAGGTTGTACTGCTAGTCATGTGTTTAGATTAAAAACGACGCCAAATATGCGAGAAAAGGGCATAAAAATCTAATTGAGCTATAAACTACCTCATTCTCCAGAACATATTTGTTTATGTCCGGTGTTATTCACTGACTTGAGTTTGTTAAACCCAAATATTATTTGTTATCATACTAACTAAATAGTTATAGCCCACATGAATATTATTGAAATTTATTTTGTAATCAAAGACAGCCACACAATTAATATGTATGAAACCTAATATAACATAAATGTAACATACCTTTTTGAAAATCGGTCTAGACTTAAATGACGATGTAATTTATTCTAACTTCATAATTGTATTTGGCAAGTGCACAAATATATTACAATAAATCCTGTTGATTTTTTTAGTCTCTTTCCTTTTTATTTTTACTAAAAGAACTTCTGTCAAATTATTTCTCCACTCCCTTTTTAAGAATCTGATTAGTGTTCTATCTATTGATATTTGTTCATGCTGTGACAGTTAATTTAGTTTAATACCAACTACGGAAGTAGTTTATATCATGTCCCATATGAAAAGTGCAACTCTTTAAGTAATCAAAAAGGATGTTTAACAAATAGTTATTTAATTGTATAAAATATTTACATTACAATTACTGCCTCAAAGAAGCCATTAAAAAGTTTAAGCCAACAGGACTTGAATTATTCTAATCAACGTATTATTTAAGGCAAATAAAGTGATTGTACTTAAAAGATTAAATATACCAAGAAAAAATATTGAATACATAAACAATTCAGTTTCAAAATTTGATTAATGTTACATGACCCTAAATTACTTTACATGACCTGCAGTGTTACTATGTGACAAAATCTGCATATGTAGACTAGTCTAATGCATAATAAACCTAACTATTATCAATTCCATTTGACTCCGGGATCATTGTTTCGATGATTTAACATTCATTGACATGTCGGCATTTATTATCAAACTGTCTGTAATGCAGCGATGAATAAATTACACTGTGCAATCAATAGCTCAACATGTAGGACATTAACGAAATAAGTTAACCTAGGCTTTTCAGTACCATATAAAAAACTATGTAATTATCAAACTGCCTTTTTATACTTTTTACATGTAACGACATTATATGTATTCAATATGAAATTTTATGAATATTAAAATGGGACATTAATGTAAAACAAAAACTGGATTCACCACAGGTAAATAACTTATTTTTATTTGCGTATAATATTTTACACATTACATTGATTATTTGTATTGCATCAGAGTAAGAGTTAGCAAGTACAAGTTACTTTTGAACTCTACCAAGTGACTTTCAGTAGTTAGGACCGAGCGGCCGTGGGCTGTAAGGGGCGTGGGTAGGATATAGATTGTTGGATGGTTATGAGCCGGGGGGTTGCCGGTGGTGGGGGGGGGGGGGGGGCGGTTGAGTCTATATGGCTTCCCCGCTGGGTAAGATATAGAGGGCATAAATACATGCAATACCCAACTGCAATTATTATTGGAAGTTTTCTACAGTCACGATATTAAAATATATGTGCTACTCCAATTATAATTAGTTATAATATATTGTTGACCACTGAATGCCGCAGTAGCAGTAAAACTGTGAAAGGCTATGATATTGTTTAGATTGCCTTATTTTTTCGGGAGACACTCCATTTGAAACACCAGCATTGTAAGATTAAGATCGTAAGATTAAAGCATTACCTCAGAAATGTTCGCCATAGCACCGCTTTTGCAGTTAATATACATACCAAATATGAATATAATACTTTAATAACACCTCGAATCAGCTTGAAATTTCAATTCAGATTGCTTAACCTTCAGTCATACTAGTAACACATATAATGAAAAATGTTGTCTTGCTATATTTCTAAAGATTTCCCTGTATTATTGAACTTTAAAGCCTAAAGTTAAAAAAAAGTATCAATATGTTGGTAATTCAACAAGGAAGGAAATTAAAATATTATTGAAATAACGTATACAATGTATATTAATGTATTATGAGATATAATCATATATAAAATATATTAAAACGATATGTCCATTATAAAACACTTTGCTATTTCATTGAAAAAAGTAATGATAACATATTAATAGAAATTTGTCGATTTCAATGTTGAGGAACATAACATAATACTTAACGTTGATGCAAAGCTAAACTTTTGTTACTATGAATTGAAACTTTAAATTTATTACCCATAACTCACTACCCTTGCTTTAAATAACATTAAGGGTGTTTTTTTTTTTAAAACGCAATCCACAATTTGAGTTATAATTTCCAATTATAACACATATCCATGATGCATTATCTTGTAATTGACATTTATTACTGCTATTTAAAGGAATTTAATGGAATTTTTTCAGATTTGATGATCAAACAGTCCTAATTAACAGTCCTCTAGTAAATTCTTAGCCACAGATTTTTAAAGGGGTTCTTGTTATTACACTTGTTATACTCCTCTCATGCTCTTCAATAGTCATAGAGTTTGTAATAACATGCATTCTTCCTTACATCAACCCAAAGTAAATTATTTAGAATGCTTAAATGCTGGAGATCTTAGAGGGCACATTTGCCATGCAATTAAATTTGCATTTGATAGACTAATTGGTAGAGAAACGTACCCTCTTTCAATATTTCCAGTTTTAAGTCTTCTAGATTATTTAATGTAGGAATATGCAAGGAATATGAAACACACATTTAAAAACAATATATTAAATAAATTAGACTGTATAGCAAATGTAATAAACAGAGTAACAAGAGCTCCTTAAAAAAGGTGTCTTTGAATGTAATAAACAGAAAATGACATTCTATGGACGGTAATTGACCGAAGATTGCTGTTTGAGCACCAAAGCTGAACAATATTCCATTAAAATCCTTTATATAGTTACAATTAATATGAATAAAAAATGTTACGTTTGGTAATTTTAATTCAAATTGTGGGTTGCATAACAAGAGAAACGCCACGTATAAGTATAGTTCAAAGTAAGCTATGGAGTTGGCTTGGTTTACATTTTCAGGGCTTACACAAATTGAATAATTTACTTCTTTATAAGTTGAAGGTGTTACCATAGTTTAAAAACTAAAATAATCATCAGTCTTGGTTGCATTACTCTTATAAATAAGCTATGCTTTTTTAAGTTCAATTTTCTTGTACTGGGAATTTGCACTGCAGCGTCATTGAAGAATAATGAACTATTTTTGTCAATGTAATCGGAGCTGACGTGTTTGACGACAATATATTTGAAGTTTAATGGAATTTCCACAAGAATTGAATAGATAATAAAACCCCATCAAGTATAACATAATTTAATATGACATAGTTTAACGTGGGTATGGGGAAAGGGGTGGGGGTGGTTAACGTCAGCGTGTGTGTTCATGATCCTGTACATAATAAATATAGTTTACAAAATGAAATTTTAAATTTCAGAATTGCTCATACAATTGATTTTACTAAATCTAACCTAATTGTCCTCACACAAGTATATGTTTTTGTTATTTGGTATATGACACGTCTATACCAAAAAAGGAGTCATCTCCATAAGTTTGTACTGTTATGACAAAATTATTAATATTTTAACCCGAGTCTCGAATTTACTCAACTGTCACGTAATTAAGAAAAGAAAAATATAACAAAATTTTGAAGCCTCTAATATTTTAAATGTCCAATAAGAAATACAATATCGTTTCGTCATATCTTCATTCTGCCTCACGTCACTCAACTAAATTGCATTATTTTCCATAACTTTATGAAACATAAGTTGAACATAAAATAAATTCTTAACTGTAAATTCTTTTATTACAGAAAGAGGTTTTTCTTACTTTTGACTTTCATATTTCCAAGAACTTAACTGTCAGTTATTTTCACATAAAATATTTTATAAATGTAAATATTAACATGTTTAGCAAGAATATGTTTATGGTTTTACGTGATTTGCACATTGCTTGCTACACTCCTATCGTTTATATGATATTAGCTCAAATTTACGTTCTATTTGTCATATTTATATGCCACCAACAGTCAATGTTTATCTTTGTAATACGATTAATGTGGACATTAAAACTGGCAAGCTAGTTCCCTATACGGGTTAAAAAATAAATAGATTTTTGTATGTTATTTGGTGTTTCGAACAATACATCGGTCTCGAATTTAAGTAATATTCCATAAAAATAGTAAATTGTACACTTATACCTACATAATATATCCAACAGACTTTTTAATTATAACTTAGTTAATAAAACAAAATTTCGTTATTACTAAATGATAATCTCGTAGTTAATTCACAACTAAGCCAGTTTAATTTTCAATTTGAAAATCTCTCATTAACTACATTACAATTTCAAACAATACAAATGTAGCCGAACTTTGATTAAAACGTCCACTCGTTGCATTGTGGCAAACGTGATTTCAAAACTTACGAAATAAAAAGTTTTCCCATTCATTTTCAAAGCCATGTTATTATTTAGC